>UESW01002527.1:160696-203487 GCA_900491605.1 Calamus simplicifolius | reverse complement strand
AAAGAGAGAGATTCGTGTGCTCCAGAGCTACAATCAACAAAAGTTCAAGAGGAGATCCCAAAGCAACCAAGAGCAAATCAAGATCTTCCAACCTAGAAGAAAAAGAAGAAAAGCTTCAACCAACATCCAAAAGCCCCAAAGCTAGGAGAATCTGTGCTGAGGCCTGATTCCACACTTCAAAGGAGTTGGAGAAGAGAAGCAAAGAAGCCAAGCCTGCATTCAAGCTTATTTAATCAGGCTTTTCTAAACCTAAGCTTTATTTTGATTATTCTGCTCAAGAGGAGCTGTTTGTATTAAACTCTGATTATTTTCTTGTGTACTGATTCAATCAGTGGATTGAATCAGTGGAGGTAGTTGTACCTCGTTGTAAGCTTGGGATAGCTTACGTTTTGGGTTCGTTGTGATCCCGTTAAAAACAACGAGTTGGGTTTTGTGCTGGTAAGCCCGTGTAAAACCGGCTGGGTTCGTTGTGATCCCGGAAAAACAACAAGTTTGAGTTGTGAGCTTGTAAAACAACTCGGCTGTAATCTAGGGAGATTATAGTGTGGACCCAAGTGAATCTTGGGAGTGGACGTAGGTGCTGGTTGCACCGAACCACTATAAAATCTTCTTGTGTTTGCCGTGCTCATTTGTCTCTCACTCTATCTCTCTTATATTTCTGTTTGTGCATTGCTTATAAGTTAATTTCTCTCACTTGCACATCTTGAGTTAATTGTTTAAAACATTTCAAAAAGTCTTAAATTTTTAAGAACCCAATTCACCCCCCCTCTTGGGTTGCCATCTGGGCCAACAGAAATGCTACTGAAATTTCAACGTAAACGATCGATGATAATTAATAGCAGAATAACATATCACAAAAAATATTCTTGAATGGGATAGGGCCTTACCTTTTAGACATGGAGTGAAGGTGGAATTAATTTAGGACACTTGAATGCTTGTGAAGTCTCATGATTAAACGGACCGCCTTGCGGCCCGACCCGAACTCAAGCCCTAGCATTAGCCTGGCATGAACCTGTGCCTCGGTCCTTGCTAGCACGCCAAGGATCGTAGCCGTGGCCCGGCCTTGCAGGGTAGGGACCTTAGTTGTCTAAAAAAAATTGGTTTAGTTATAAATATTTAAATGGTTGTTATTAACCTTAGTTGTGTAAAAGAAATAATTTAGTTATATATTTAGTAATGCTAATATAGTTTTATAATGTGGTTTCCTTTAATGGTTTACCAGAAATTGTATAAGTCGGTCAAAAATGAGCGGGGCTCGCTCGTGGATGTATGCAAGGATAAAAGATGGCTTGCTTAATCCAGATTTTCTGAATGGATTGGAAGAATTTATCGCATTTGCATGTAGCCAACCTGAATGGATGGATGGGCCTAGGATTAGGTGCCCATGCAACTATCACAGGTGTCAGAATAAAGCCTAGAGATGTTGAAACTGTTAAGGTGCATCTGTGTAAAAAGGGGTTTGTTCCTGATTACGATGTTTGGTACTGTCATGGTGAACCAGAGGAAATTCCAGCAGTTGTTACAAGCCAACAAGTGTCAATTCCCGTTGATGAACCATTTGTGAATTTAAACACATATGAAGAAATGGTGATGAATGCATCGGGTAATGAATTCAATCAGAATACATTTATGGAAGAACCAAATCCAGATGCACAGCAATTTTATGATATGTTGCGTGCTGCAAATCAAGAATTGTATCCTGGTTGTGAGGGTCATTCCCAGTTGTCTACGGCTGCTCGGTTGTTGAATATTAAGGCAGAACATCGATTATCAGAAAAGGCATTTAATTCTGTAGCTGGGTTAATCAAGGAAATTTTGCCAAATGATAATGTTGTAGCAGACAGTTTTTACTCAACGAAGAAGTTGTTGCGTGGGCTTGGGCTCCCGGTTAATAAGATCGATTGTTGCTTGAACAATTGTATGATATATTGGGGTGAAGACTCGGAGCTGAGATGGTGTAAGATTTGTGGGCAATCGAGGTACAAAAACGGCGAAGGGGGAGCTAGTACAAGTAGGAGGAAAAGTGTTCCTTACAAGAGGATGCATTACTTTCCTCTTACTCCACGCCTGCAGAGATTATACAGATCTGAGGCTACAGCTGCTGATATGAGATGGCATGCCGAACATGAATCTAAAGAGGATGAAATGCGGCATCCATCAGATTCAAAAGCTTGGAAGCATTTCAATGAAAATCATCCTGATTTCGCTGAAGATATAAGGAATGTGAGATTAGGTCTTTGTACCGATGGCTTCCAACCATTTGGTCAAGCGGGGCAACAGTATTCATGTTGGCCTGTGATACTGACTGTATATAACCTTCCTCCATGGAAGTGCATGAAAGATACTGCAATGTTTTTGACAGTTTTGGTTCCAGGACCATCAAATCCAAAGGAAAAGATTGATGTCTTCCTGCAACCGTTGGTGGCCGAATTGAAAATGTTGTGGAAACAGGAGTCGTAGCCTACGACATTTCTATGAAACAGAATTTCATCATGAGAGCTGCTTTGATGTGGACAATAAGTGACTTCCCGCATATGCAATGTTGTCTGGTTGGAGCACTGCTGGACGTCTGGCATGCCCTCATTGCATGTATGATTCGGATGCATTTACATTGCAGAAGAGTGGTAAGCAGTCATGGTTTGATAATCATAGGAAGTTCTTGCCCCAAATCATCCTTACAGGCGTAACTTGATCGCCTTCCGGAAGAACAAAGCAGTCACAAAATTCGCCGAACCGGTTAGGTCCGGCACGGATATATTTGATACTATAGAGCATTTGGGGTTGAGGTATGCTTGGGAACCAGATGCAGATAGAATAAATGGCCGTATATGTAAAGAACATAACTGGAAGAAGCGGAGTATATTTTGGGATTTGCCTTATTGGAGCACAAATCTCATCCGGCACAACTTGGATGTTATGCATATCGAGAAAAATTTCTTTGATAACATATTTAACACGGTGCTAAACATCCCGGGAAAAACCAAAGACACTGCAAAGTCAAGAGAAGAACTTAATCAGTATTGCAGAAGAGGTGATTTGAGGAGGAGTGCCGACGGGACCTATCCTAAAGCCTGTTACACTCTTGACAGAAATTCACGAGAAGTTTTATGTAACTGGCTTAGAGGGTTAAAATTTCCAGATGGTTATGCCTCAAATATCGGTAGGTGTGTGGACATGCATAAGCTCAAGTTGTTCGGCATGAAGAGTCACGACTGCCATGTTTTCATGCAACGGTTATTGCCTATAGCTTTTCGTGAGTTGCTTCCGCAACATGTCTGGAAGGCATTGACGGAGCTCAGCTTGTTCTTCAAGGAGTTGTCTGCCACAGTCATTACTTCTGCATCCATGGCAAGGCTTGAGGAGGAAATTCCAATTATTTTATGCAAGCTGGAGCGAATATTTCCTCCCAATTTTTTTTGACTCAATGGAGCATTTACCGGTTCACTTGCCATACGAAGCGAGCATAGCTGGTCCCGTGCAGTATCGCTGGATGTATCCTTTCGAGAGGTAAATATATACATCATTAAGACATATTGACATTTCAAATATTATTTCATTGCGAGAAATTGGTTAATTTTTTGTCTCAACTTTACATATAGGTACCTTAAGAAGTTAAAAAATAATGTGCGTAATAAGGCAAGGGTTGAAGGTTCTATATGCAATGCACACTTGGTCGAAGAAGTTTCAGCTTTTGCCTCGCATTACTTTGAGGGTCACGTCCACACGAGGAGCCAAAATCTTGGTCGTAACGATGACGTATGTGTGGACGAAGGAGAACCTAATGACAGTAGAATATCAATTTTTAAAGGTATCGGCCGTTCATTTGGGGGGCAGAAGTCAAGAAATCTTAGCGATATGGAGTATAATGCAGCACATTATTACATCCTAATGAACTGTAGAGAAGTCGATCCATATATTGAGTAAGTGTATACTTCAATGCTTAATTGGAACTTCTAATTTAAATTGCAAATATACCACAATATTTAATTGCTAACAGAAGTTTTAATCCTTATCATCCCATAAGGATGTATTGTGATAGACAACGACAGATGAATCCCGACATCAGTCAAGTTGCAATTGGGCAAAGTTAGAAATGGAGTTCGCTTACTGGTTTTATGAATTTGTGAGTAGTATCACTCAATCAATTTCAATAATGGCTTTTATTTTTCGAATTGGTTGTGAATAGCTTATTAATTTATAGGTAAATGGTCCATGGTCCCCAACCGATAATATTTTCATTAAATGTCTATCGCAATGGCCATTGAAGACCGAGAAATGGGTATAGATTCGATTAGCAGCTTCAAGAGGCACGCAGAACTGGGGTGTGTGTGTTAAAGGAGAAAGTGTTGGAGCAAATATGCAGGATTATTACGGAAAGTTAGTAGAGGTGGTTGAAGTTGAATATCCCGGTTGGCCTATGAAATGAACCGTATTGTTTCATTGCGATTGGTTCGATCCGACAGTTCCTATGGGCAAAAGGGTTCATAATGACTACAATTAGTTGAAGTGAACCATCGATGAAGATTGCAGAAATATGAACCATTCATCCTTGCATCCCAAGCTCAGCAAGTGTTTTACTGTGGATATCCAAGTTTGCGCAACGACAAGCGAGATTGGTGGGCTGTTTCTAAAATCGTCCCACATTCAACAATCGTATTAGACGAGAGTTCATCAAGTCAATCAGCCGAGTGCCCTGCATTTCAAGAGGATGAGATGGAAATGCATGCAATTGAGGATGACACAAGGGCTCCTAAAATATCACTTAGAGATCCAATGGTGATGTCCAAGAAATTACGGATCCAAATGTTCGGTTTCCTTCCGATGATAATGAAACTGAATCGCAGTCCGATACGACATCAGATATTGAACCAACATTTCTTGAAACAAATGAAACCGACTAAACATAGACGTTTTTTTCAAATTCAATTTATTTTTATAAATGTTATATTTTTACATATTTAATCATTAATCATAATTACATTTATGAATCTTTAGTATTTTCAGTATGACGGGCCGAGGTAGATCTACCGGCGACAAACAGAGTGAGCAGAGATGTAGCCCTGCCGCATCAGATCCCATGAGCTTTGGAGATGGAGAGTTCGGATCTCCACACATCGCTCAGCCTCCGATCTCTCCAGCCATCGGAGGTGATCCTGCATTAGTATTATAATTCAGCCGATCGGCACATACCTCCGAGAGTTCTTCCATCGTCGGCCGCACCGTACTTGGACTGGATGCTCATGGGCTGTAAGTATATACT
Source organism: Calamus simplicifolius (assembly GCA_900491605.1). NCBI lineage: Eukaryota > Viridiplantae > Streptophyta > Magnoliopsida > Arecales > Arecaceae > Calamus > Calamus simplicifolius. The sequence continues at coordinate 198,227 of UESW01002527.1, read as the reverse complement.
AATTGTAAATATATCATTTATATTTTTAAGTCAATTACTTATAAACATGTATTTTTTAACAGATTTATTGAGCAGCATCATGTATCGAGCTAGATCAGCTCCATATTTCAGAGGCATGCTGATCGCAATGGCTACGATTGGCGCCATGTATCTGCAGCCACGAGGGAGTTTTATTTTTCAGAGTTTCAGGTAAACTTATTAAATACAATTTATCACTATATAAAATTTCTTAATCTTAATAAATTCTGAAACTAACTGTTTATTTCAATGCAGAAAAAGTATACATGGGACCCTGCCATCCATGATGCCATTAGGGCAGCATGGAATGCTTTTACGGCACGCCGATACTCCGACATACTTCATCGTTGGAGGATATCGGATGAGCATCTTGCGCATATACCGGAGGGTATTTGGTATGAGTGGCAGCAGGCGTGGTAGTCTGATGGCTAGCGCAGGAGGTCCGCATCAGCCAGCATGAACCATCGATCCGAGAGGGGCGGTCCTGGCATGGGTCTCTCCCGCCACACTGCGGGGTCCATTTCGATTCAGAAGCACAGACGCCGTATGGTAAGAAAATATAAATAATTTAATTACTAATTTAGTTATTTATAAACACTTATATTTATATCATTTTTCTTTCTGTTATTGTAGTCTGAACAGGAGGGCGGAGATCCTGGTGAGTTTCGTCTATTCAGGGCGACACACACCAGGAGGGACGGTTCCTGGGTCGATACACGATCACGAGAGGTTACGGTAAGAAATTAGCTTTATTATATCTGTTTAATTTCTAAAATTTTATTTAGAGAAATTTATTGATTCATTTATTATTGATTTTATAATTCAAAGGCACGAGTCGAGAAACTTCAGTCCCAGGCATCGCAGGTCGACTCCACTGATGGGGGACCGCCCGTCGAACTCTCATCAGAGGAGAGTCGACGTGTATTTTTGGAGGCTGTTGGTGTCCAGCCGCGAGACCACAGGGTCTATGGTCTGGGCACTAGAGCTTCTGCATATTTTCCCCATCAGGCCTCCAGTTCGCGCTATTCTGGCGATATTCCTGCCGAGCGTTTAGAGGACATTCGGAGATCTATTACAGAGGAGGTTCGGCAGGACGTTCGGCAGGAGATTCAGCACGAGTTCAACCAACGCACGGAAGTCCTTCAGCACGAGCTCTCTGACATAAGAGAGCAGATGCGTCACATGCGGGATTTGGTTAGCCGCATATCGCAGGGTTTCTAGCCACCATGCGATCGTGATAGTGAAGATTCTTGATGTATTTTTTCTTTACTTTTTATGTGTTGTACATGGAAACATCAAAATTTTAATATATTAATTATTTTTAAAAATTTAATGATGAATGTTTCGATCAATATTAGTGTTTCGATCAATATCAGTGTTTCGATCAATATTTTTGTAAATTTAACAGTTTTGATTTTTAATATTTTATATATTTTTTAAAAAATTTAATTAGTGATGCATTAGCGACTAAATTTGCATCGCTAATATTTCTAAAATATTATTATTAAATATTGCGATGCAAGAAACTGGAGTCGCAATATTGCGATGCATTTAAATGCGTTGCAATATTAAATTTAACCATTTTAATTTTTAATATTTTTATTTTTTTTAAAAAAAATTATTAGCGACGTATTAGCGACTAAAATTACGTCGTTAATATTTTTAAAATATTATTAAATATTACGATGCAATGTCTTGGCGTCGCAATATTGCGACACATTTGATTGCGTCGCAATATTGCGACGCAATCGAATGCGTCGCAATATTAAATTTAACCATTTTAATTTTTAATATTTTATTTTTTTAAAAAAAATTTAATTAGCAACGTATTAGCGACTGAAATTGTGTCGCTAATATTTCTAAAATATTATTATTAAATATTGCGACGCAATGTCCTTGTGTCTCAATATTGCGACGCAACGACATTGCGTCGCAATATTGCGATGCAATAGAATGCGTCGCTGAGAGTCACTATTTAACGATGCAGTTACGATAAAATTTATTCTGTGACGAGACTTGCAGCGATGCCATAATTGCATCACTAATGCGTCGCTAAAGCCAGTTTAGCGACGCATTAGTGACGCATTTTGGCGTCGCTAAATTTAGTTTTTGTTGTAGTGGGCTAATCCGACAAGCTAGGTTGTACTGAAAAAATATAGAGCGATTATGTAGGCAAAAAGGAGACATGCCAATAGGTACTTGGAGAGCCATGAAAATCAAGCTTAGGAAGAAGTACCTACCTATTTTCTATAAGCAAAGGTTACTGGACCAATGGCAATGGCTAAGTCAAGGAAATAGGCTTGTGTCGGAATACATTACTAAGTTTGATGAATATGTTATGCGATGTAGTATTGTTGAATCAGAAGATGTAACCCTATCCAGATTTAGAGCTGGTTTAAGGGAAGAGATTCAGAGAGAACTATTCCTTAGAGAAGTCCATGACTTAGAACAAGCATACCAAGTAGCTAGGGACTTCGAAAGATTTCAAAGAGTACTATTTGTCCATCGGCCTGAACCCAATAAGATGAGTACCCCAAGCCAAAAGCCTAATCCAAGCCAAACTCACTTTAGCCAATCCATATCCGATACTCCTTTAGTCCGATAATTGATAAAGAAAAGAGTCCAAAAATCCAAAGGAGTAATACTCAAAACATACACTGTTCAAATGTCATAAGGTAAGTCATGATACGAGTCAATGTCCTACTAGAGCCTTACATATAGGAGAAGTAGAGAAGAAAGTTGATGAATCAATTGAGAATTTGGAGAAAGAGATTTATGAAGAAGAAGTGAATTTAGCTAATGAGTATGATAGAGATGAAGTTTTAGACTCGTCTGAGTTTTTAGGAGTTGTTAGATGTATCTTGACCCAGACCAAAAAGGTAGGAAGACTAGCGTAGGACTAACATCCTACAAACTTTTGTCAAAATAGAGGAGAAAGTGTGCAAAATCATTATAGATAGTGGGAGTTGTGTCAATGCAATTTCAACTAATACTTTTAAGAGTTTAGGATTACCTGCTGCTTCCCATCCCAACCCTTATAAGGTTTCTGGATAGATTCCACTTCGATACCGGTCAAGTTTAGATGTCAAGTTCAGGTGCAATTTTAGTCGTACCTAGAGAAAGTTTGGTGTGAAATACTTCCAATGGGGGTTAGTAGCATTATTCTTGGCAGACCTTGGTTATATGATCATGATGCTACTTTATTTGGTCGATCTAATTCTTATTCCTTTAATTTTAATGGAAAGAAGATAGTTAAAAACCCTTTTCCACCCAAAGACAACATTAAGAGAGGGTCTAGTAACTTGAAGGAAAAGAAACAGGGGTTGCATTTGATGAATGATAAAGACTTAGAAAAAGACAAAGCTTTGTATCCCACGAACATAGATTAGAGATTTCTTAGTGTCGGAAATTCATGCTGGAGGATTGGCTGGCCACTTTGGAAGAAATAAGACCATAATAACCATTGAGGAGCAATTTTACTGGCCTTAAGAGACATGTAGCTAATATTGTTGCCCGATGTAGGACGTGTGTTGTTACTAAACATCAAAGGTAGAACACCGGGTTATACACTTCTTTACTTGTGCCTGAGTGTCCATGGTAGGATCTTAGCATGGACTTTGTTTTAGGATTGCCCAAGACCCTTAGGAAACCTGATTCAATCTTTGTAGTGGTTGACAGATTTTCAAAGATGGCCCATTTTATACCTGTTCCCAAACTTTGATGCCTCTAGGGTAGCCAAGCTTTTTCCCGATTCTGCCTATCTGGAAACATAGAATCACGTGAGGCTATGACCGAAAGAAAGGGCGCTAAAAATAAGTAAGAAGACATTATACCTCTTCTTCTCGCCGAGCCATTTTTTCGTTCAGCTCATGAACCTTTTCAAGAGCTTTTATTTTGGCTACTTTATTCTGCTGGAGACCCTCCTTGAGGTCGTTAATCCTGGACTGTTTTTCTTCGACCTCCCGCCGAGACTAATCAAGGTCAGTGGTGAGTTTGGCAATTTGATCTTGCTACCATTTCAGTCGGTCCTCCCTATCAGCGAGCTTCCTATTTAGGCTGACGAGCTGATCTTGCTGTCGCCGATGCCTGCGCTCCTCTTCGTCAAGCCTCTTATTCCAATTATTTTTCTTCTCGATGAAGGTATCCTTCAGTTTGCCCCATCTCTCATCGAAGCGCTGCCGCATGCTTTTATTTCTTCGGCATGCTTAGACTTGATCTGTGATAACTCCAGACAAGCCTTATCAGATTGCTCGCGAAAGCCCTGGAACTCTTTAACCTGGATCTCGAGCTGAGAGGCTCTCTCAACAGTAGCTTGGTAGGACTTGCTCATCCTCTCGAGGTCCCCCTAGACAGATGACAAGGCTCTGGAGAGTCTACTAGTCGAATCCACCCTTTCCCGAAGACCGGTGGCCTCCCTCCTGGCCTAAGCACAGGCTCCCATGGCCAAGTTTAGGCACCAACTCAGCGCCCTTATAATTAAGGCATTCTGCAGAAATAGCATAGGTAAGAAAGTGCAGCCAACTGATTAAAAATTGTTACCTTGACACAATGACTTACTCGGGAGGCGTAGTTTGTGGTGATCTTCATAAGAGCAGGGCTGCTGATCTCGGGGAGAAGGTAGACATCCTTCGGCACCCCAAGCCGCCCGAAAGCCACCTCGACGATGTCCTTTACGGTGGGTTCATCCGCCGAGGAACCTTCTCCTGTGCGCAGCATGGGCCACATCAAAGTGGCAAACAAATCTTCCACCTCTGGATTGTGAATAAGGAAATTCGCGGCCGAAGAATCGGCCTGAGGAGCTTCGACTTGAGGAACTGCCATCCGTCTGACCTCCTCCATTATAATTCTAACCTGCAGAGCTTCGGATGCTTCGGCTCTGGCTAAAGGAATTTCGGCCTGAGAATCCCCTCTGCTTGGTGGTTCTTCTTCTTCTTCTTCCTCCTCTCCAAGTGTTACCTCGTCCCCAGCGGACTCCACCCAAACTTTGGCTTCCTCCATGGCTCCCCCCGGTACCTCGGGAGAAATCCCTCCAATGAGATGTCCTTCAACCTCTGCTGGTCCCCTCTCGGATGGCTCCACGTGGGCTTCGGTGGCAGCAACTACCTCTTCTGCCCCCTCAACCAAAGCAGGGGCCTCTTCCCCATCCGCACGCAGCGCTAAAAGGGCTACCAACCTCTAACGAATGAGGTTGATTAGCCTCAGGCGAAAGGATTACCGAATGAACCGGTGACATCTCCTCGGCGTCGTCTAACACGACCACTATTCAAAGGGGGGAAACTTCAATAGCTCCCTCCGAGCTTTCCTCGACAGCTCTTTCTTCCTCCACTATCTTGCCCCCCTCCTGCAGGGAGGGCTCGTCGACCGTGACCGATGCCCCCACTTCGCCCTTCTTTGGGGTGGAGGAATGGCGACCAGCACTATCTTTCTTTGGCTCCTTTGGGCGAGACCCAGAAGGACAAGATCTCTTTTCAGACCTATGCTTATCTCCGGAGCTGGAGCCCTTATGGAACTTGCCCAGCTCCTTCTTCATTTGGCCCACAAATGCCAACCTCTCGGCTGAAAGCACAGTGAACAGTCAAAAAAAAATGCAATAAAATTGCCTAAGTATATCGACCACCAGAGCAAAGGAAAAAAGAGACTCATCTTGGGGGTCAATAGAACTAAGCCCAGCAGAAAAAAGGGCGTCATCTGATAACAGGGCGCTAGCCGATAGCACCCCACCACTGCAAAGGGTTACCAAATCCCTCTTCTCCTGCTCGGACAACTCCGGGCGCGCTTCTGGGTCTTTCACGTAGCTTGCCCATGTCCTCGAGAAATCCAAACCAATGCTCCCCTCGACAATGAAAAATCGGGACTTCCACTCCTTTATTGACGACGGATTATCTAAAATCATTTTAAATGACTTCCGGGGACTAATATAAGGCCACTCGGAGCTCCTCCCGGAAACCAGGTTGTAGCAGACTAAGAATATGGGGAGGGTCGCTGTCACCCCAACATGGCTACACATCGAGATAAACCTGATGAGGTTGCACCAGCTGTTCGGAGCCACCATTGTCGGGCGTATGTTGTAGAACCTCATTACCTCCTGCACTAGAGGGTGAAGAGGAAACCAAAGATCTGCCCTCAGGCTTCCCTCGTAGAAAAATACCCCATGGCTCAGCTTCGTCGAAACCCTATGCTCAGCCCTCGAAAGCCGTAGGGCAATATCCCAAGGAACTCTGTAATGGCAGCAGATTCTGTCCAAATCTTTGAGAGTTATCTCTGAGGCTACGTCGCTCGGGCCCTTCATGTTGTCAAGTTGAGAGGTAAAACACAAATAAGCTAGCAAGGGTTTTGGGAGAAATGAAAAATCTCTAAGGGAGAGACGAGAAGGCGTTGCAGAAGGGACGCCGCCCTAGCCCCTTTCCCTCCTTAAATAGCACCTCAGAAGGAAATCCCAGAGCGCTAACACTTCCGATATGGGCACCAAAAATATAGGAGCCTCGCCACGTGGGACTCCCACAATCGCGGCCTACTAGAAATGAGGCATTTCCTCCTCGTGTTGTGGCAAAAAATGACGACAAAACAACAGCCTGCCATTTACAAGACTATCATTGCCCGCCCCTTCGGATCCCCCGAATGAGATTATTCCAAAACTCTACTTCCTACGTTCGAATTTACACTTCGGACTAGGAGTGGGGGGTATGTGATGAGGGATAAATTATCATCGCATTAATGCCCATGCACATCGACAATTGAGTCGAGACCAATCCTGATCCCCAACATCATGTGGCCATCTGTCACGTCCGCAAGACGGCGAAGCCGAACCACCTTCAGCAGAGTCAGGTCCCCCTGACGAACCGAACCATTCCTATACATCGGCAAATCGAGCTATCCTATACCTCGGTAGACCAAGCCATCCTATACCTCGAAAAATCAAAATGTCCCTCGCTTTGACCGGATCGAAGCACTCGAACACCTCTGCGGAATCAAACACGGGAGAGTTCAAATTAACAATAACTGAATAAGATTCTAAATGGAGAATCATGCTAGAAGTGGCCTAAGGGCCATGAAAGTGGCCTAGGGCCTACATAATCGCTGAATCTCGAGGCATCAACCAGCTCTCCTGGCCATCGATCCTCTAACTGACAAGATACGGATCCTACCGGCCTCGTAACAAACTTGATTCAAATCCATTTTAAATCCTAACAGTTTTAGACCCTGTATGATGCGCCCAATGAATCAGGTGATCGCCTATAAATACCACAGTCCCGAAACTTCTTAGGTACGCACGCATTCACTAACTCTCATACTGAAAAAACTCCATTAAAGCTCCTTCGGAGCTCCAAGCTCTTGGAAGAATACCCATCTAGAGGAACTCTTCTGCGAGAGCCTTCTCTTTATATCTGCTTCCTGTGAATCTCCACTGACTTAGGTGTCGGAGGGTCTTCTGCAGAGGGCCACCCCCGAAACACCCTCTATGTGCGGACTGTCTTGCAGGTTCCACCTTGGATGAAAAGATCGGCGTCCGGACTCGGAGCCAGAGTGCACCCGAGTCGGAGAATGGATTTCTACGGCAACAGTTTCATTGGGTTACACCTCCATATGATCGTTTTTGTAGTTGAAGGATCGGATCGAGCTAGGTCATTGTACCTTGGGGACAGTCGCCAATAACCTGTACGAAGGTGCAAAAATCTGATTCTCAGGGCAGTGTCTAACATGCCTTGATCCTGGCTTAATTCATATCTTCTTTTGTTTTTTACTTTATTTATGTATTTAAATTTCTATATTATATTTCTAGTAATTTCTAGGAAAGGTTTTTGCAAGAACAAAACTATTTTCCAACAGCTAAGGATCAGATTTTTTCTATCACTAGAAATTGCTAGATTTTTATTATAAACTATTAAAAAAAACTTTTGAATCAGTCTAGATTTTCTGTAAAGGGGACTGCTTAACATGGAAAAGTATATTATTTTTTTGTGTAGCATAATCATAAATTATTGTTTAAATATTAACTAATTTATTGGTTCCATGGATGCTATGATTTCTAAAGTTTTGTTTCTTCTTTTAGAATATGTCATATGCATTTTATACTTTATCTAGCTTCCATGTATGCTCTATTAATCTTATGTCTATTTATGTTTTATTCATTTTATTGATTTAATTAAAATATACTTAGGAAGGCACTTTATTAAGAATTTTTTTAATCTTAAAATAAAAAGTAAGCGCTGCAATTTATATATTTGTGGTAGTTGTCGTAAACATGATCACGTGTCCAATTCGACGGATGAATAAAGAATGGTGAGAGGTTTGTGGGGGTGTAAGTTTCGTTGAGCTTTTCTCGAGGAAGACGAGCATAGAACGAAACCTGATCGAATATATTTTCTCTAGCTTTGGTGGTAAAGGTTGGTAAATATATTATAGCGACAAGTATGAATTTTGAATGTGTCTATAGTTATATATATACACGGCGGGTATATTCATTCTTCAACACTTAATACTATTGATGTTCTTCTTATGGTGCTTATATGCAATAGATAGATTTATAATATTCTATAATATTTAATATTATCGATATTCTTCAACTAATGCCAAGTTTTTAGTTGTCATTGTTTTAGAGAGACTTCTTCTTGTGCATATTTTCTTCAAATTTATATTTGAAGCAATTCTATGTGTTATGACTGTTTTTAGCAATTTGGCATCTGTATTTTCTGCATTGAACAGAATATATTTTTCATTCCTGTAAATTATGGGGATCCACTTTAGAAAGGAATTCATGTTCTACTTGTTGGAGTCAACCAGTAGTACTGTGAACTTAATTTTCTAATTAGAAATTATTGAAGAAATCATATTTATGCTATCTTGCTTTAAAAAGATTGTTATGCATATAATATTTATTTGCATTTGATTATAATTATCATACTCCCTTTTTGTTATTTGCAAAAATCCTTCGAAACCTTCATATTCAAATTGTATTATTGCTGGTCTTTTGGTTCTTAGTTATAGCTCATTTATCCTCACTCATGAGTTATTATATTGCTTTGTCAATATCATGGGACATTTTGGTTTAGTTCAACATATGGAAAACCAAGGAGTGTGATGCATTAATTATTGGCCAATATTTAGTTAGGCTAATCCATCAAGAAAGATATTATTATGGGTAATTTAAATGAGCATGATCAACTTATTTCTCCATATACTATATAGATGTCTACTATGTTAAGGATTTGAGTCTTCAATTGACTTTATTAATTATCTATATTTTATGCTGCTATTATTCTTTAATAGTTTGAATAAGGCTTGGCTATGATGGTCCATTTTTGAAGCAAGCACTTTACTGTTCAAAATGCATATTTTTTAATTTCTCTTATTTGAGGTCTAGTCCAAAAAATAATGTTATCCCTTTGGAATCTGAGAAGAATTAGACAAATCAATTAACCAAGGAGTTATCTAGGAGTGAAGTCCTAGATTCATCGAGAGGCATGGGGCTTAAGCCCATTATTTAATCGCCAGCAGTGGATACCCAACCTCTGTGATTGAAGATCCTATGAAGGAGGTTCAATGTGGTAGAAACGAAGCTGATTGAGTGATCGTGTTAGGGCATAAATTTTGAAAAAATTTTTCATCCTATCCCTATGATGAGTGCTCTTATAAAGTGACAAAGTAAATTTGTGTAAGGTTGAGTCATACTCTTAATGGATCCGAGGTAGGTTATCTGCAGGGTATTGTCATAAATACCCTTGAGGATTCACCTATATGAGAATTCGTCATATTAGGCCGTGACTAAAGGTTTGGGCTAACCTTAAGAATTCTCATAAAAAATCAAGGTACTAAGCGCAAGGCCTTTAATACTCAATTGATCCATACTGGGTATGTGATTAGTAGAAGTCTGAGTCAAGGACCTAGTTCAAGGTCTAATCCACTATGGTTTCTATATACAATCAATACTAAGTGAAGTTCAAGTCCATAGGACACCTCACCTATTGCAGTATATAGATGCCCTAAAATTTATGTTATATTAATTTTTTTTTTAATTTAAAACTTTTATAGGGAATTGTTAGAAAAAGTTTTAAAGAAAAAAATGTAACGCTCGCCAGCGTTCACCCAGGTTCATGAACGTTGGGCGAGCGAGCATTCGTGAACGTCCATAAATGGCTTAAACAATTCAATTTTTAAGCCATTTTCAATGTGATTTGGGTTGATTTGGGGCTAACGGCTATCAGGCATTTAAGGCCATTACGGGCTGAGCTGTTGGAGCTTTTTGGGCTAAGTCTATAAATAGGCGAGATTCATATTGAGGAATGAATCAATAAAAGAATTCTTTATCTTTTATTATATCATTTTCATTTTTACTATTGATCGAGCCGGATCGTTGTACCTTAAGGACAGATCGCTAAAATCTACACGAAAGGGCAAAATCTGATTCTTAGGGCAAAATCTGATTCTTAGGACAGTGTCTAACATGCTTTGGTCCTAGCTTAATTCATATCTTCTTTTATTTTTACTTTTTATGTATTTAAATTTTTATATTATATTTTTAGCAATTTCTAAATTTTTTTTTTGCAAGAACAAAACTATTTTCCAACAGAACTTCATGAACAGCTGTATCTAGATCTTATCCCTTATAATTATTTTGGCAAAAGGAATTTGAAGCTATTCAATTAATTTTAGGTAAATATAACTCATAATTATATAATATGAAAAACTCATTTTTTAATCATATATTATTATATTTAAATTTTAAATTAAAAATAAGGATAAGATTAAAATAAAAGTTAGATAAAAATATAATTAAAAATAACAAAGTGCAATCGTAAATATTTGTTAAAAAATATTATTCAATTTTTTTTTGGGGATACAGAGTGGACCATTATGAAAATAATTATCTTTCATGTTTCGATAGTTAAATAATAAATTTAAAATTATTTAGTTTACATGTATATATATGAAAGAAAAATATTCAAACATTTTCAACTTTATCCTTTAAACGCGCACAACATTAACTACTATTAAATTAGAGCTATCTCAATGAGCAAATAGAGATAAGATATTTGTCGGCAAAATTAAGAATTAATCCTCAAAATTAAGCCCTTAGCTGTCATGCTATCTTAATGTTCTTGATACGTGTCAATCGAGCTAAGATACACGGAGAAGAAACATAAACATAACGTTTCCTTGAGACACGTCAATCGAGCAGTTGCTACATAAACTGGTCAAACAAATGAGAAAATTACTAGGGTTCGAGAGTTCTAGTGTGGACATGGAGCTTAGTAACAGCAGCAACTTTCCAAATTTCATAATCAAAACCTTATTAAAAGTTCATCTAGAAAAATATTATCCTTATCATAAATGATAATGCAATTTATGATTCAAAAACCAATATCTTTGAACTTATCCAACTAAAATCTCTGCAACGAAACTCCACCATGTTGTAAATTTGATTACAAATGAGCATTTATAATCTCTTTTTATTATTTTTTCATGAGAGCGAGAGAGAAGGGGAAAGAAACTAACTTGCAATGTAAGTATATATTCATATCCAAAAAAATTTGGTACCCATAATCTAATTAAGTCTCAAATATCCAAAATATCTGTTGGCAAATGGAGAGGTCTAATCAGTAAGATATTCTCCAAATATGCATAAACAAGTGTTTAAAAAAAATGGAGACAAATATATTAAAAAAAAAAACATAAAGGTCAACTCAACGATAAGTTCATTCATGATCAGGCTTAATTGAGTTCACAATTAAGCCAAGGTTAAACATAGCTAATGCAGGAATACTCCTTTTATAAAATAAATTATGCTTACTTCACAATTAAGAAATATATCGATTAAATAATAAATAAATCTTAAATAATTATTAACCTTTCACATTTGTCCATCGTATTAGTCAATATTTTGATATGAAATCTATTATATGGCTATGAACATCAACTCATGCTTTCCCACTTGTTAGTCAAGCCTTTTACCATAACACTAGCCTACAATTATTATTTGAACATGATGATCTTCAAATACAATACAAGGCTTTGAGATGAAATAGTGTTCAAGGCTCATCTAAATATTGACACATACTAAACTAAGATATTTGCACATAATTAAATAGATTTTTTAAAACCCTATTCTATATTAAATATATTCTAAACCATTATTTATACTTATTTAAATAAATAATAATCATTGATAATAATAAAGGAATTAGTGCAAACTAGGAGTATAAAATATGCACAAAAAATATTTAGAAACTTAATCATAAAGTAAGTTAAGCCCCCCGTTTTATTTTATCAGGTTTGGGAAACGTTCAAAAAAAAAAAATCAGATATCTCCTGAGTGCGGCGAGCAGTGGTGACGCCCACAGGTCAAGGTCAAGGTCAAAACTCCGTGTTGAAAACGCCATATTTTCCTCCCAACTTCACCTCCATTCGGGCTCAAGTCACCTCTCTAAACTACCTGATGCTTTTCAAGCACGAGAATCCTAAGATCGTCGTCCATCGAACCAGACGTCCGCGGGCGGGGGAACATAGAAATTTTAACCCTTAAAGTATTCCCAAGGCGAGAAAAGAACAAGTATATTTCCACCACATCCGGATTCACTATAATATTTAATTTTAAATTTACTTAAATATTAAATTTATTAACTTATTTTATTAAAAATTTATACATGATTTTTTTAGGGACTCAGGGAAATTTTTTATTATTTTATTGGGATCGGGGAAGGGAATTGGGTCGTCGACCCTATCCTAGTCGTTTTTTAAACCGGTGCCAAAAGGCATCGATTAAAAAAAAATAAAAATAAATCTTATCGTAAAATATATGTTAAAATAAAAAATGTCATTTCAAATAACATTTTTACTTACACCTTTTTACTCTTCCCGCACAATTTCAATGTAAAAATAGATTTTATGACATTGGTGGCGATTTCCTTTTGAAACGGTATGGTTTACGCTGTGGAGAAGAGATGAAACGGTATGGTTTAAGTGGCACAGAAAAATAGAGATGAGAGGAGTAATTAATAAGAAAGATAAAAATTTATGGTGTAATTAATAAAAGAGAAGAGATGAAATTTAAAAGAGAAACGATATGGGTTTACGAAGCATTTGAAATTTAAAAAATAATCAATATATATTTTATTTATCTAATTTTTATTTTTAATTTAGAATAATAATTCTAAATTTTAAATTTAATAATATATAATTTAATAATATATTTTATTTATCTTATTGTTATTTTGAATTAAATAATATCTATATAGTTTCAAATCTTTAAATTTTAAATCATTCTTTATTACCTTTAATTAATTAATCTTTTATCATTTTAATTAATTAACCTGGCTCTACGTACGTTATGAAGGATTACGTTTCAAGTTTCTAAACACTACGTGAATCATACCGTTTGAATTATTATTCTAAATTAAAAATAAAAATTAGATAAATAAAATATATGTATTGATTATTTTTAAATTTCAAAGAACCGTTTCTCTTCCGTTTCATCTCTTTAATTGTACCATAAGTTTTCATCTCTTTTCTTTTTATTAATTACTTCTCTCGTCTCTATTGCACTTGAATCATACCGTTTCATCTTTTCTCTTCTTATTAATGGTAACGTAAGTAATTTGCTTCATTAAAAAAAAAAAATAGCCACTTGAACGAAACTTATTGCACTAAAATTATCATTTTAAATGATATTTTTCATTTTAACATTCGTTTTACGATAAGTTTCGTTCTAGCCCATTTTTTTTCTAAAACCCGTGCCTAAAACGATAAGTTTCGTTTTCACCCATTTTTTTCTAAAACCGGTGCTTTTTTCTAAAACCCGTGCCTAAAATGATAAGTTTCGTTTTCACCCATTTTTTTCTAAGGTTAAAAAAATGACTCTTTATGGCACCGGTTAAAAAAACGACTTCTACCCCGGCTGTTACAATATGGCACCTGTTAAAAAAACGACTCCTACCCCGGCTGTTACAATCCCCACACGGAATTTATTTATTTATTATCCTGAATAGCGCTCCGGCGACTGGGATAACGCTTGCATCCCGAACCCAAAACCAACGGCATCGCACTTTGTATTCTCGTCAACGCGGAAATGGTTTACCGAGTCCACGTGTCCCTCCCTTCGTCTATTTAAGCCATCGATGATGGGAGCGCTACTCCCAGTTCCTCAACAATATTTTCTGAACTTCTGCTAGATTTTCTTCTGTTTCATTCGTTAACCGAACACAAACACAAATTTTTCGACTCTTTCCAATGTATTTGACGGAGAAGTATAATTCCCTCTTCAAACCCCATGCTATTCTCAGCTATCCCTTCAAACACCCGAATAAAACGGCTTCGCGCCCATTCGAAGAAATCCTAGCCCTCCACCTCCGATCTCTCCTCCCGAACCCCCATCCTCGGCAGTCCATTTCCCTTCCCTGGCTCTCCCGCGCCGTCAATCTACTCGCCCTCACCGCCGCCGCCGCCGCCAACCTCATCTCCGACCCATCTCTCTCCAGCGCCGACCTCGACGCCCTCGACTCCCACCTCGACGCCAGCGTCGACCTCCTCGACGCCTGCAACGCCTCCTTAGCTGAGATCGAGCGCCTCAGCCACGGCCGCCTCCTCCTCCGCTTCTCCCTCGACCTCCTCGCTGGCGAGGACCACAGCCTGCCACTTACGCCCGACCGCATCGGGCGGGCCCGCAATGCGATCGCGGAGTGGGAGACGCTTCCGAGGCGGGAGGTCCGAGGACTCGCCGGTGATCTGACGCGGCGTCTGGCGCCGGGGGAGCCGCCGCGCGGCAAGATGTCGGCCGTCAGGAGGGCGTTGTACGCCGTGGAGGCGGTGCGGGCCTGGTGATGGCGACCGTCGTGGCAGTGCTCAGCGGCGGGGAGGAGGGGGCTCCGGCCGGAGTGAAAATTTCGAGCGACTTCCCGTGGGGGGAGGCGTTGAAGGAGGTGGAAGTGGCCGTTTCCGGCAGGCTCAGGGCGGGGTTCCCTGAAGAGGTGGAGGCGGTGGAGGCGGCGGTGAGGGCGGTGGTGGGCGTGATCGACGGGGAGGATGATGGAGAGAAGGCGGCGAGATTGGGGAGCGCGGTGGAGGAGTTGGAGGGAGCGATGGAGGAGTTAACGGAGGGATTGGATCCGCTGTCGGACGCTGTCGATGGGTTGTTCCGCGCGACGATGCATATGAGGGATGCCGCGTTGCAGAGTTTGCGGAATGGTCTGAAGTGTGATGGGTGAAAGAAGAATGCTTGTAGGCTGAGGTGTGCCTCAATTTTCTTTTTTTTAGTTGGAAATAAGTTTTTAGGCGTTCTTGTTTGTGAAGGTAGGTGTTGGTATTAAAAAAATAATAATTTGAATGTTGTTGCCATTTGCTACTTTAATCGGTATCTTATACTTTTTTAAATCAAAATAATTTTAAGATCTCTCTTTCCCTTCAATCTCCGGTTTCCAAAAAGCTGTTCCTAAATCGACCTCTACTTGTGCTACCAAATCACTTGCGATGAGCATCGACCTCTACTTGTTGCTACCAAATCACTTGCGATGAGCGTCGGGTGAGATAAGATCTCCGAAGGCCTTCGAGAATGCAGAGAGGTCACTTCCTTCTAGAGCCTGTAAAAAGTCCCGGGTGGGGACATCCTTCTAGAGCCTGTAAAAAGTCCCGGGTGGGGACATCCCGGACCGATGATTTCGATTCCGGTGGAGACGACCGATGATTCCGGTGGGGACCCTGTCAGTGGGTTGTAGAACAGGAATGTTGTATATGAGTAGAACTTTGAGAGGTAGAACAGGAATGTTGTATATGAGTAGAACTTGAGAGAGAGAGATCCCCTTTGCATTGAGCTCGGGTCCTCCTCTTATACCTGGGGTCCCGTTTACCTCGTTCCGTTGGAAAGTGGTAGATTAAATCTACATGGGATGGCAAGATTTAAAGGTTATTGAATTTAATTCACAAGATAAAAGGTTATCTTTATATAATAAAATACAATCCCACTTTAATAATGATTAATTAATAAATTTATTGGTCTCCACCATTGGTTAGCATCGTGAGTTGAAGCCATTGCTGGATGAGGTAGCACTTGCCCGTGATTTCAGTGAGAGAGGTACATGGCAATAGACCTCGAATCACGGGATCTGTTGCATGAGACGGATCATTGTGCATGCGAAAAAGGCAAGTCAGGACCGAAGCCGGCGCTAGAGGCCGACGCTGGAGGCCGGAAGCCAAAGGCCGACGTTGGAGGCTGGAGCCAAAGGCCAGCGCTGGAGGCCGACGTTGGAGGCCGGAGCCAAAGGCCAGCGCTGGAGGTCGGAGCCAAAGGCCGTCGCTGGAGGCCGGAGCCAAGCCGGAGCCAAAGGCCAGCACTGGAGGCCGGCGCTGGAGTTCTATTTCCGAGTTTTACTGTCACATCATTATTTTCGAAAATCATGCAAAAGATAATACCACCCGGAGGAAATGGCCAGCCGTATCAGATGCCCCCCCGCCCCTGAGATGGGTGAGCGCACAATCACCCGCGAAAGGGGTGTTATATCCTCTGGGCGGCCAATTTTTGCGCCATCATTTCGCCTATCCGGGCTGTTGGGATTGGAGAGGATTTCTCTCGAGCAGTGAGCCACAAAAGGCGAGCGTCATCATTGTGGTAAGGACAATTCCCTCTCTCTATTGGTGGAGCTCTTCGTGTTTTTCGCACTGGTAGGCCGCCAAAGCGCCTTCCATTCGAAGGTGGACACGTAGCCAGAACGGACGGTCGTGGGATGATTTGAAATGGGGTTATAAGAGGAAAAATCGTCCTTATCCTCCCATCCTCCCTTCTCTTACGCTACTGCTTCCTCTCGAGTCCGCAAGCGTCCGTTCGTCTCCTGTGTTTGTTCTCTCCTCGTGCTCCTTCGATCCTAGCTCAAGTTTTCCAGGTTAGTCTCCATGGCTTTCTCGCCTTCTTGTTCCATTTCCGATTCCTGGGGATGTTCCCTCACCCCTTCTCAAACTTCCGCTTCCTTACCAAGCCAGTGGTCTATCCCCTCCTCTAATCACTCCTTGCCGGAACGGCAGTCGGTCAGTCGCCCCATAGCCGGGAGTTATCTGACCGGTGGGCGGATTTCCGCCCAGAGCCGTCCGACGGCTGCTGGTCCTTCTAGCGTCGTCAAGGAGTCCCCCGAAGGGACTGCTTCCACTATGTCTACTCAAGACATAGTAAATCTGAAAGCCAAGTATAGCTTTCCGCCAAACCTTCGTTTGTTCTACCCGGCTCCTAATAACAGGGTAACCTCTTCCCATTCCGGAAGAGTTGCCTTGTACGGAGCCTTCTTTAAGGCCGGACTTCGACTACCTATCCACCCTTTCATTCTCAATCTTCTGGATCGATATTCACTAGCACCTTCCCAACTAGTTCCTAACTCGATCCGAACCATCGCTGGCTTTCTGGTTCTCTGTCACCTGCAAGGCATAGAGGCCAGCATCTCCTTATTCCATAGCTTTTATACCCTCCGCAAGCAATCAGGTTGGTGGTCCTTACCCCTAGGTCCAATAGGATCCTTGAGTTGTACCTTTCCACCTCCATCAAAGGGTGGAAGGATAAGTTCTTTTTTGCTGATATCGACGGGGTGTGTGGAAGCTGGGGGACACCCAACATTGATGCCAATAGGGATTCCTCCATCCTTCCAAGAGATCGAATGGCATTCGGGCAGCTTTTGACTGCCGATGTCCCTCGGTGCAATAAGCTTCTAGCTGATGAAAACCTTCGTCTCGTCGGCTTAATTCCTTCGAGTGGTGAGCACTTGATTACTCACCTTCTTTTTTCTTTTTTCCCCTTCTTTTTTTTAATTCATCTTCCACCTTTATAGGGATGGCGCCATCGCTTCGCGAGCTAAGGCAGGCGGCCACTAGGAAGAGGAAGGCCACGGGGAATGAGTCCCTTGCCGAGAGAAGGGCCGTTGCCAAAATCCCAAGGAGGACCGACGCGGGGAGGGCCGATGCTAGAGGGGTTGACGCTGGAGGGGCTAGAGTTGTGAAGCCCCTGTGCGCTAAGATTTTGAAGAAGGCCGACCCTAGAAGGGCCGACGCTGGGGAGGCCGATGCTAAAAGGGCCAAAATTGTAGAATCCCCATATGTGTGCGAGGCGGCCAGAGCCCAAGCCGACGAGCCCGCCAAGATAGATACGGTAAGGGCCGAGGCTGGCGAGGAAGTCGGGCGGAGCAAATAGAAGGGAGATCTTCAGTTCCAACTCCTCCTATCATCCTGCTCGATCCTTCTCCTGAGCAGGTCGCAAAAGCGCTGTCACCCCTGCCCGAGGCCGTGGAGACGGAGCAAGTCCCTACAGCAATAGGGCCAACTCCCGCAGCTATCCTGCCCCCCGTAGGGGCAACAACCGAAGCCCCTCCCCCAGTCAAGGGGCCGGAGGAAGCAGAGTCAGAGGTGGAATCCGTCTCCGCGGACCTCGTGCCAAGGGAAAGGAGGGGCGTCGACCCTTCCTTCCAATCACTGTTGGCAAACCACAGCCGCTGGGCCGAGCGGGCCTTAGATGAAGCATCTGTGGTGGAGGTGCAAGAGTTTCTCCGGCATCAAGGGAGAGCCACCTTCTTCCGCGAGGCGTCTGTGGCATATCTCTGGGTGATCCTGCTCCATTGTCATTTTTCCTCTTTGTTTCGTTTGTTTTATTTTGCTTTTTAACATTGACATTCCATTCAGGCACTGAATTCTCTGATCGCCATGAGGGAACTTTGGACCCTGAGTGATGCTGCTCTCGACCAGTCGCGGGAGGAGATGCTATCACTCCAGGGCAGAAAAGGCAGAGATGGCTTTGGAGGATACCCGGGCCACCCTAAAGGGTGAAGTCAAAGCCATCCGGCCGAGAGCTGAGAAGGCCAAGTATGCGCTGGAAGTTGCCCAGCGTCGTGCAGCCAATGAGCTGGATAATACTCAGGCGGCCGAGGAAAAGCAAAGGATGGCCGAGGAGAGGCTGAAGGTGGTGGAATCAGAAATGTGCATCTTGAAGACTCGATTGGATTCTGCCTTCATTGAATTAGATGCAGCCAAAGAGGCCGGCTGCCAGTCCGATGCCAAGATCGCCGACTTGGAGGCGGCGGTGACTGAGGCCAAGAGGGAGGCCGTCGAGTCCGAGCGGAAAGCCCTCGAGGCGGAGAAAAGAGCTGCAGAGGCCGTAGAGGATTTCTGAAAGTCTAAAGCCTTTGATAAGGAGCTAGCCGAATCGGCGGCGTTTGTTTATGATGTCGGCTTCCAAGATTGTAAGGAAAAAATCTAAGAACTCTACGACCTGGAGGATATTGAAGGGATGAAGCCAGATGACGTCCCTGAAGACGATGACCCGGCCCCAAATGACCCTTAGTAGTCTTTTTTTTTGTATTGCTCTAAGCCTGACTCAGGTCAGCAATTTTGTAAACTTTTAGTCATCGATGAATGTTTTGACCCTCATCGCTTTAGCTATGTGAGTTGTCGCGAATCATCAACCAATGGTGCCTCGTTAGATAGGTCGCGCGAAATGTAATTGTGAGCCGAAATATTGTCTTAGATACCAACGCAGGGAGTTGGTTTTTGGTGCCGACGCGGGGCATCGGTCTTTAGTGCTGATGCGGGGTGCCGGTCTTTAGTGCCGACGCGGGACGCCGGTCTTTAGTGCCAACACGGGGCATCGTCTTTAGTACCGACGCGGGGCCGGTCTTTAGTGCTGACGCGGAGCCGGTCTTTGGTGCCGACGCAGGGCGCCGGTCTTTAGTGCCGACGCGGGGTGCTGGTCTTTAGTTGCCGACGTGGGGCCGGTCTTTGGTTGCCGACGCGGAGCCGGTCTTTTGTTGCCAACGCGGAGCCGGTCTTTGGTTGCCGATGCGGAGCCGGTCTTTGGTTGCAGACGCGGAGCCGGTCTTTGGTTGCCGACGCGGAGCCGGTCTTTGGTTGTCGACACGGGGCCGGTCTTTGGTTGCCAATGCGGAGCCGGTCTTTGGTTGCCGACGCGGGGCCGGTCTTTGGTTGCCAACGCGGAGCCGGTCTTTGGTTTCCGAACATACTCATTCAAAAATAATGCGAACATTTTGAACATCAATCTATCAAATATATTCAAATTAATGAAGATAGCACCTTACTGGTAATACCTACATAAATTGTCGGCGTTCCAGGTGCGAGGAAGCGGTTTCCCGTCTAGCTCTTCAACTTTGTACGCCCCGTGGTGAAGTACCTCCTTGACACGGTATGGTCCTTCCCATTTCGGTGCCAGCTTGCCTCCCTCTATTGGCTTTGATACTTCAGCTCTTCGCAGAACAAGATCTCCGGAACGGAACGTCTTGGATCGCACTCGAGCATTGTAGTACTTGGCCGCTCGCTGACGAAATGCTGCCATGCGAAGCTGTGCTTGGTCTCGCAATTCTTCCACCAAATCTAGATCGGCTCGCAGCTGGTTTGAGTTGCTTTCTTCGTGGTATAATTCCGTCAGGGGACTAGGAACTCCTATCTCCACCGGAATGACTGCTTCGGTCCCAAAGACCAGGTTGAAAGGAGTTTCCCTAGTAGGGGCTCGCGGGTCGTGTGGTAGGCCCACAGTACACTGGGAAGTTCCTCCACCCAGTGCCCTTTGCAGCTATCTAGTCGAGCCCTAAGTCCTTGAAGGATGATGCGATTGGTCACCTCGGCTGCACCGTTGGTTTGGGGGTGCCCCACGGAGGTGAATCGATGATGGATGCCTAGGCCATCGCATAATTCCTGGAAGGCCGTGTTGTCAAACTGTCGGCCATTGTCAGTAACGAGGGTGTGCGGTAGCCCGAACCGGCACACCACAGACTTCCAGAAGAAAGTCCTTATTTTGACCTCTGTGATCTTAGCGAGAGCCTCCGCCTTGATCCACTTGGTGAAATGGTCGATGGCCACCACTAGGAACTTGCGTTGTCCGGAGGCTGGAGGGAACGGTCCCAGGATGTCCATGCCCCACTGTGCGAAGGGCCAGGGTGCAGCCAGGGGGGTTAGTTGGGATGCCGGTTGATGTTGTATGTTGGCATGGCGCTGGCAGCTGTCGCACCTCTTGACAAGTTTGGATGCATCATCCTTCATTGTCAGCAGTAATACCCCTGCCGTAGGGCTTTGTATGCAAGAGCTCTGCCCCCCAGATGGCTTCCACATATACCTTCATCTCTCTCGCATATAATTAGCTTCGGTGGGACCGACACACCTGAGGACTAGGTATGAGAATGACCTCCGATAGAGCTTTCCCTCCATTATGAAAAACTTTGGGGCCCGTCTTTTAAGTTTTCTGGCTTCGGCAGGGTCTTCTGGGAGGGTACCCTCGATAAAGTACCGGACGTAGGCGTCCATCCAGGAAGGCTCCTACTCCACTGGTAGAGTTTCTCTTAATAGTCAATACTCGGGGCTTCTAAGTGCTCCACATAAGCTCTTCCCAGCATCCCATTAGCTGAGGTGGCAAGATGGGATAAGGCGTCGGCTCTAGCATTCTCCTGTCGAGGGATGTAGCTGACGCTAAAGTGAGCCAAGGGAGAAGCTAGCGATTGCACCATACTTAAGTAGCGGGACATGATGGGATCCCTTGCTTCATATTCCCTTGCGATTTGCCAGTGAGCAATTGGGAGTCGGTGAATGCCCTAAGGCGTTTCACCCCAAGCTCTTGAGCTAATCTCATCCCGGACAGCAAAGCTTCATATTCTGCCTGATTATTAGTGGCTGGAAAGAGGAAGCGAAGTGCACACTCGGTTACAACTCCATTCAAGTTGGCCAAGATGAGGCCTGCTCCACTTCCTTGAGAATTCGATGCCCCATCTACATGAAGGACCCATTCATCATCACTGGTTCGAGGGGCTGAGTGTCTGTAGGAGGTTCTTTAGGTTGCTCCTCTCCCCAAGTGCATTCGACCAAAAAATCCGCCAAGACTTGAGACTTCATGGCCAACCGGGGGAGAAAAGACAGATCGAATTCCCCCAACTTAAGGGCCCACCTTGCCAGCCGGCCGGAAGTATCCGGGCGAGTGAGAACTGTCTTCAGAGGTTGGTCTGTGATCACCGCAATCGGGTGGGCTTGGAAGTATGGCCGCAGACGCTGGGCAGACACGATCAATGCGAAGATAATCTTTTCCATATTTGAGTACCTGGTCTCTGCATCCTGGAGCACCTTGCTTGTGCAGTATACTGGCCTTTGCATGCCATTGGTGTCCACGCGGACTAGCACAGAACTAACGGCTTCAGGAGAGGCCGCGAGGTATAGAAGGAGTTCTTCTCCACCTGTTGGCTTGGCTAGCAGCGGTGGGGTAGATAAGAATTCCTTTAACCCCTCGAACGCCTCCTGGCATTCTTTCGTCCATTCAAATTCACTGACTTTGCAGAGCGCCTTGAAGAAAGGTAGGCACCTTTCAGTAGACTTGGACATAAAGTGACTTAAGGCGGCCACCCTTCCCATCAGGCGCTGTATTTCCTTCTTGTTGGCGGGAGGCCTCATGTCCAAGATGGCTTGGACTTTGTCTGGGTTTGTCTCCATCCCCCGCTGGGTTACCATGAAACCCAAGAACTTTTTGGCTGTCACCCCAAATGCACACTTGCGTGGGTTCAGCTTCATCTGGTACCGACGAAGGTTGTCAAAAGTTTCCGTTAGGTCCACGATATGGTCAATGGCGTGGATGCTTTTTGTCAACATGTCATCCACGTATACTTCCATGTTGCATCCTATCTGGCCTTCGAAGACTTTGTTCATCAGCCTTTGGTAGGTGGCTCCCGTGTTCTTTAGCCCAAAAGGCATTACCCTGTAGCAGTATAACCCCTTCTCAGTTATGAAGGAGGTAGCTTCTTCATCTGTCGGATTCATCCGGATCTGGTTGTATCCAGAGAATGCATCCATGAAGCTAAGGACCTCATGGCCGGATGTGGCGTCCACCAGTTGATCGATCCGAGGTAGGGGAAAGCTGTCCTTAGGGCATGCCTTGTTGAGATCGGTGAAATCCACGCACATTCTCTAGCTCCCGTTGGTCTTACGGACTAGCACCATGTTGGCCAACCATTCGGGGTAATGGACCTCCCGAATATGGCCCGCAGCCGTTAACTTGTGAACTTCCTCGTTGATGCTTTCTGTCTATCTGGAGCAAAGTTTCTTTTTTTCTATCGGACCAGCCGACACTCTGGCCTGAGGTTAAGCCGATGGGTGATCACTTCTTTGGGGACGCCCGGCATGTCTGAGGACGACCATGCAAAGACGTCGGTGTTGGCACGCAGGAAAGTAAGAAGTCGATCACGTGCCTCTTCTGGAAGTAATGCCCCAACCTGAACAGTCCTTGCCGAGTCATCACCCAAGGGGAGGGTCAAAAGGTGCTCGGCTGGCTCTCCCCTCCTTCCCAGCTCCCGAGGATCGAGCGGCTCAGAGGCTATTGCCGACGCCGCTTCCAGCGGGCTGGGAGACAAATGATAGAAGAGCGGTGGCGGGCTTTGCTCCCCTTTCATCTCTCCGACTCCTTCGTCGGTGGGGAACCTTATCAATAATCTCTTAGTGGAGATTACAGCATCTAGCAGATTCAACCCTGGTCTCCCCAAGATAGCGTTATAAGCCAGCGGGACCCGGACCACCAAGAAATTTATAACCACGGTGCTCTGACATGGAGGGTTCCAGTCGTGACTGGGAGGGCAATCTCCCCCTCAATGCTCATCGAGTCTCCAGTGAAGCCCATTAGAGGCGCGGCAATGGGTCGGAGTGAAGACTTCGACAGATTCATCAGAACAAAATCCTCGTAGCTCAAAACATCCACCGAACTCCCACTATCAATTAAAATTCTTTTTACAGGATGTTTGGCTATAGTCATGGATACAACGACGCTATCGTCATGCTTATTAACTACCCCATCTAAATCCTTTCCAAAGAAAGGAATTACAGAATCTATTCCCTCTCGCTGCCTCTTTGAACCGCCACCTGCCCCCTAGGAAATCATAGCTATGGTCTTCTCCGTTGGAGCATTGTCCTCGCCGGTCAGAAGCATCGGAGGCATCGATGGACCCGAAGTGGGAAGGTTTCCCCTTCGGATGAATTTTCCCAGGTGACCTGTTGAACCAGCTCCTCAATGGCTTTCTTCAGATGGCGGCAGTCCTTGGTGTCGTGATCATAGTCCCGGTGGTATCGGCAGTAAAACTCCTTGTTGCGGGGGGTTCCAGATTTCAAAGGAGCCGAACGCTTGAAATAAGGTTTCTCCTCGATCTCCAGCAGGATGTGAGATATAGGAGCCATGAGGGGAGTAAATTGCTTTTTAGGAACAAGCGTCTGTGGTCAGCGGTCTGAGCGGTGAGGAGGCTCAGGCTTCCGAGGACGTGCACCAGCATGATCAGTAGGCGGTGGTTTCTTACTGGTATTTTTGTCAACTTCCCTCTTGGAAGAATCCACCTCGTCGGTGCGGATGTACTTCTGTGCTCGGCTCAGAAGCTCGGCATAAGAACTCGGAGCCTTCTTGTCCAGGGAATAGGCAAACCTGGATGGACAAAGTCCTCATTTTAATGCCAAAGTGGCTACGGAGTCTTCCAGGTTGTATACCTCCAACACTGCTTCCTTAAATCGAGCGACAAAGTCCTTCAAGGTCTCACCACTCCTTGCTGGACAGCAAATAGGCTATCAGCCACTCGTGGGATCTTTCGACAGGCATCAAAGTGGGCCAGGAAAGATCGCTTGAGTTGCCGAAATGAATTGATGCTGCATGGAGGCAGGCGGGAGTACCACGCGCGTGCCGCCTTTCGAAGGATGGCCAGAAAGGTGACGCATAAAAGGGAGTCCGTCACTCCCTGGACCTGCATGAGGACCTTGTAGCTTTCCAGGTGGTCCAGAGGGTCCATCGTGCCATCGTACGGATCCAGCTGGGGGAGATGGAACTGGGGCGGGACTGGTTCCTCCATGATACACCGAAAAAGTGGGGGGCGACACTCATAGTCCGTCCCGTGAGGATTAGCGATCCGGCGGCTAAGCTCCTCCAACCGTCGATGATACTCATCGAGCCGTTGCTCGGCCCGATGGATAGCTTTCATGAGGGTGCCATCTCGAGATGAATCGGAAGAAGAAGCCGAAGAAGATCACCGGCATAAGGAATGCACCCGTCTGGACTCTCTCCTTCGGCCGGTGGTGGGAACGACCGGAGTGGTGAGAGGGGGACCGCCGTTGCTTTGAGACCCCTCGGCGATGAGGTTCAGGGGGTGAGCGGTGGGAGACCTCAGGTGGGGTCCCACCTTGGTGAGACTGGACTGTCCTTCGCACCCCTTCATCGGGCGCAAGGGGTTGAGGTGCAGCAGCCAAACAATGCTCTTGCAGTCCCCGTACCATTGTCATCAAGTCCTGGACCTGGTGAGCTAGAACCTCGAGCCGGTCAGGCCGGCTTATCTGTGCAGGGGGCGAAACATGGAGGTTGGCCTCCGATTGCTCAGCCCATGAAATGTGCTCCACGGCTTGACTGGAGGAAGCCTCCTGTGCTCGTGTAGTCACCATTGTCTCCCTCGCAGAATTGATGGGGTCACAGGGAGAACTTTCGTCTTCCTCCCATGCGAACTGGCCCCCCTTCCTGGCGCGCCAATCTGTTGCTGCCAAATCACTTGCGATGAGCGTCGGGTGAGTTGAGATCTCTGCAGGCCTTCGAGAATACAGAGAGGTCACCGTCTTCCTTCTAGAGTCTGCAAAAAGTCTCGGACCGATGATTCCAGTGGGGACCCTCCAACGCCCAAGTCAGTGGATTGTAGAACAGGAATGTTGTATATGAGTAGAACTTGAGAGAGAGAGAGAGATCCCCTTTGCATTGAGCTCGGGTCCTCCTCTTATACCTATCTGGGGGTCCCATTTACCTCGTTCCGTTGGAACCGTCGAATCTTCCTCGTTGGGATAAGTTTCTCCGAACGGCAAGTGGTTAAGCCGTTGCTGGATGAAGGCCGCTTGTAGCGGTAACTGCTAAGCGTGCTAGCACTTGCCCGTGATTTCAGTGAGGGAGGTACATGGCAATAGACCTCGAATCACAGGATCAGTTGCATGAGACGGGTCATTGTGCATGCGAAAAAGGCAAGTCAGGACCGAAGCCGTTGTTGGAAGACAGAGCCATAGGCTGTCGCTGGAGGCTGGCGCTGGAGGCCGACGCTGAAGGCCGGAGCCAGAAGCCATCGCTGGAGGCTGGCGCTGGAGGCCAACGCTGGAGGCCAGAGCTAAGGCCGTCGCTGGAGGCTGAAGCCAAAGGCCAGCGCTGGAGGTCGGCGCTGGAGGCCGAAGCCAAAGGCCGGCGCTGGAGGCCGGTGCTGGAGTTCTATTTTCAGGTTTTGCTGTCACATCATTATTTTCAGAAATCGTGCAAAAGATAATACCATCCGGAGGAAACGGCCAGCCGTCCAAAAGGAACAATCTTTATTGCTACTAACCATGAAAGACCCAAGAAGGCTTAGGTACCTAAACATAAAGTTTGATCATTTTTGCAGGAATGTCTTGTAGCCAAAAGATCAAAGCAAAAGTGGTACCTTGATAGTGGCTGCTCAAGACATATGACGGGTGACAAAGATGAATTCATCACCCTTGAAAAAAGAAAGGGAGGAGTTGTTACGTTTGGCGATAATGGTAAAGGTCAAATTATGGGCCTTGGTAAAGTTCGTATAACTCCATCTACATTATTTATAATTAGTATTAAGCCAATTATGTGATAAAGGTTTAATGTTTCATTTAAATCTTCTATATGCACTGTAACTAATTCTATTGATAATAGCATTGTATTTACTGGTTATAGACATGGCAATGTTTACTTGGTTGATCTAGACAATTTGTGAGTGATCATTGCTTAGTTGCTGACAATGCTAATATAAATGAAATTAGTTGGTTGTGGCATCGTAGATTAGGTCATGCAAGCACACACCTTATTTCAAAATTAATTAAAATGGATTTAGTTAAAGGCTTACCTAAACTAGATTTTGAAAATAACAAAATATGTGATGCATGTCAATTTGGAAAACAAACTAGAAGTTCTTTCAAATCTAAAAACATTGTTTCAACTTCTAGGCCATTAGAGCTACTTCACATGGACCTTTTTGGACCAACTAGAACCACAAGTCTAGGAGGAAAGAAATATGGTCTAGTGATTGTAGATGATTATTCTAGATATACTTGGGTATTGTTTTTAGCTCACAAAGATGAGACTTTTCGATATTCCTGAAATTCTTCAAGAAAGTCACAAATGAGAAAAACACTACCATAGTGTCTCTAAGAAGTGATCATGGAACTGAATTTGAAAATCACTTATTGAAAACTTTTGCACTGAAAATGGTATTAATCATAATTTTTCAGCCCTAGGACTCCACAACAAAATGGAGTAGTTGAAAGAAAAAATAGGAACTTAGAAGACATGGCCCGTACCATGCTATGTGAAAGCAACCTACCAAAGTACTTTTGGGCGGAAGCTATTAACACAGCATGTTACATCTTAAATAGAGCCCTAATAAGACCAATCTTAAAGAAAACACCTTATGAATTATGGAATGAAAGAAAACCAATATAAAATACTTTCATGCATTTGGATGTAAATGTTTATTCATAATAATGGTAAAATAATTAGGAAAATTTGATGCTAAATCTGATGAAGGCATATTCTTAGGATATTCAACACTAGTAAAGCTTATAGAGTATTTAACAAGAAAACCTTAGTTGTTGAAGAATCATTCATATAGTTTTTGATGAATCTTTAGCATCTAGTTCAGAAAAGATTGATGATGAGGAAGATACAAACATAATTGAAAAGATCTTGAAAAATTAATATTGATGTATCTTCAGATCATGAACAAGAAGCTAAAGATGATGATTCACCTAAGGTTGATGTTGTTGATGCAAATCATAATGATGTAGATCTTCCTAGAGATTGGAGATATGCCTATAGTCATCCAAAGGAATTGATTATAGGTGATCCATCTCAAGGAATAAGAACTAGATCATCAATGAGAAACATTAGTAATCATCTTGCATTTGTATCTCAAATTGAACCTAAAACTATTGAAGAAGCTGAAAAAGATAATAATTGGATGTTAGCTATGCAAGAAGAATTAAATCAATTTACTAGAAATAATGTATGGACCTTAGTTGAAAGACCTAAAATCATTCAGTATAGGATCAAAATGGGTATTTAGAAATAAACTAGATGAAAATGGCATAGTAATTAGAAACAAAGCTAGATTAGTTGCAAAAGGATATAATCAAGAAGAAGGTATTGATTTTGATGAAACCTTTGCACCAGTAGCTAGATTAGAAGCCATTAGATTACTACTGCATTTGCATGTCATATGAATTTAACTTATTTCAAATGGATGTTAAAAGTGCATTTTTAAATGGATTTATAAATGAAGAAGTTTATGTTGAACAACCACCAGGTTTTGAAGATCATGAATTTTCAAATCACGTTTTTAAATTGCACAAAGCACTATATGGTTTAAACAAGCACCTAGAGCTTGGTATGATAGATTAAGTAAATTTCTAATTGAAAATGATTTCACTAGAGGAAATGTAGATAAAACCTTATTTTTGAAAAGAAAAGATAAAGATTTAGTAGTACAAATATATGTTGATGATATTATTCGGTGCTACTAACAATCTCTTATGTCAAGAATTTGCTAAGTTAATGCAGGGTGAATTCGAAATGAGCATGATGGGAGAACTCAACTTCTTCCTTGGACTCCAAATCAAACAAAGCAAAGAGGGGATTTTCATCAACCAAACAAAATACACAAAGAAACTTCTCAAGAAGTTTGGTATGGAATCAATCAAACCCCTTGGAACACCAATGAGTCCTTCATGCAAATTAGACAAAGATGAAGATGGTAAGAAAGTGATCAAAAGTATTATCGAGGTATGATCGGATCTCTACTTTACTTAACTGCAAGTAGACCAGATATCATGTTTGCTGTTTGTCTATGTGCTAGATTTCAATCTGAACCTAAAGAATCTCACTTAATTGCTGTAAAAGAATCTTAAGATATCTAAGTGGAACTAAAAATGTAGGATTATGGTATTCTAGAGACTCAACACTAAACTTGATTGCATATTCTGATTCTGATTATGCTGGATGTAAACTAGATAGAAAAAGTACAAGTGGTGCATGCCAATTCTTAGGAAGTAACTTAATCTCTTGGTTTAGCAAAAAGCAAAATTCGGTTGCATTATCAACTGCTGAAGCAGAATATGTTGCAGCTGGAAGTTGCTGTGCTCAAATCCTTTGGATTAAGCGACAACTTGAAGATTATGGCATAACACTTGATAAAACTCCTATTAGATGTGATAATACAAGTGCAATAAATTTAACTAAAAATCCAATTCAACATTCAAGAACCAAACACATTGAAATTAGATATCACTTTATAAGAGAACATGTAGCTAATAATGAAATTTGTCTTGATTATGTTAATACTGAAGAACAATTAGCTGACATATTTACAAAACCTTTGAGTGAAGAGAGATTTTGTTATCTTAGAGGTGAATTAGGGATTTGTGACCCTTTGGAATGATTTTGAAACCCTAAGGAATGACTATCTAGATTCTATTAATTTCCTGAGATTCCTTTCATATTTTAAGGAAATTTATCTAGTCATCTATGCAATTTGATCTTCATATTCCAAAGATTTTTTTTAAAAATTTATTAACCTTATTTTGACAAGTTTCGGATTTTGAAACTCATTTATTTTTTCTCTGAAACTGTCAGTGGAGTCGACACCTCAATTTGAGGAGTCGACACCTCTTCTGTGTCGCTCTCGGTCCTTGACCTTGGAGCCGACACCCGTATAAGTGGAGCGACTCCAGTTCGAGCGCTAACTTGTTAGCGACTTGGAGTCGACACCCGACTTTGCGGGAGTCGACACTGGTGGTCCCAAATTGACTTTATTAGGGCAGAGTCGACACTTCGTCATTTCTATCGTTTCCAATCCCTTTCCATACTCTCTCCAAACTCTCTCAAAACCTCCCTAAGCCAAATTCTCCTCAAATCAAACATTCCCAAGGATTTCTATGGCACCTAAGCGGAGAGGATCGGTTCTTGGAGCTCCCGTAACCACCGGGAAGCGTACGGCTCGCGTCCCGTCCGTGAGCCATCTCCAAGCGATGATTCTTCCTCAACTCCTTCTAATCCTGGTCCCTCATCTCCACAGGTAGATACTTTAGCCGGGAGAGTTATTACTATGGGTAGAAAAGTAGATTTTGATTTCTTTGAGGCCGAGGGATTTTCTATTGGAAGACAAATTAAAGAGATTGGCTGGGACAAGGTCTGTTCGTTGGATGTTCCCACTTATCCCTAGTTAAGGAATTCTATTTCAATTTATCAAGGGGAGACGGTGGGATTATCAGTTCTGTTAGAGGGAAGAGAGTTCACCTTACCTTTCATAGTTTAGGACATCTTCTGAGCATCACTGGATTAGTTGCTGACATTCATAGTGAGAGGTCTGATGCATTATCAAGGATGTTAGGAAGAGAAGTGTCTGAATTTGAAGAAGTTAGGGCTAATCAATTGCCCTTGGAGCTTAGATTACTTCACAACATCTGCAGTAGGATCTTATTCCCTAAGACTGGCCGATTTGAGTATGTCTCAGAGCGAGACATTGTAGTTATGGACAGTGTTCTGACTGGTCAGCCTATTAACCTTGCTGGGATGATGATTTCTACATGGCTGAGGCTGGGGGAAAAGGAGATCTTCACTGCCCTATGGTATGATTTTGACTATGGTGTTTAGAAGTCAAGGTATTGTAATTTCTGATAATGAGCCATCAAAGAACCTTAACACACTGATTACTATAGCTTGGCTACTGTCACCGGATGGGCTTTGTGAAGGTTAATGGTCAATGGGAGAGGAAAGGTCATCTGGATGAGAGAGCCACTGACATTAGGACTTCTGCACCATCTGAGTTGGTCCATCAGCGAGGCATCCTTCACCAGAGCCTAGCAGATCTTCACCACCTCCTGCTCCTGCTCCTGCTCCAGGTCATCTGTCGGATTTTCAGATATTCAGTTAGAGCAACTCAAGAGTTTATTGATGCTCAAAAAGAAGAAATGAAGACAGAGTTTGATACAATTTATGAATTTGAAAGAAACCCTTTACTCTTTGGATGATCGCATTAGAATGATTGAGTCTACCCTTGGTTCCTCTGCTGAATCCTTAAAGAATGATCTCAAGAACATATTTGAAGAGCTTAAGGATATTGGTGGAGACTCAGAGACTTACTCCAAATGCAATGCTGAGCTTCAGGACAAGATTATGACTGCATGTGCATTTGTTGATAGAAGTTAAAGAATTTGTAAGGACTCAAAGTGAAGGGATGGCAAGGATTGTAGAAGAACTGCAAAGACGTATTAGAAATAATTTGTAATTATCTTGTAATGAAGTGTCTTTGATAATTAGTCTAGTTTGATGTTGATTTATCTTGAAGCTTTAATGTAATGATGTATAGCTTGATGTTTGATATAGTAGAGTTTCATGTTGTAATATTGACTTTTGATGTAATGAACTATCTTATACTTAATGAATATCTTTTGATCCTTAAAAATTATCAATTTTGTCATTTTACTTAACCCTTCTTGATCTTTTTGTTGATTACAAAAAAGGGGGAGAGTTATGTAAGCATTTCCTAATCGTATATGCATTGAATGTAAACAAAAAAAGGGAGAAATATTTAGCTTTTGTATATGCATTGGATCAAGTAAGCTCAATTAAGCTTAATTTATTGGTATCTAATTAACTGCACATAAGGAGAGGCAATTAAAATTGGTATCAAACATTAAAATTTTCTGTTAAAAGGAAGAACAATTGTTAAATTGAACATCATAGGGGGAGCTACCTCATTCAGGGGGAGCTTACCTGTGAACAAACATTTGAAAATTGGAGTGAGAATCCTATTGTTTACTCATGCATATACTCAATGTTTTTATAATCATCAAAAAGGGGGAGATTGTTGACCCAATTATTGATTTTGATGATTTAAAAAGATATGAGTATATTCATTTTATTACTAATAGATTTAACAAGTGTTTCAGGGCTTAAAAAGATTTGATCAATCAAAAAGGATAAAGAAATACTTTTGAATCAATTGCCAAAAGTATGTTTCAAAATTCAGAGCCTGGAGTCGACACCTAGAAGGTCTTGACCCCATGGGGATCAGATGCTTTCCTGATTTTTGGCACGGTCAGGAGTCGACACTCAGAGTTTCGAAGCCGACACCTAGATTTCAAGAGTGACACTTACAGTTTCTGGAGCCGACTCCAATACGAGAACAGAAAGCATGTTTTTGGACTACTTCCGACACTTACAGTTTTCCGGAGCCGACTTCGAATGCGACGAGCGACACTTACCTTTTTCGAGCCGACTCCTCAACGAACTTTTACTTTCTATTTTTGGATACTCGACTTGGAGCCGACACCTGAAAAATTGGAGCCGACTCCAACCTGTCAGGAACGGATTTTCAAAGTGTCAAAGCCTCCAACGGTAATATTTTCTCACCTAATCTCTAACGGATATTTTCAGGAATCCAAGGACAGAAATAAGGCTAGTTTTTCAAATCAAAAGAAGAACTATAAAAGGGGAGTTTGAAAAAAAGAGAAAGAAAAAAAATAGAGAGAAAACAAATTGAAAAAATCCGAGAAGTCTTGAGCAAGAAATCAAGAGGAAAGAGTTAAAGTTCAAATCCATCAACTCAGAAAGCTCAAAGAGAAATCCAAGGCA
Source organism: Calamus simplicifolius (assembly GCA_900491605.1). Classification (NCBI taxonomy): domain Eukaryota; kingdom Viridiplantae; phylum Streptophyta; class Magnoliopsida; order Arecales; family Arecaceae; genus Calamus; species Calamus simplicifolius. The sequence continues at coordinate 165,580 of UESW01002527.1, read as the reverse complement.
TTCAAGTTCAAAATCGGAGGATTTTCCAAAAGAAGAAAAAGAAAGAAAAGCCTTTTTCCAACTTCTCATCTGCAATCTTTGTGAAGAATCCGAGCTGAGGCCTGATTCAACATCTCAAAGGAGAAGAGGAAAAGAAGAAAAGAAGAAAAGCTCAAATCAACTCTACTTCAAACAGGCTTTTCTAACCTTGTTTATTTATATTGAATATTTGCTCATTTGAGGAGCTGTTTGTTATTGTAAACTCTATTCTCATTTGTTTTTGCTAGTTCAATCAGGGGGATTGAATTAGTGGAGGTAGTATACCTCGGGTCAAGCTAGATTAGCTTGGGTTTGGGTTTTGTGCTGGTGAGCCCGTGAAAACCAGCTGGGTTCGTTGTGATCCCGGGAAACAACAAGTTTGAGTTGTGAGCTTGTAAAACAACTCGGCTGTAATCTAGTAGATTATAGTGTGGACCCAAGTGGTACTTGGGAGTGGACGTAGGTGTTGGTTGCACCGAACCACTATAAAATCCTTGTGTTTGCCGTGTTTTGTCTCTCTCTCTCTCTCTTTGTTTGTGGTTAATATTTATCCTGCACTTACATCTTGTGTATTCCAAAGCCAATCATTTTAAAAGGTTAAATTTTTTAAGAACCCAATTCACCCCCCCCTCTTGGGTTGCCATCTGGGCCAACAGACTGCATTCGCCATCCAAAGCTCTCTGATTTTTTACTCATCACTTCTTTCCCAGATGTTTTAGTTTTCTGCTCATCATCTTCCCAGATGCTTTCTTAAAATTTTGGCAAACTTCATATTAGAAGTTACAAATGTCTCAAAGAAGATAATTAAAAAAATAAAGATACTAGTTTGGCCCACCAACATTACATGATAAAATGCAATGGTTAAAGGTATATTGCTCATTTTAAAAGGTAATGAAGGTTCTGGTGGAATGTTCATACCAAGAATCATCACTTTCACAAAACTATTGTCAGCTCTACATACTTTAAACCTAACAAATAAGGCTAAATCATCACTTCCACAACACCAGTGGGCCTGCTGCTTGTGGCTTTGCGGGTTCGGGTTTTCTCGGGTTCGGGTTGACTGCAACCCTAACCCGGCCCAAGTTGCAAATCGGTCCGGTTTAACCTGGATCCTTCGGGTTCGGGTTAAGCAAACTAGAGTTTGAGTACTGCTGCAAATCGGGTTCTGCGGGCCGGGTTCGGGTTGAACCCGGCCCAAGTTGCACCCCTACTCATCATCAACTAATCTCCGGATCCTGTTCGCTGCACGTCGCTTCAAAGTTTCCTGATGAAAGAATCTGGTATTGCAATCACCATCACGAATCCACTAAAACCTGGACCTCTGCCACCAATAGACCTCTTGCTGACGAAGGAGAGAGTGATGCCGAGCAAGCTTATCCCGAAGCAAAGATAGATCAGAGTCCAGCAAAAAACCATCCAGGTCTTCCTTAGTCTGAATGTCACAAATCTCTTTTTCCACAAGTTCAATTTGCCTAATCAAATCCCCCAGCTCCCGCCTATTCCATCTGGATAATTTGTGCCCAGCCATCTTAAGACGACGCGATAACCGATAAACACATTGCCCCTGACAGGAAGATGACAGATCTGTGAAATAATCGTACGAGCAGCAGAGTGGGTAGTCCAAAACTGCTCAAATCTAAACTGCTTACGCTGGTACTAGTCAGCCTCCGTGGATATCAGAATAGGGCAATGATCGGAAGCGATCCTAGAAAGATGGGTGACAGTAGCCGCAGGGAACAAATGAAGCCACTGAGCCATCGCCATAGCTCTGTCTAGCCTCTCCCAAACTCGAGCAGAGCCCTGACGATTATTGCACCAGGTAAATTGGGGTCTCGAGTACCCCAAGTCCAACAATCCAGCTGAAGCAATGAAAGATCTAAATTCATTGATGTCTGGAGTATTAGTTACCCGTCTACCCCCTCTTTTCTCATTTGCCTCAGTAATGCAGTTGAAATCACCCGCAATGATAGAAGGAAGACCATGAGCAAGAAGGGAGCTTAACTTAGACCAAAGGACTCTTCTCTCTCGGAAGTCCGTGCTGGCATAAACCGCCGATAGAAGCCAGGGGTCAGAAGATCCCTCTGAGACAAGAAGGCTAATCTGCTGGCTGCATTGATGAAAAGCATCAATCGAGACAGCAAAGGTACACCAGATAGCCAAAATACAACCAGACAGACCATCAGCATCCATAGCATAAGAGGACCAAGAGCGGGCAATTTGCCTCCGAAACCGAGCCAGACTATTACCCGACAACCTGGTTTCCAAAAGGATACATATGTCAAAATTATATAATTGAACCAGTTTACCAAAGGAGGATCGAAAAGATGGTTTTCGAGCTCATCTCACATTCCAAAGTAAAAGCTTCATTCTACAAACTGGGGGAAATTGGGACCCCTTCCTAGTCCTCTCTCATAATACAATCAGCAACACCCTGTTTCACCAGGGAACCATCAACAGTCATCTCTACTGGACAGGCCAACTGCCCTTCCAATTCAAAAGCTGACACTGCAAACTGGGATGACTGCACCGGGGGCAAAGGTCCTGAACCCAAGCCAACATTGTCACCGGCTAAAGCCTCCAAAGAAGACCCTGCACCCCTGTCAGAACATGACCTATCCACCACCTAATCACCATCCTGGTGACAAGGGGATTGATCGAGCCTGACTAGCGATAAAGTATTGCTTCCCCCTTTTTTCAACAAAGGAGCCTTACCTTTTTCCTTCCGATTCATCAATTTGGTGGAAGACCTTGGAGCCATAGATACCTTCGGTCTGGCCCATTTCAGGGGACCCGGAAAGCCATCCCTGTTATTGAATAGGCCTTCAACAACCGGATCCAATCCAAGAGAGGAAAAGGGATTTTTGGTCTCCACAAAATTATTCAGACTTAAATCCCTAGAGCCTTCCTTCTCAACAGCCATTAATTCCTTATCAGCTGCCTTAAAACCGGCATGGTCGCTCAGGACCGGCACACCCTTCAAACCAGGAGACACCAACTCCATCTTCCTCCCAGGTTGGTTCGACACAGCTCCCAGATCAACCACTACCTTCGCAAATGATGAGGACCTCCGACGAGCGATCTTAGCCGGAGCCACCCAGCCTGCAGACGTTCCCTCCGACCCCTTGCATTGCCCTTCCTTAGCAATCGAGGAATCAGAATAGTGGACAACAACAGGCTCTGAAGCTTTCATCCGAGGCTTCCCCATCCCAGTTACCTAAGGACCAGAGGCATACCTCCTTTGTCTGACTGCAGATATCCATGGCCCGAAGCCAGGGGCTGGAACAGAGCCGCCCTCATCTGACCGAGCCGGAAGAGAACAAGGGCCACCCAAATGCAACGATCCGCACATCATACAAATCCCCTGGAGGTTCTCATAAGCGAATGGCTACCAGAACCTCTGGTTGATTCCCTGAACCCTAGTACCTGGCCGAAGGGGGAGACGGAGATTGACCCGGAGACAAGCCCTAGCAAAAGCTCCCCTATTTTCGCCAAGGTTGTAGTGTCAGCACATAAGAATTCACCTGCCGATGCTAGGATGGATTTGAGGAAATCCTCCTTCCAAAATTCCAGGGGAAGATTCGGCAGTCTTACCCAGATCAATGCCAGCGGGATAGAATCCTCTGCCGTGAGAATTCAGGTCGCCAGGCCTCAACCCCTATCACCTGACCATTATCACCCACGGACGTTGCATAACCTGATTACGAGCTTCCAGAAAATCAAAACGAAAGACATGGCACCGGAATGCCATGCTAATTGGGGCAATTTCACCTAAAATTCCGGCACGATGAAACTCCCTAATAAATGCTTCTGCCGGAACCCACTTCGAAAATGATCGAACCAGGATGGACGTTGCTGCCATCCAGCCATCTCCTCTTCAAGCTCCACCTCTGGAAGAGTCACGACTTCGGGAAACGAAGACTCCAGCCTCGCCACCTCCGCCGGCGAGGGAGTCGAAGACACTCAGATGAACCCACCATCCGGAGCCCTCCTCCCAGGTACCTAGCCACCAGCAGCTGAATTCAACGCCATGGGAGTAGCGGGGACAACGGACAGACCAACCAGAGCTGAGACGAAGGGAAGAAGACAGAGCTCGCCGGAAGATCGGGGAAGATGGCCGCAATATACGAATCTTAAAGCACGACGTAAAAAAAGAACCAGAGAGCTTCACGCACGAGATCGCATTTCAATCTAGGACACCCACAGAGAAACCCTCATGTTGGTCCGAGGGAGCCACAGTGCCGACTTGCTGGGGTTCCGCTGTGATGGGTTGACGAAGGAATTCAACTTGGGGTCCGCTCTTTGATGTGAGTGATGCACGGGTTGAATTAGATGTGGTATCTTGGAGTCGTATAGTGGCTTGTTATGCCCAAAATGGGAGACTTATTGAAGCTTTGAATGTTTATTGGAGGATGAATGATGTGGGATTGGAACCCAATGCAGTTACCGTGATCAGTGCTCTTCAGACATGTGCTCTTGCTTTAGATCTGGAAGAAGGCACAAGGGTGCATGAAATTGTGATTCAGAAAGGATTGGAATCAGAGTCGGCTGTTTCCACTGCACTGACTGATTATATGAAGTGTTCAGGTTACAATAAGGCGATGGATATCTTCAATCAAATGGCAAAGAAGGATGTGGTCTGCTGGGTTGCCATCATAGGTGGTTATGCTTATATTGGTTTGACCAATGAGTCCTTGAGAGTGTTCAAAGATATGCTTTTGGATGGATCTGTTCCTGATGCAGTCACAATGATGAAGGTTCTCGGGATGTGTTCTCAGTTGGGATTTCAGCATCAAACTGTCTGCCTCCATGGTTACCTGGTCACCAATGGTTTTGAGAACAAAGTTTTTGAGTGCTGCAGGTTATGAA
>UESW01002527.1:80010-157214 GCA_900491605.1 Calamus simplicifolius | reverse complement strand
CGTTTTCGACCCGTGGACGAAGAAATTCCGATATGGAGGTCGAAGACGTGGCGGGTAGCAGTGGCGGCTAAGACTCTTGCTGTAGAAAAGCCTCTTGCCGAGGAGCCGGCCTCCGATCCTGATGCAGAGAAGAGCATTCAAAGAATTGATTGAGGATGCCTGATTTATTTTGACTTAATTTTAGTTTTTCTATCCTTGACTTGGTCCCTTTTAAAGGACCTCTTTTTGTAATGAAATCCTGAGGAGATTTAAAGTTTAATAGATTAACTTTAAATGAGCAGATGCTACCTTTATTTATTTGGTATTACTTAATATTTCATCTGCTTATGGTTAGGGAATCCGTCTATGAGTTGGCAGGAAATCATAGTATTCGGGTTGTTTTCCGGTACGTTGTATTAAGATAAGGTCCTAGAATGTTGATAAGGTAGTTAGGGCCCCCGTAGGGGAGTTAATCCTGGGTTCAAGGAAGCATGAAGCTCTTGGGATCGTAGGGCCCTTAGTGTTTATCGTGGTTCGAGGCCGCTTGAGTCAGGACTTGAACCTCCTCAGGGGCAAATCATGCCGGCCTGGGGGTGTCCTTTGGACTGTAGGGCCGCCGAGCCGTTCATCGTGGTTCGAGGCCGCTTGAGTCAGGACTTGAACCTCCTCAGGGGGCCGGCCTGGGGGTGTCCTTTGGACCGTAGGGCCGTCGAGCCGTCCATTCAGTTCGAGGCCGCTTGAGTCAGGACTTGAACCTCCTCAGGGGAATCACCGGCCTGGGGGTGTCCTTTGGACGTAGGGCCGTCGAGCCGTCCATCTCAGTTCGAGGCCGCTTGAGTCAGGACTTGAACCTCCTCAGGGGAGTTACACCGGCCTGGGGGTGTCCTTTGGACCGTAGGGCCGTCGAGCCGTCCATCTCAGTTCGAGGCCGCTTGAGTCAGGACTTGAACCTCCTCAGGGGTGAGTTACACCGGCCTGGGGGTGTCCTTTGGACCGTAGGGCCGTCGAGCCGTCCATCTCAGTTCGAGGCCGCTTGAGTCAGGACTTGAACCTCCTCAGGGGAGTTACACCGGCCTGGGGGTGTCCTTTGGACCGTAGGGCCGTCGAGCCGTTCATCTCAGTTCGAGGCCGCTTGAGTCAGGACTTGAACCTCCTCAGGGGACACCGGCCTGGGGGTGTCCTTTGGACCGTAGGGCCGCCGCAAAGAATTATCTGAAAATGCATTCAAATGTGCAGGATCATCTAATATTTGAACAAAACATTACATTACTGGTAATACGGCCGAAGTTGTCTGCATTCCATGTTCGAGGGATTAGCTGTCCGCTTAAGTCTTCAAGCCGGTAGGCTCCACGGTGAAGGACTTCTCCTACCCGATAGGGCCCTTCCCAGTTTGGAGACAATTTGCCCCCTTCCGTTTGGATACCGAAGCTTTTCTCAGAACTAAATCTCCTTGACGGAAACTCTTCGAGCGGACGCGGGAATTATAGTACCTCGCCACTTGTTGCTGGTATGCCGCCATTTAATTCGAGCCCGATCTCTTGCTTCGTCGATGAGGTCAAGATTGGCCCTCAGATTAGGAAGGTTGTCCGCTTCGTTGTAAGTTTCCACTCGGCTACTTGGTAGGCCAATTTCCACGGGAATAACAGCTTCGGAACCAAAGACCAAATTGAAGGGTGTTTCTCCCGTCGGTGTTCTGGGAGTTGTGTGATACGCCCAAAGTACATTCGGGAGCTCTTCTACCCACCTTCCTTTGGACGTATCTAATCTGGTCCTTAACCCCCGCAATATCATGCGATTTGTAACTTCAGCTTCTCCATTAGATTGTGGATGGCCGACGGAGGTGAATCGTTGCACGATACCGAGATCAGTACAGAAAGTCCGAAAGGCGTTGTTGTCAAACTGTCGGCCATTGTCAGTGATAAGGGTGTGCGGAATGCCGTATCGACAAATAATGGCTTTCCAGAAAAAGGTTTTGACCTTGGCCTCAGTGATTTTGGCAAGTGCTTCAGCTTCGACCCATTTAGTAAAATAATCAATGGCCACTAGTAGAAATTTGCGCTGTCCTGTCGCGGGGGAAAGGGCCGAGGATATCCATACCCCACTGAGCGAAGGGCCAGGGAGAAGAAAGAGAATTTAGCTGAGAAGATGGTTGCCGTTGAATGTTGGCGTACCGTTGGCATGAATCACATCTTTTTACTAATTCTGTTGCATCCTCTTGCATGGTGAGCCAGTAGTATCCTTGTCGGAGAGCCTTGCGTGCTAAAGATCGCCCTCCAGAATGATTCCCACAGATGCCTTCATGAATTTCCCTAAGGACATAATCTGCATCTACCGAACTAACACATTTGAGGAGGGGCTGAGAGAAGGATTTTTATAAAGTTGGCCTTCTAGTAGCACAAATTTGGAAGCCCTCCGTTTAAGCAGCTTAGCTTCTTCACGATCAACTGGAAGAACGCCGTCTTTTAGATACCGGATATAAGATTCCATCCAGGCTTCTTTTGGATAATGGGCAGAGCTTCTTCAGTAGCTTCGATGCTAGGTGTCTCCAGATACTCGATGTAGGTCTTACCCATGGCACTATCCATCGAGGTAGCTAGTCGGGCTAACATGTCGGCCCTAGCATTTTCACCTCTGGGTATATAACTAATAGCAAAGTGATCCAATAAGGGAATTAATATCTAACTTTATTCAGATATTGAAACATGATAGGGTCACGAGCCTCATACTCCCTGATACTTGGGCGGAAATGAGCTGTGAGTCGGTGAAGACCCGAAGACTTCTGATTCCCATTCCATGTGCTAGTTTGATTCCGGTCAGCAAAGCCTCATATTCAGCTTGATTATTGGTGGCTTCAAAGAGGAAACGAAGAGCATATTCTAGTACCGTGCCCTCCGGGCTAGCGAGAATGAGCCCAGCTCCGCTACCTTGTGAATTAGAGGCTCCATCAACATGGAGGACCCATGCTTCATGATCCGTCTTCTCATTATCTGACAGAATTCGGGGAAGTTCTTCTTGAGGCTGTTCAGACCAGGTGCATTCTACTAGAAAATCAGCCAAACCTGAGATTTCAAAGATGCTCTAGGTTGAAATGATAAGTCGAATTCTGCTAACTTGATCGCCCATTTGGCTAACCGGCCAGAAGTGTCTGGTCGTGATAAAATAGCTCTGAGAGGTTGATCAGTGAGAACGACTATGGGATGGGCTTGGAAGTAGGGTCTGAGTCGGCGAGCAGAAACAAATAAAGCGAAGATGACCTTCTCCGTTTTGGAATACCTTTCTTCTGCACCGTGAAGCACCTTGCTGGTATATATATAGGTCGTTGAACGGCGTGATCGCCGATACGCACCAGGACAGAACTAACGGCCTCCGAAGAAGCCGCAAGATATAGAAAGAGCTTTTCCCCTTGCTCCGGTTTGGATAACAGGGGAGGTGTGGACAAGAACTCCTTAAGCTCTTCAAAAGCTTGTTGACAGTCTTCTGTCCACTCGAAGCCATCTGCCTTACGCAAGACCTTAAAGAAAGGTAAACATCTCTCGGCTGATCTGGATAAGAATCGGCTTAACGCTGCTATCTTTCCAGTGAGTTGTTGTACTTCTTTCTTACACATAGGCCGTCTCATATTGAGGATGGCTTGAATTTTCTCTGGGTTTGCCTCAATCCCTCGCCGTGTGACTAAGAAACCCAAGAATTTTCCTGTGACTCCAAATGCACATTTGCGTGGGTTGAGTTTTATTCTATGGAGCCGGAGGTTGTGGAAAGTTTCCCGCAAATCAGCGACATGGTCAGTGATGTGGGTGCTTTTTGTCAGCATATCATCTACATATACCTCCATGTTGCGGCCGAGCTGATCCTTGAAGACTTTGTTCATCAGCCTCTGATATGTAGCTCCTGCATTCTTCAACCCGAAGGGCATTACCTTGTAACAATAAATACCTTTCTCGGTGATGAAAGAAGTATGCTCTTCATCTGAGGGTCTAATTTTATCTGATTGTACCCTGAGAAAGCATCCATGAAGCTAAGAAGTTCATAGCCAGCAGTTGAATCTACTAACTGGTCGATCCGGGGCAGCGGAAAACTGTCTTTAGGACAAGCTTTGTTCAGATCAGTGTAATCAATGCATATTCTCCATCCTCCGCTGGCTTTCCGGACCATAACTACATTGGCCAACCAATCGGGATATCGGGCTTCTCGGATATGACCGGCCATAAGCAATTTGTCCACCTCTTCGTCAATGCCCTCTGCCGCTCAGGAGCAAAGCTTCGTTTCTTCTGGCGAACAGGACGGCAGTTCGGGTTAATATTGAGCTGATGAGTAATCACCTCCGGAGGGATCCCGATCATATCCGTTACCTTCCAAGCGAAGACATCTGCATTCATTGATAAGAAAGCTAGGAGCTGGTCCCGGACCTCAGGGGAGAGGAGTTCACCAATCTGCACGATCTTAGTGTGATCATCCCCCAGGGGATAAGATATTAGAAGTTCCGCTGGTTCTCCTCTCCGCTCAACTTCTCTGGGGTCAAACGACTCGGCGACTGGAGGAATGTTGGCCATTTGAGGACTAGGAGCTAGATGATAGCAGGTCTGACCGAATTCACCTCTCCGTGCATTACACCGATTCCTTGCTTGGCGGGGAACTGCACCAATAAGCGTTTAGTAGATATGACTGCATCTAACATGTTCAAGCCCGGGCGGCCGAGAATGGCGTTGTAAGCCAGAGGGACCCGAACCACCAGAAAATCCAGCATGACCGTGCTTTGACACGGCGGCGATCCCGCTGTAGCTGGCAACGTAACCTCGCCCTCCACTCGGATGGAATCTCCGGTGAAGCCAACTAGAGGAGCGGCTACGGGCCGAAGAGAATCCAGAGAAAGATTCATCCGAAGAAATGCATCATAAGTAAGTACATTAGCGGAGCTCCCACTATCGATTAAGATTCTTTTTACAGGATGCCTAGCAATCGTCATTGAGACGACGACGCTATCATCTTTTACAATATTATTGCCCGCTATATCTCCCCCAGAAGGGATTACATCATCTAACCCTCACCCCCTCTCAATCTCTTAGAAGATGAACTTTCCGCGAGAAATCATACCTACCATCCTCTCCGTTGGGGGATTATCGATGCTGGCCTGAACGGGAGGAGGCCCCATCAAAGCTGGTACAGGAGGAGCTTCTTTCTTCTGGATGTATTGCCCAAGGTATCCTTTCTGAATTAGCTCTTCAATGGCCTGCTTCAAGTTCCGACATTCTTCAGTGTCATGGCCATAATCCCTATGGAAACGGCAATAGCGGCTTCTATCGCGGGCAGTGCCCTTCTTCAATGGAGGCGGACGCCGTAAATAAGGCTCGTTTTCGATTTCCATAAGGATATGAGTTCGAGGTGCTAAGAGGGGTGTAAGATGGTCCTCTCTGGGAGCTTGATTCTTGCGGCGATCAGTTGGTCGGCGCAAAGGTTCTGGCTTCTTGGAAGGAGGTTCGTCAACTCCGGTCGAGTAGATCTCTTGCTAGTTCTCCTTGTGTACCTCTCCTGGATGAGTCAGCTTCGTCGGCGCGGATGTACTTCTGCGCTCGACTTAGGAGATCAGCATAAGAAGAAGGAGGTCTTTTGTCTAAAGAGTAAGTAAAACGAGAGGGTCGGAGCCCCCGTTTAGAGCCAAAGTGGCTAGCATCTTCAAGATGATAGACTTCTAGGGCCGCTACTTTGAAGCGGGTTATAAAATCTTTAAAGATTCTCCCTCCTGCTGCTGCACGGAGAATAAACTGTCTGCTATTTTCGACAAGCGTCGAAATGAGCCAGAAAAGATCTCTCCAATTGCCGAAAGAGTCAATACTGCGTGAGGGCAGACGAGAATACCAGACCCGGGCCGCCTTTCGAAGGGTGGCCGGAAAGGCCACGCATAAAAGAGCATCCGGCGCCCCTGGACTTGCATGATGGCCTTATAGCTCTCCAAATGATCTAGGGGATCAGTGGTGCCATCATAGGGTCCAGCTGAGGAAATCGGAACCTCCTTGGAATGGGTTCCTCCATAATCCGTCGAGTGAGAGGGGGGCGAGTATCATAGTCCGACCCCGGCTGATTATTGATTCTTTGACTGAGCTCCTCCAGCCTGCGATCTTGCTCTTCCAGACGCTTTTGCATTCTGTCAGCTATACGTCCTCCTGGCTGGTTCAGGAGAACTGGAAGGAGACTGGCGGCGCCACCGCGATGCTCCATATGGTTCCTTCCCCCGTCGTCGCCCGGCAGGTGGGCTGCTAGGGGAATGGGACAGAACGTGAACCATCTCAGAGCCTTTGGGAGCGCCGCCTTCCAAGAGAATAAGGGAGGAGAGGCTTTGTCGGAGGAGATCTTCCTCGAGCTGATTGTCGGCTAACAGGAGTAGCCGACCTAGGTAATAGAGGTGGCTCAGGCCGTGTGGGCTCCTCGAGAGTGTTGCTCTTGCATCTGTTGAACCATCCCGACGAGAGTTTGGACTTGTTGGGTGAGGATCAGCAGTGGATCTTGAGGAATAGCCGGACCGGCGGTGTGGAGAAAGAACCGGAGAGTTGGTTTCGCCGGCTGAGAAGGGCCAAGAGTTGTGAAATCATGGTTGGGAGGCGAAAGATGCCCCCCAGACCAATCAGTGGGATCTTCTTCCAGAGATCTGGAGCTCATGTTCGTGGAATCGTAGAACAGGTATGCCTCACTGCTCCGACGTCCCCTTCCTGGCGCGCCAATCTGTTGATGCTGGATCACCAGATTTTTCTTTTATGAGATCTCTTTTTGAAGAAGAAAAGCCCCCTCCCTTCTCCTTCTTCCTTTTTATCCTTTCTTTATTTATTTTATTATTTTTTTTTGTTTTAATTAGAGGTCCACGTGTAGGATAAGTGTTCATCTTTTATCTTTTTGCTACGTGGTCATTCGGTGATAATAATAATAAGGATATTAAGAAACTTGCTCATGAAGATAAGGATTTTCATGATGACCTTGATTATCCCAAGGGAATGTCAGGGTTAGTGGGGACGTCAGAGTCAGAGAAAAGGATCTGGCTCTAAAATAGAGGTTCAGTGTCTCTTTTTCTTAAACGGCGGTGTTTCAGTGCTTGTCTTATTCGAACCATTTAAAGCGTTATGATGTTTAGCATTTCTCGATTTGTGATTGGGGACCGCCAGGGGCCGCCCAGACTCTGGGGGCCGCCCAGGCTGGGGGCCGCCCTTTGGGGGCCGCCCAGGATGGGGGCCGCCCTCTGGGGCCGCCCAGGACCGGGGGCCGCCCAGGACAAGGGCCGCCCAGGACCGGGGCCGCCCAGGACCGGGGGCGCCCACTGGGGGCCGCCCAGGACTGGGGGCCGCCCAGACTCTGGGGGCCGCCCAGGACTGGGGGCCGCCCAGACTCTGGGGCCGTCCAGGGCTGGGGGCCTAGGGGGGCCCCCAGGCTCTGGGGGCCGCCCAGGACTGGGGGCCGCCCAGGTCCGGGGGCCGCCCACTGGGGGCCGCCCAGGACTGGGGGCCGCCTAGGACTGGGGCCGCCCAGGCTCTGGGGGCCGCCCAGGACTGGGGGCCGCCCAGGACTGGGGGCCGCCCAGGTCCGGGGGCCGCCCAGGCTCTGGGGGCCGCCCAGGACTGGGGGTCGCCCAGACTCTGGGGCCGCCCAGGGCTGGAGGCCACCCAGAACTGGGGGCCGCCCAGGGCTGGAGGCCACCCAGGACTGGGGGCCGCCCAGGACTGGGGCCACCCAGACTCTAGAGACTATATACTATTATTTTTTAACTGTTTTATTCATTATCCATATCATTATTGTTCTTCTATGATAGTCGTTGCTCACATTCATCCTCATGAGCCATTGTAGTAGTTATTGTAGCAAAATGGATACTAAAGTCTTGTATAAGTGATCCAAACTTATCATAGAAATAAATTGTGTTCCCAATAAGCCATCTAAGTCACCTCTTTTCACTCCCTTTGCCATTTTCTTCAATGAACCTTTTTTCTTTTTCGTTTTCTAGTGCTACTTGTGATTGAGTGGTCTTCTTCACCTATAATTGCATCATCTTCATCATTTTTAAGATGGACGGCATCTCCTTCTACCTACTTCCTTTCAATGTTTTGTGCAACTTTCTGAAATGTTTTAGCCACTTATCTAATTGCCCTATATGTACCATAAATCTCTTCAAGTCGATTCAATAATGGGAAATCTTCTCCAAACAACCCTCTAATATCCTTGTGTCTCTAATATTCGAAATACTATAATTATCATCAAATAGAAAGAGAATTTATGTGATTACAAGGCATAAACAAAATGAAAATAATTTACTTTACACTAATCCTCGTACCATTCCTTCTCACATTGTACTTACTTTTTTTGTATCATTCTATGTACAGCTAGTAGATTTCAACATTTCAATAATTGCATGGTACTTTTTCTTAAGCTATTTTACCGTTGATTCTATGTGCGGAAAAGCCTTCATACCACTGCAAGAAAGTTTTCTTTAATCATACTCTGCAACTTAATAGAACATCTACTCTAGAACCCACCCTTTCCTTTTCTCTAAGGATCATGACACAATTCCTACAAACGTTCTACTAATATTCAATCCTCAAAATGCCACTTATGCTTGTTCTTTCCTTTACCACTGATAGTTTCCGTCAGCACCCCTCTCCTTGGGCACCTACAGCACTCTGGTAACTTATGAAACTTGGGTGAAGTACTATTAGTCTTTATGTTATACACCATAAAGTATTAGTGAACCTCATCTAATTGCCATAAATCATCAACTCAAAACTTCATTCTAATAAAAACTTTTTATACATGTTCATTTAATTCATCCATTTCCTCACAACATCATATCACATTATCATTTATCCCTGCTCAGATATAAATTTTCCTGCATCATCCTCAGGCAATTTATAAAATTCCATTCAAAATTAACATGTAAGTCACATTGATACACATATTATACTCATAACTTTTTTCAAAATAAAAGCCTTTAGTTTATTTCATATATGTGGGTCCATGGTACATCACAGAATCTCAACTATATATACACACATACCCAAATACATACATGACTCCCATTTTTCATATACAAATAAGCCTCTAGATAACTTTACATCCATTTTATATTTTTTCCAAGCTAATAAATATTACCATCTTATACTGATATTAATCCCAGTCTGAAACCATAGCTAAGGCCAACCGCTAAGTCTTGCCAACAAGCTCACTGATCTGCAATAAAATGTCATCCAATAGAGGGGTGAGACCTAAGTCCCAGTGGCTGGATAACCATCTAACATAAAAAATCTGAGAAGAAAATCATCATTTTTAAAAATTTACACTATATAGTATGATTGTAATAAAGTTCACCTCTATACATGATATAAGAAATTACAACATATAGCTTATACTTCCAATAATATAATTCTACCAAAAATACTGTAACAAATATTTTCCCACTGAAAAGTATACCATGTGTATAAAAATCATAAGTACTGTATTGCTTTTCAAAACATGAAAGCACTATTCGGTAGCCCAGCCTGTCTGTTCTTTTCTTTTAAATCCCTACTAGGATATAATTTGCCCACTGGCCTTTTTGAAATATCATGCTTTTAAAAACCTTCCTCATTGGGATTGTAAACCATTTATATAAAAATTCACAAATGATGTATTGCTTTATAAAACATGAAATATCTTTTCAAATCATTTTTTCACTGAGAAAATAAGCCATTCGTATAAAACCCATGTATGATGCATTTCTTTATAAAACATGAAACTCTCTTTTTATACAGCCCAGACTTTCTTTACTCATTTCTTTGATCCCCATTGGGATCTACTATGCCCACTGGCATTTCATTTAAAACTCATCCCCACTAGGATATTGCTTGCCCATCAGCATCTCTTTTATAAACTCATCCCCACTGGGATATGCTTGGTCCACCAAGCCCTTTATAAAACACATTGCATACTTTTCAAAATTTGCCCATCGATATTTTTTTTTAAACTCTTCCCCCACTGGGGAATGCTTGGCCCATCGAGCTCTTTGAAACATCATGCATGCTTTTTTAATCTTACCCATCGACATTTCTTTTTTAAAATACTTTCATACTGGGAGTATAATTTGCCCACTAGCCCTTTTTAAAAACCAATGAAAGTTTTTCCAAAACATTAATGTTGGGTTGTATGTGATGCCTCCGAGGTACCACCCTATAGGTATACTCTCATGAGGTGTGTGAACTAGCAACAAGATCCTTGCACAAATAGCACCCTTTATCCGTGTGGTTCACCCGGCAAAGTGAGCTTTGTCTCTTAACCCCGAAACCTTGGATTTTCTCTGTGCCCCCTTGGACTATATAATAACCAGCTCCATTGAACTATGATTCTTTACCCCATGGGCTGCTTGCATCCTGCCCCATTGGGCTTGGTCTAGCTGGCACTCACTTCTAGCCATGGGATCATTATACTATCGCAAAGAGGTGCTGCTATATTTGTAGTGTGCAATGCTTATGCTACAGCACAGTCTATAGGATGATTAGCCCCATAGCTGCTTGATGGTCTGTATGATTCATGCATCAAAACATACTCTTTTTAATATTTTACCATGCATATATACCATCTATGCATCTGAAACTTATGCATCAAAACTCAGGCTCAATTCTTTTGCTCAAAACTAATGCTTGAAATTTATGCTTTTAAAACTCATACTAAAACTCATGCTTTTAAACATATACTTTAAGCTCAGGCTGCAAACATATATTTTAAACTCATGCTGTAAACAAATACTTTAAACTCATGCTCAAAAATCATGTTTTTAGTATATCATATATTAGGTTTTCATTTTTCAGGATTAAACCATATACAACATTATACTAAGCCTTTCATATCATAAGCTTGTATCAAAATGCCGTCATGTTACCATAATGCCTTTGAAACTTATACTTATACTTTCTTTCTGAATCTCATGCTACGCTTTGGCAAATACTAAACCTATGCTTTAACATATACTGTAGGCTCATGCTTTTCATTGATACTCATGCTAGGAAACATATGCTTTAGATTCATACCGTCTACGTATATAAAAATATCCAAGCATATTTTTGGAATTCATGTTCTTTTTCTTTGAAAGTCTGTTATGCTTTAACCCGAGCTATAAACTCATGCTTATATTCATGCTTGGCTCTCAAATAACTAGAACCATTTTCTTTTCCTAGAACTCATGCTTTAACTCATATTATGCTTATATATATCATGAACTCATGCTTTCTTTAAATCATACTATAACTCATGTCATGCTTTACATATGGTTTGATTTCATGCTCTCTTTGGATCTTGCTTTAAATTCCTACTTTCTTTCCTTTTTCTAATGATTGCTCTATTTATTTTTCTAATGAATTCTATTGTAAAGGCATTATGAAAAATGGTCTTCTAGTTTTATGTCTTAATGATAATGTGTTTCATGTTGATGAAAGTAACAAAAGAAAGAGAGAGGATGTTAATAATACCTTCCTTTGGCATTGCCGACTTGATCATATTAGTGAGTCAAGATTATACAAGTTATACAAAAAAGAATTCTTTGATCCTTATAATTTTGAATCATTAGGAACCTGTGAATCTTGTCTTATGGATAAAATGATCAAATCTTCATTCTTAGGACATGGAGAAAGGACAAATAAGTTGTTAGAACTTGTGCATTATCTGTGGTCCTATGACAACTCCAGCTAGAGATGGATACTCTTACTTCATCACATTCATCAATGATCTATCAAGGTATGGACATGTGTATCTTTTGAAACATAAGTCCAAAGCATTTGATAAATTTAAAGAGTATCAAAGTATGGTCAAAAAATAAACTAAAAAGTGTATTAAAATCCTTCGATCTGATCGAGGAGGAGAATATCTTTCTACTGAGTTTTTAAACTATCTTAAAGAAAAGGATATTCTCTCTGAATGGACATCTCCATATATGCCACAATTAAATGGTATAGTAGAAATGATGAATCATACCCTATTAGATATGGTATGGTCCAGATGTGCTTTACAAATATTCCTATTTTCTTATGGGGATTTGCCTTAGAGACTGCAGTATATTTTGAATAGGGTACCTTTTATGTCTATACCTAGCACTCCATATGAGATATGAAGGAGAAAGAAATTAAATCTTATGTATCTTAAGATATGGGGCTATCAATCTTATGTCAAAAGAAAATTTGGACATAAGCTAAGTGCTATATTAAATAGGTGTATATTTATAGGTTATCCTAAAAACAGTATAGGATATATCTTCTACAATCCTATTGAACACAAGATTTTTGTTGGTAGACATGTTATTTTCATGAAAAAAGAGTTTTTCTTGAAAAGGATAAGGATAGAAGAATTGAACTTAAAGAAGTTCATGACCTACAAATTGAGATAAATATATTTTTTAACTAGATGTACCTATAGATAAGGTACAACCTAATACACATCTCCTCTCCGAAGGTCAGATAGAGTACAAAGAGCATCTGAGAGATATGGGTTTATCATAGAGAACGATGAAGCCCACATCATTGAGAATGATGATCCACTAACCTATTCGAAAGCCAGCATGAATAAGGATTTTGACAAATGATTGAAGGCTATGAAATCCAAAATAAATTCTATTTATACCACCAAGTGTGGACTTTGGTTGATGCACCTGAGGGTGTAACTCCTATAGGTTGCAAATGGGTATATAAAAAGAAGATTGAAGCTGATGGCCAAATAGATACTGTTGGTCCAGATAGCAACCCAAGAGGGGGGTGAATTGGGTTTTTCAAAAATTAAACTCTTTTGAAAGATAACCCCCAGCGGAAATAAAAACTTAGATTCACAGATTTAAAACTAAGCAACTATAAATAAGAGTTGAAGATAAAGAGACAATCACGGCAAACACAGGAGATTTTATAGTGGTTCGGTGTACCTACACCTACGTCCACTCCCAAGTACCTCTTGGGTCCACACTATAATCAAACTGATTACAGCAGAGTTGTTTTGCAAGCTCACAACTCGAACTTGTTGTTTTCCCGGGTGCACAACGAACCCAGCTGGTTTTCAAGGCTCACCAGCACAAAACCTAAAACCACAAGCTAATGCTTGCACAAGGCTAACAGCCTCAACTGAATCAATCACCAGATTGACCCAGCAAACAATATTGATTTTACAAAAGCAAACTGCTCCTTCAATGAGCAAATATACAATAATGAAACAATAAATAGAGATTAGGAATCAAAGCCTGATTCGCAGATCTTGGTGGCTTCTTCCTTCTCTTCCTTTGAATGGATCTTCCTTTGAATATGCTCTTGAGACTCAGAAGATTGAAAAACTAGGGCTTCTTCCTTCTCTTGAGATTTCTTCGAAATAGAACAGCAAAGGCTTGGAATCTCTCTCTCTTCTTTTGGGGAATCAGTATGATCTTTCCTTACAGTTTTCCCTCTTTTCTTTTCTGATGGATCTCAAGATTTTCTCTATTCTTTTCTTTTTGCCTCTTTCTTGTCTTCTTTTTTGGGATGCAATCAACCCTCTTCTTATAGATCCGATTAATCCATAAATAGTTTAAAACTATCCGTTAGAAGCAAGTGAAAAAGGATTAGATCCATAAATAACAATAGCCGTTGGGATTAAAATAGATAAAGATAAAGTTTAGAGTCGTTCTGACAGTTCTGGAGCCGTGTCTGACATTCTGGAGTCGGCTCTAACTTTTCTGGAGTCGGCTCTAACTCGAAATAATTTAATCCGCTCGATCTGGAGTCGTCTCTGACTTTTCTGGGGTCGACACAAAATTCTTCTGGAGTCGACTCTAACAGTCCGGGAGTCGACTCTAAGTCGTGGCCTGAAAATCCATCGTTCTTTTTCTGATAGAGTCGGCTCTAACAGTCCCGGAGTCGACTCTAAGTCTGTGCCGTTTTCGGAGTCGACTCTGCGATTCCATGTGTCGACTCTAATGTCTGCAATCTTACCTTGACATTAGATTCGAACCAGAACTTGATTTGACTTCTTGATTTTGATCATAATAGACTTATAAACTGAAAAACTTAATCAAAATCATTAGTAACTTCAAATGTTATACTCAAATAGTTTTGTTAATCATCAAAATCCTCAATTGGGTCAACAATCTCCCCCTTTTTGATGATGACAAAAACTTTGAGTATATGCATTAAAAAATTCATTTGAATTGAGACATTGTTAAAGCTTAGAGACTTCCTAATAGAGAATTTGATGCCAATATTCAAAATGAATAAAACATGACATCAATCAAAATGATTTAACTTTTATATGGAGAAATTATTAAGCTCCCCCTGCATTGAATAACTCCCCCTATGTAGATAACTGAATTTTTTAATTCTTTCTATCTCAAAAAATATCTTATTCTTTTCTCTTTTTCTTTTTATGCATATACATTATCTCTCCCCCTTTTTTGTTATCAACAATAAGGTGAGTTTTAAAAGCAATAAGAATGTTATCAGAGCGAGGATGTTGGTTCAATAATCATAAGATAGAAATTCATTCATTGACATTCAATCAAAGACAAATTTGTAATAAAAGTGTAATATTCATTCAACCATTTGTATTCAAAGCAAGATCATTACATGTATTCAAAAAAAAGTATGTAAATCCTAGATACATGCTAAGAAAGAAAACAAGAAATCCTAAGATACAACCTAGGATCAAATATGCTTATACACAATTTTCTTTAAATGTCCAATCATTTCCATAACATCATCTTTTTGGGTCTTCTTAAACTTTCAAGACAAGCTTCAATTTGAGAGACGGCGAGGTCGATATCTTTCTTTAGTTGACTGGTAGCATGAAGATAAGTTCCAGAACCGTCTGCAATGCCTTCCATCCTTTCAAAAATTATGAAGATCAGTGCTAAAGGATTCGACGGAATTGCTAATGAAAAAGAAATCATGTCAAGTCTTGAATTAATCTCATCCTTTAATTGATTGAACTCCTCTCTTAATTTACACATATCATTTGTTCTTTGACTGTCATACTCAGCCAGTAAAGCTCTGAGCTGACCAATTTGCTCCTCAGAAAATCTTTCAGATGCCAATGCTGACTGATGTGGAAGTGAGAGCTTGGTCCAGCTCTGAGGGTCCAGCAGTCCAGGTCCAGCAGAAGGTCCAGCAGAAGATGGTCCAGCAGATTCAGGAATGTCTTCTCCTCTGACTTCCTCAACTCTAACCTCTTCAGCTCTGGCCTCATGTCCTCTTTTATCCAGTTTCCATTTTCTTTTCTGAAGCCCATTCGGTGAATTGTAGAGACACTATAGTAATCTGTATGTCTTAATTTTCTTAGTGGCTCATTGTCCATTATAAGTACACCTTGGCTTCTGAATACTAATGTTAAAACCATACCATATGGCAATGTAGATCTCTTCTTAGTAGCTGCCTCCGCCATATAGCCTATCATCATCCAGCAAGATTTACAGGTCTACCAGTGAGAATGCAGTCCATCAATAAGATGTCTCGCTCCGAGACATACTCAAACCTTCCGATTTTAGGAAAAAGAATTCTTCCACAATATTGTGAAGTAATCTGAGTTCCAAATTAAGTTGATTTGCCAAGATTTCCTCAAACTCAGAAACTTCTCTCCCTAACATCCTTGATAGGCACCTCCTCTATCTTCATGATGATATTCAATAACCAACAGTAGGCATTTCCAATAGATTTCCAAGGATTCGGCTGTGATGATTACTTTTGTTCCTCTTACAACACTCACTAAGCCTCCCTCTCCTCTACATAAATCATTATAAAATTCTCTCACTAGGGCAGGGTAGGTAGGGATATCCAAAGAGCAGACCTTCTCCCATCCCATTTCTTCAACAATCGCCCAATAGCAAAGCCCTCCGAAAAAAAAGTTAAAATCTACTTTTCTTCCGGTAGTAATGGCCTTACCAGCTAATTGGTCGACTTTTGGAGAAGATGGTGAGGGTGGAGAGTCATCTTGAGTGGCAGATGAAGAAGATGACGAAGGTTGCCTCCGATTTGAACGGCGCTTCGTCGGAACAGTCGAACCACCAATGATAGCACGCCTTTTGGGAGCCATTGGATTCGATTGGAATGAGTAATCAAGGGTTTTGAGGGATTTGGAGGGTTTGGAATCAGTTTGGAAAGCTTAAAGGTTTAGGAGACGATAGTTTCGTTTGGGGTCGACTCCGCCCTTTTTATTTTGACCTAGTTCCACTTAGAGTCGACTCCCGAAAACGAGGTGTCGGCTCCGAACCAGAGAATCTGTCAGCGCCCGAATTAGAGTCGGCTCTACAGAAGCCAGAGTCGGCTCTAATTGCCCAGACAGAACATCAAAATAAGAAGGTGTCGACTCCACAAACTGCAGGTGTCGACTCCACAATAGTTTCAGAGAAAAATCAATTTCAAGGATCTGAAACTGATCAAATTAATCATCAAACTCTAGATAAGTGTTCCTTAACAATTGGGGAAACAATGAATCAAATTTCTAGATAAATTTCCTTATTGGACATAGAGGATTTTCAAGAAATTATGAAGTCTAGATAGTTGTTGTCCTTAAGAGTTTCAGAAAATTATTCTAAAGGATCACAAACTCCTAATTCTCCTCTAAGATAGCAAAATCTTCCTCACTCAAAGGTTTGGTAAAAATATCAGCTAATTGATCATTAGTATTAACATATTCAAGACAAACATCTTTGTTAGTTACATGTTCTCTAATAAAGTGATGTCTAATTTCAATGTGTTTAGTTCTTGAATGTTGAATTGGATTTTTAGTTAGATTAATAGCACTAGTATTATCACATTTAATAGGTATTTTATCAAGTGTGATACCATAATCTTCAAGTTGTCGCTTAATCCAAAGGATTTGAGCACAGCAACTTCCAGCTGCAACATACTCTGCCTCAGCAGTGGATAATGCAACCGAATTTTGCTTCTTGCTAAACCAAGAGATTAAGTTACTTCCTAAAAGTTGGCATGCCCCACTTGTACTCTTTCTATCTAATTTACAACCAGCATAGTCAGAATCAGAATAAGCAATCAATTTTAAGGTTGAGTCTCTAGAATACCATAATCCTACATTTTTAGTTCCATTTAAGTATCTAAAGATTCTTTTAACAGCAAATAAATGTGATTCCTTAGGATTAGATTGATATCTTGCACATAAGCAGACAGAAAACATGATATCTGGCCTACTTGCAGTTAGGTAAAGAAGTGATCCAATCATACCTCTGTAATGCTTCTGATCTACTTTCTTACCTTCTTCATCCTTGTCCAGCTTGCATGAGGGACTCATTGGCGTACCAAGAGGTTTAGCAGATTCCATACCAAATTTCTTGAGTATTTCCTTTGTGTACTTTGTTTGGTTAATGAAAATTCCGCTTTCTCTTGTTTGATTTGAAGTCCAAGGAAGAAGTTTAGTTCTCCCATCATGCTCATCTCGAATTCTCCCTGCATTAGCTTAGCAAATTCTTGACAAAGGAGATTGTTAGTAGCACCAAATATAATGTCATCAACATAAATTTGAACGATTAATAAATCCTTTCCTTTCTTTTTAAAAACAAGGTTTTATCAACATTTCCTCTAGAAAAGTCATTTTCAATTAAAAATTTACTTAATCTATCATACCAAGCTCTAGGTGCTTGCTTTAAACCATAAAGTGCTTTGTGTAGTTTGAAGACGTGGTTTGGAAATTCATGATCTTCAAAACCAGGAGGTTGTTCAACATAAACTTCCTCATTTATAAAACCATTTAGAAATGCACTTTTAACATCCATTTGAAATAAGTTGAAATTCATATGACATGCAAATGCAAGTAGTAGCCTAATGGCTTCTAATCTAGCAACAGGTGCAAAAGTTTCATCAAAATCTATACCTTCTTCTTGATTATATCCTTTTGCAACTAATCTAGCCTTATTTCTAATTACCAATCCATTTTCATCCAATTTATTTCTAAAACCCATTTAGATCCTATTATAGGGTGATTTTTAGGTCTTTCAACTAGGGTCCAAACTTGATTCCTAGTGAATTGGTTTAACTCTTCCTGCATTGCTAACATCCAATAACTATCTTTCTCAGCTTCCTCTATAGTTTTAGGTTCTATATGAGATACAAATGCAAGATGATTATTGATATCTCTCATTGATGATCTAGTCCTTACACCTTGAGATGGATCACCTATGATTAGGTCCTTAGGATGACCATAAGCATATCTCCAATCTCTAGGTAGATCTTTATCATTTGAGCAGTATCAATACCATCATCCTTAGGTGAGTCATCATCCTTAACTTCAGGTTCTTGATCTGAAGATACATTTAATTTTTCAATATCTCTTTCAATCAAAGATGTATCTTCCTCATCATCAATTTTATCTGAACTTGATGCTAAAGACTCATCAAACACTATATGAATGGATTCTTCTACAACTAAGCTTTCTTATTAAATACTCTATATGCTTTGCTAGATGTAGAATATCCTAGGAAGATACCTTCATCAGACTTTGCATCAAACTTCCCAAGATTATCCTTACCATTGTTATGAATAAAACATTTACAACCAAATGCATGAAAATAACTTAAATTTGGTTTCCTATTGATGCCATAGTTCATAGGGAGTTTTCTTAAGGATAGGTCTAATTAGGGCTCTATTTAGAATGTAACATGCTGTGTTTATAGCTTCCGCCCAAAAATATTTTGGAAGTTGGCTTTCACATAGCATGGTACGGGCCATGTCTTCTAAAGTCCTATTCTTTCTTTCTACAACTCCATTTTGTTGCGGTGTTCTAGGTGCAGAAAGTTATGATGTATGCCTTTTTCAAAACAGAATTTTTCAAATAAGTGATTTTCAAATTCAGTTCCATGATCACTTCTAATAGACACTATGGTAGTGTTTTTCTCATTAGTGACTTTCTTAACAAATTTCATGAATATTGAGAAAGTCTCATCTTTGTGAGCCAAAAACATTACCCAAGTGAATCTAGAGTAATCATCTACTATCACTAGACCATATTTCTTTCCTCCTAGACTTGTGGTTCTAGTAGGTCCAAAAAGGTCCATGTGTAGTAGCTCTAGTGGCCTAGTAGTTGAAACAACATTCTTAGATTTGAAAGAAGTTCTTGTTTGTTTTCCAAATTGACATGCATCACATATTCGATTATTTTCAAAATTTAGACTAGGAATACCTTTAACTAAATCCATTTTCAATAATTTAGAAATTAGGTGTGTGCTTGCATGACCTAATCTACGTGCCATAGCCAACCAATCTCATTCATTAGCATTATTAGCAACTAAGCAATGATTACTTGGAGATAAATTACTCAAATCAATTAAGTACACATTGCCATAGCGTTTACCAACAAGAATAATGCTATTATCAATGGGATTAGTAACAGTGCAAACAGAAGCTTCAAAGGAAACCTTGAAACCTTTGTCACAGTTGGCTAATACTTATTAGATTATGTTTAAGTCCATCAACATATAAAACATTATCAATATGAGTAGATGGAGTAATTTGAATCTTACCAATACCCATGATATGGCCTTGACCATTATCACCAAAAGTAACTACTCCACCTCTTTTTGATTCAAGGGTGATGAATTGATCTTTGTCACCCGTCATGTGTCTTGAGCAACCACTGTCCAGGTACCATTTTCTTTTCAGTCTGATGGCTGCAAGACACTCCTGCAAAACATTCATGTCTTAATTTTAGGTACCCAAGCCTTCTTGGGTCCTTCATGGTTAGATGCATTAAATATTGTTCCTTTGGGAACCCAAATCATCTTTTTCTTTTATGTGAGATTTACACATATATGATTTATGTCCTTTGTTTCCACATTTAAAACAAGTAATGTTTAATGATTTTTCAGCATGTACAAAAATATTTTTCAAAGATTTTTGCTTTTTAAGTGGATTATATCCTAATCCAGCTTTATCAAAAATAGCCTTTTGATTTTCCAAAATCATATTAAGTTTGATAGAGCTTAGAGTAAATTTATCAACTATAGGCTTAAGTCTATCAACTTCATTTTTCAAACTTTCTTTTTCTTTTATCAAAAGTTCTTTATCAACAACATGCTTTTCATTTTCTAATGATAGTTTTTGCATTTGAGTTTTCAAATCTTTGTTCTTTGAACTTAGGTTTGCAAAATCATCCATTAATTCATAAAAAGCACTATGCAATTCATCAAAAGTGAAGTCATCAAGAAAACTCGGACTTACCTCATCATTGTCCGCCATGAAGCATAGATTGGCCATTTCACTCTTTTCTTCTTCTTCGGAACTTGAGCTTTCCGAATCGCTCCATGTGGCCATCATTGCCTTCTTTTTGAACTTCCGGGTGCCTTTCTTTAGTTGAGGGCATTCAGATTTAAAGTGACCCGGCTTCTTGCATTCAAAACAAATAACTTCCTTTTCTTTGCCCTTGTCCTCATCTTTTCTTGCAAAGGGCTTTTTCTTTTCAAACTTCTTCTTCTTCATGAATCTTTTAAATTTTCTTGTGATGAGTGCCATGTCCTCATCATCACTTTCATCTTCGGATTCATGAGGCTCTTCCATATATTCAGAAATCTTAAGAGCCATAGTTCTCTTCTTCTTTGACTCATCATCATCAACATGTTGCTTGATTTGAAGCTCATGAGTCATCAAGGATCCCAACAGTTCTTCTAGGGGTAGGTACTTAGATCCTTTGCCTCTTGTATTGCCGTCACCTTAGCTTCCCAAGTCCTAGGCAAGGAACGCAAGACCTTTCTCACAAGATCAGAATTATCATAAGATTTACCAAGACTTTTTAAACCATTAACTATATCAGTAAATCTTGTAAACATATCAGCAATAGATTCACATGCATCCATTTTAAACAATTCATATTTATGAACTAGCATGTTAATCTTGGATTCCTTGACTTGATTTGTTCCCTCATGGGTAACCTCAAGTCTATCCCAGATTTCCTTAGCAGAAATGCAAATAGATATGCGATTGAATTCATTTGCATCTAATGAGCAGTATAAGACATTCATTGCTTTGGCATTGAGTTGTGCCAATTTTCTATCATGTTCATCCCATTCCGTTTCCGGTTTAGGAATCTCCATGCCATTAACTCTAGCAGTGGGTGTGTGTGGTCCATTGACTATAATACTCCATAGATCATAGTCAAGTGCTTGAATGAAATATTTTCATTCTAGCCTTCCAATAACCATAGTTTAGAACCATTAAATAAGGGTGGTCTATTAGTAGATTGACCTTCGGAAAAAGATGAACCAGCTTGAGTTGCCATGTGGATCTTTGACTCTTGATCGTTAGATCAAATCAAATGAGCACTAGCTCTGATACCAATTGTTGGTCCAGATAGCAACCCAAGAGGGGGGGTGAATTGGGTTTTTCAAAAATTTAAACTCTTTTGAAAGATAACCCCCAGCGGAAATAAAAACTTAGATTCACAGATTTAAAACTAAGCAACTATAAATAAGAGTTGAAGATAAAGAGACAATCACGGCAAACACAATAGATTTTATAGTGGTTCGGTGTACCTACACCTACGTCCACTCCCAAGTACCTCTTGGGTCCACACTATAATCAAACTGATTACAGCAGAGTTGTTTTGCAAGCTCACAACTCAAACTTGTTGTTTTCCCGGGTGCACAACGAACCCAGCTGGTTTTCAAGGCTCACCAGCACAAAACCTAAAACCACAAGCTAATGCTTGCACAAGGCTAACAGCCTCAACTGAATCAATCACCAGATTGACCCAGCAAACAGTATAATGAGTTTACAAAAGCAAACTAGCTCCTTCAATGAGCAAATATAATAATAAAACAATAAATAGAGATTAGGAACCAAAGCCTGATTCGAAGATCTTGGTGGCTTCTTCCTTCTCTTCCTTTGAATGGATCTTCCTTTGGATATGCTCTTGAGGTTCAGAAGATTGAAAAACTAGGGCTTCTCCTTCTTTTGAGATTTCTTCTAATAGAACAGCAAAGGCTTGGAATCTCTTTCTCTTCTTTTGGGGAATGAGTATGATCTTTCCTTACAGGTTTTTCCTCTTTTCTTTTCTGATAGATCTCAAGGATTTTCTCTATTCTTTTCTTTTTCCTCTTTCTTGATTTTTCTTCTCTTTTTTTGGGATGCAATCACCCCTCTTCTTATAGATTCGATTAATCCACAAATAGTGCGAAACTATCCGTTAGAAGCAAGTGAAAAAGGATTAGATCCATAAATAACAATAGCCGTTGGGATTAAAATTGATAAAGTTAAAGTTTAGAGTCGTTCTGACAGTTCTGGAGTCGTGTCTGACATTCTGGAGTCGGCTCTGGCTTTTCTGGAGTCGGCTCTAACTCGAAATAATTTAATCCGCTCGATCTGGAGTCGTCTCTGACTTTTCTGGGGTCGACACAAAATTCTTCTGGAGTCGACTCTAACAGTCCGGGAGTCGACTCTAAGTCGTGGCCTGAAAATCCAACGTTCTGTTGTTTCTGATAGAGTCGGCTCTCACAGTCCCGGAGTCGACTCTAAGTCCGTGCCATTTTTCGGAGTCGGCTCTAATGTCTGCAGTCTTACCTTGACATTAGATTCAAACCAGAACTTGATTTTCCTTCTTGATTTTGATCATGAATTAGACTTATAAACTGAAAGACTTAATCAAAATCATTAGTAACATCAAATGTTATACTCAAATAGTTTTGTTAATCATCAAAATCCTCAATTGGGTCAACAGATACATACAAGGCTAGGCTAGTAGTAAAAGGTTTTAGACAAAAATAAGAAATTAACTATGATGAAACTTTTTTGCCAGTAGCTATGCTCAAGTCTAATAGGATTATGCTTGCAATAGCTGCATATTATGATTATGAAATCTGGCAGATGATGTCAAAATTGTATTCCTTAATGGCCATCTTGAGGAAGAGGTTTATATCACTCAGCCAGAAGGATTTGTCTTAAGTGAAAGAATAAATCAAGTATGCAGGCTTAAGAAATCCATTTATGGATTAAAGCAAGCATCAAGGAGTTGGAACATCCAATTTGATATGATAGCCAAAGAGTTTGGCTTTATTAAAAATATGAATGAACCTTATGCGTATAAGAAGACAAGTGGGAGTGCTATTGTCTTCTTAGTATTGTATGTAGGCGGCATACTTCTTATTGAAAATGATGTTCCAATGTTGCAACCGATCAAGACTTGGCTATTAAAAAGGTTTTTAATGAAAGACTTAGGTGAAACATCATATATACTGGGTATAAAGATCTATAGGGATAGATTTAAAAGGATGCTAGGCTTATCCCAATCAAGGTACATAGATAAAGTGCTAAAAAGATTCAGCATTGATGAGAGTAAAAGAGGTTACTTACCCATAGGTCATGGCATGCATCTTTCTAAGAAGATGTCTCCTAAGACACCTGAAGAGAGGAATAGATTGAGTTATATTCCATATGCATCGTCAATAAGGTCGATAATGTATGCTATGCTATGTACCAGGCCTGACATTGCTTATGCCTTGGGCATAACAAGTAGGTTTCAGGTTGATCCAGGGGAGGATCATTGAAAAATAGTGAAAAACATTCTTAAGTACTTAAGAAGGACTAAAATTATTTTTTAAATATATGAAAGATCAGAATTGAAACTAGAAGGTTATTCGAATTCTAGTTTTTCAGATTTCGATGATAGCAAGTTCATTTCAGGATATTTTTTACTCTGAATAATGGAGCAAAGAGCTAGAAGAGTTCCAAGAAACAAATTGTTGCTGACTCAATTACTGAGTCAGAGTACATTACTGTAAGTGAAGTAGCTAAGGAAGCTGTTTAGATAAAGATGTTTATCACAGAGTTGGGTGTAGTTCCTCAGATTGCTGAACCAGTACCAATTTATTATGATAACACTAGAGCTGCTACACAAGCAAAGGAACCAAGGTCTCATCATAGATCCAAGGACATTCTAAGATGCTTTTACCATGTTCGTGAGATTATCGAAAGGAAAGACATCAAGATTGAATGAGCAGATATAAAGAATAACCTAGCAGACCTATTCACTAAAGCTCTACCTCAGTAGCAGTTTGATCGCCATCTTTATTGTATGGGGTTGAAGTATAAGAGCGATTGTCTTTACTGCAAGTGGGAGAATGAAAGAGTTATGCCCTAAAAGCTAATCCCAATCTATATCATGATAGAGTTTCTTTTATTCTTTCAAGTCATGTACATGATATTTTGTCTATAAATAAAAGGCATTATGTTTCATCATTCGCTGTTTCTTATAATTATGATGAACCTCATAGATTAGGACAATGGTTTTAGCTCTCCAGGTGGTCCAAAGGGTCCGTCGTTCCGTCATAGGGGTCCAACTGGGGGAGATGGAAATGGGACGGGACCGGTTCCTCCATGATGCGTCGGGAGAGCGGGGGACGGTGATCGTAGTCTGTCCCGTGAGGGTTGGCGATCCGGCGACTGAACTCTTCCAACCATTGATGATACTCATCGAGCCATTGTTCGGCCCGACGAGTGGTCTTCCTGTTGGTGTCATCTTTAGAGGAGTCAGAAGATGAAGCCGGTGAAGACCGCCAGTGCAAGGAGTACACCCGTCTTGGCTCCTTCTCACCCGGCCGTCGGTGGGTGCGATCAGAATGATGGAAGAGAGACCGCCGCCGCTTTGAAGCCTCCCGGCGACAAGGTTTAGGAGGCGAGTGATGGAAGGCCTCAGGTGGAGTCCCGCCTTGATGAGATTGAATTGCCCCATGCTCCCTTCACGAGGCGGAGGGGGCTGAGGTGCAGCGGCAAAGCAGTGTTCCTGCAATCCCCGCACCACCGTCATCAGATCCTGTACCTGATGAGCTAAAACCTTCAGCTGATCAGGCTGGCTCATCTGTACAGGGGGCGGAACATGGAGGTTGGCCTCCGACTGCTCAGCCCGCGGAAGGCGTTCCGCGGCATGGCTGGTGGAAGCTTCCTGGGCTCGCATTGTCACCATCATCTTCCTTGCAGAATCAGTGGGGTCACAGGGAGAACTTTCATCTTCCACGTGTGTGTCCCCCCTTCCTGATGCGCCAATCTGATGTCACCAAGTCACTTGTGATGAACGTTGGGCAGGCTGAGATTTTCGGGGGGCCTCCAAATGGGGTGGAAAAGTTGCCTTTTTCCTTCGAAAACCTACAAGAAGTCCCCAGGCTGGTGGTTCCGGCGAGGACCCTCCGAAGCTAAAGCCAATGAGCTTGTCGAACAGGAGTCTGTTGTGTGTGTCTTTTTTCTGAGAGAAGAAGTGGATTCCCCGGGCTGAGCTCGGGGTCCTCCTTTTATCCCTGTATCGAGGGTTCCTTTCTCCCTTCCCCCTCGAACCGTCGAATCTTCCTTGTTAGGATAAGCTTCCGTGAACGGCAGGTGGGTGAGCCGTTGCTGAATGGGCGCCATGTATGTTAGTAACTGCGGGGCATGCTAGTACCTACCCGTGATTTCAGTGAGCGAGATACATGGTAACAGATGTCTCGAATCTCGGGATCCAGTACCTGAAATGGGTTTTAGTGTACTTAGGAAGATACGACACCAAGTTAGAGTCGGGGCCGGAGCTAGAGGCCGGAACCGTAGGCCAGAGCCAACGTTGGAGGCCGGAGCTGGAGACCGGAGCCGTATGCTGGAGCCGACACTGGAGGCCGAAGCCGGAGGCCGGTGCTGACGCTAGAGGCCGAAGCCGGAGGCCGGTGCCGACGCTAGAGGCCGGAGCCAAGGCCGAAGCCGACGTTGGAGGCCGAAGCCGGAGGCTGGTGCCGACGCTGGAGGCCGGAGCCGGAGGCCGGAGCCGTATGCTGGAGCCGACGCTGGAGGCCGGAGCCAAAGGCCGGAGCGACGCTGGAGGCCGAAGCCGGAGGCCGGTGCCGACTCTGGAGGCCGGAGCCGTATGCTGGAGCCGACGTTGGAGGCCGGAGCCGTATGCTGAAGGCCGAAGCTGGAGGCCGGAGCCAGATGCCGAAGTTGGAGGCCGGAGCCAAAGGTTGGAGTCAGAGGCGGGGACAAGAATTCCAGCATCCCGAAAACGAGTTATCATATCATTTGATTCTGGGAATTACGCAGGGTGTTATGATGCCGCCTAGAGGAGATGATCAGCCGTATCCGTATGATTATGAAAAATTTTTAAGACTCCTTATGCTTACAAAGTGTACCTACAAAGCGCCCATTGCGCTCTTCGCATATGCATGAGCGTGGGGGTGATGCACAAGCTCTCTACTTAAGATGACTCCAAATGCATAAGCATGGAAAGATGTTTCATATAAAATGCTTTTATTTTTTTAAAACTTTTATGTTGGACTAAAAAAAAAAAAAGAGGAGGTTACTAATTTCTTATTCGAATCAATGGATTTAACTAAGGATTAAAATAACCTTATCATTCAACCAATGAGTATAACATAGAGTTAAAATAATCAATTTTTCAACAAAAAAAAATAGGGGATGAGAAACGAGAATTCTCCTCAATCTTTGGTCGCCATCTCTGGGATGGCCAATGATGGCGATCGGCTCGAGGTCGACGGTGAAGAAGGGATGCTTGATGCAATCCGACCACCCAATAAGAGACACAGATTTAGGACTGACGGTAGAGGTCGATCAGCTTAGGGACGGCTTCTTGGATGCCGGTTATTGAAGGGAAAGAGAATCTTAAAATTATTTTGATTTTTTAAAAAATAAGTTTAAATTATTAAAATAAAATTAATTCTCAACTTTGCTTTTTTTTTTTTTTTTTGTTCTTTCTTTCTATTTCATCATAACGCCGCCCAAACATGATAAGACACCGGTTAAAGTACCAAATGGCAACATCATTCAAATTATTATTTTTTGAATACCAACACCTACCTTCACAAACTAGAACACCTAAAAATTTATTTTCAACTATAAAAAATAAAAAAGAAAATTGAGGCACACCTCAGCCAACAAGCATTCTTCCTTCAGCCATCACACTTCAGACCATTACGCAAATTCTGCAACGCGGCATCCCTCGAATGCATCGTCGCGCGGATCAACCCATTCACAGCGTCCGACAGCGGATCCAATCCCTTCGTTAACTCCTCCATCGCTCCCCCCAACTCCTCCACCGCGCTCCCCAGTCTCGCCGCCTTTTCTCCGTCATCCTCCCCGTCGATCACGCCCACCACCGCCCTCACCGCCGCCTCAACCGCCTCCACCTCGCCAGGGAACCCCGCCCTGAGCCTGCCGGAAACCGCCACTTCCACCTCGTTGAACGCCTCCCCCCACGGGAACTCGCTGGAAATTTTCACTCCGGCCGGAGCCCCCTCGTCCCAGCCGCTGAGCACTGCCACGACGGTCGCCATCACCAGGCCCGCCACCGCCTCCACGGCGTACAACGCCCTCCGGACGGCTGACATCTTGCCGCGCGGCGGCTCCCCCGGCGCCAGACGCCGCGTCAGATCACCGGCGAGTCCTCGGACCTCCCGCCTCGGAAGCGTCTCCCACTCCGCGATCGCCTTGCGGGCCCGCCTGATGCGGTCGGGCGTTAGTGGCAGGCTGTGGTCCTCGCCAGTGAGGAGGTGGAGGGAGAAGCGGAGGAGGAGGCGGCCGCGGCGGAGGCGCTCGATCTCGGCTAGGGAGGCGTTGCAGGCGTCGAGGAGGGCGACGCTGGCATCGAGGTGGGAGGCGAGGGCGGCGGGGTCGGCGCCGGAGAGGGATGGGTCGGAGATGAGCTCGGCGGCGGCGGCGGCGGTGACGGCGAGTAGATTGACGGCGCGGGAGAGCCAGGGAAGGGAAATGGACGGCCGAGGATGGGGGTTCGGGAGGAGAGATCGGAGGTGGAGGGCTAGGATTTCTTCGAATGGGCGCGAAGCCGTTTTATTCGGGTGTTTGAAGGGATAGCGGAGAATAGCATGGGGTTTGAAGAGGGAATTATACTTCTCCGTCAAATACATTGGAAAGAGTCGAAAAATTCGGGTTTGTGTTCAGTTAACGAATGAAACAGAAGAAAATCTAGCAGAAGTTCGGAAAATATTGTTGAGGAACTGGGAGTAGCGCGCCCCTGGATGGCTTAAATAGACGAATGGAGGGATACGTGGACTCGGTAAACCATTGCCATGGTCGCCGCGTGTTGTTCCGCGTCGACGAGAAAACATAGTGCGATGACGTTGGTTTTGGGTTCGGGATGCAAGCGTTATCCAGTTGCCGGAGCGCTATCCAGAATAAATAAATAAATAAATTCTTCAGGCATCCCTTCTGCTGGAGCCTCGGGAACAAGGAATGCCACGTGTGAGGATTGTAACAGCCGGGGTAGGGCCGACGACCCAATTCCCCTCCCCGATCCCAATAAATTAATAAAAAAAATTTCCATGCGTCCCTAAAAAATCATATATAAATTTTTAATAAAATAAGTTAATAAATTTAATATTTAACTTAAGTACATTTAAAATTAAATATTATAGTGAATCCGGATGCGGTGGAAATATAATTGTTCTTTTCTCGCCTTAGGAATACTTTTAGGGTTAAAATTTCTATGTTCCCCCGCCCGCGGACGTGTGGTTCGATGGACGACGATCTTAGGATTCTCGTGCCGGAAAAGCATCAGGTAGTTGAGAGGTGACTTGAGCCCGAATGGAGGTGAAGTTGGGAGGAAAATATCGCGTTTTCAACGCGGAGTTTTGACCTTTGACCTTGACCTTCCCTGTGGGCGTCACCACTGCTCGCCGCACTCAGGAGATATCTGATTTTTTTTTTTTTTTGAACGTTTCCCAAACCTGATAAAATAAAACGGGGGGCTTAACTTACTTAATGATTAAGTTTCTAAATATTTTTTTGTGCATATTTTATACTCCTAGTTTGCACTAATTCCTTTATTATTATCAGTGATTATTATTTATTTAAATAAGTTAAATAATGATTTAGAATATATTTAATATAGAATAGGGTTTTAAAAAATATATTTGTGTGCAAATATCTTAGTTTAGATGAGCCTTGAATATACCATTTCACCTTAAACAAGATGAAATGTTGGATAAACTTTAAAAAAGACATGTTGAAATACTAATTGTAGGCTAATGTAATAGTAACATGCTTGAGCTAATGAGTGTGAAGGCATAAATTGAGGTTAGTAGCCGTATAATGGCTTTCATATCAAAATATTGACTGATACGGTGAACGAATGTGAAAGGTTAATAATTATTTAAGATTTATTTTTTATTTAATCAATTTATTTTTTGATTGTGAAGTAAGCATAATTTATTTTATAAAAGGAGTATTCCTGCATTAACTATGTTTAACCTTGGCTTAATTGTGAACTCACTTAAGCCTGATCATGAATGAACTTATTGTTGAGTTGACCTTTATAATTTTTTTGATATTTGTCTCCATTTTTTTTAACACTTGTTTATGCATATTTGGAGATTATCTTACTGATTAGACCTCTCCATTTGCCAACAGATATTTTGGATTTGAGACTTAATTAGATTATGGGTACCAAATTTTTTTGGATATGAAAACTTACATTGCAAGTTAGTTTCTTTCCCCTTCTCTCTCGCTCTCATGAAAAATAATAACAAAAGAGATTATAAATGCTCATTTGTAATCAAATTTACAACATGGTGGAGTTTCGTTGCAGAGATTTTAGTTGGATAAGTTCAAAGATATTGGTTTTTGAATCATAAATTGATTATTTATGATAAGGATAATATTTTCTGGATGAACTCTTAATTAGGGTTTTGATTATGAAATTTGGAAAGTTGCTGCTGTTACTAAGCTCCATGTCCACACTAGAACTCTCGAACCCTAGTAATTTTCTCATTTGTTTGACCAGTTTATGTAGCAACTGCTCGATTGACGTGTCTCAAGGAAACGTTATGTTTATGTTTCTTCTCCGTGTATCTTAGCTCGATTGACACGTATCAAGAACATTAAGATAGCTTGACAGCTAAGGCCTTAATTTTGAGGATTAATTCTTAATTTTGCCGACAAATATCTTATCTCTATTTGCTCATTGAGATAGCT
This sequence comes from Calamus simplicifolius, assembly GCA_900491605.1. Lineage (NCBI taxonomy): Eukaryota > Viridiplantae > Streptophyta > Magnoliopsida > Arecales > Arecaceae > Calamus > Calamus simplicifolius. The sequence goes on along the minus strand of UESW01002527.1, from coordinate 127,335 downwards.
CTAATTTAATAGTAGTTAATGTTGTGCGCGTTTAAAGGATAAAGTTGAAAATGTTTGAATATTTTTCTTTCATATATTATATACATGTAAACTAAATAATTTTAAATTTATTATTTAACTATCGAAACATGAAAGATAATTATTTTCATAATGGTCCACTCTGTATCTAAAAAAAATTGAATTATATTTTTTAAATATTTTTATCTAATTTATATTTTAATCTTATCCTTATTTTTAATTTAAAATTTAAATTAATAATATATGATTAAAAAAATGAGTTTTTGATATTATATAATTATGAGTTATATCAACCTAAAATTAATTGAATATCCTTTTGCAAAAAATATTATAAGGTATAAGATCTAGATACGGCCGGTCCGCTAGATATCCGTGAAGTTTAGAACCCAATAACGCAAATAAGGTAATGTTTGAAATAGGGGATAAGAAAGGATATCCCCTCTTATTCTCAAAAGCCATAACTATAAGGATAGCTATGAATAAAGTCAATCAAAGGGATAATCCATGGTTAACCATGGTTAACCATAGGATATCCCCTCAATTTATTTCCTAGAGAATGCAGGAATAGCTTATTATCCCTTCAAATAAGAGTAAAAAAAAGTTATCGTATGAATTTATCTTTTGCATTTGATATGATTAATAGGATAGCAAATATTTCTAGAATAACTAGGGAACAAACTCTATCCCTTACACTTATTCATGAATAATATTTTTTCTACCAAACAATGAATACAGGGGCAACTTCAAAGGGGGGAGAAACCGAGGCGCAACTGGTTCGGCACTTTACACCAAACCCATGGGCGAGGACAACGACAAAGCCAAATCGCGAACGGCCCTCTAAATGAACGGTCGGTAATTCGTGTTTTCTTAGGAATTATTACGTGGCCAAACCACTGCCATCCGTTCGGATAAGCTTTGCTGGTTGGGAGATCTATTTCTAGGAAATCTCAAGAAAAGGCTGGAGACCCATTCAAAGCGTGTGGTAAGGATCTCACGTCTTTGACCAGACGTTGTCCCTCGACGAAGGTCTTCTTGCTTGCAAGGGTCGCTCTATAGTAAACTACACCACTCTGGTCTTCACACGTTATGGCTTACGAGGCGGTGAACTTGCATACACGTAGAATATATGGCCTAAATCATTCTATCAGGATTCAATGCTCTCCCTCTAGAAGCTATTTAGTATAGGATGATATTGCAAAGATTACTGGTGATCCTGAAATAATGATAAAATCATTTTGTTTGATATATTTATTTGCACAGTGATATGCCATCACCATGAGATTAGGTTCACTCATCACTCTCCAGTGGCTCATCCTAATCCCACCTAAAGGATAAAAATATTGAAACAATTTTACCCTATATTTATCAATATCTTCTTGCATATTATTTATATAATATGATATATTATTTACAATATATAAATATTATATTATTGTACACTATAATGTTAATATATAATAAATTAATAATATAAAATAATATAAATATATAATATTAACTTTTATTATGATATAACTTCAGTAATATTATGTTAATATTATTGCATATATTAACTATATTATATATTATGTTACTAATAATTATATTTATTAAAATGATATAATTGCGTTAGGTAGCTGACGGTCAGCGTAAAATTTCATCGAATCTCTTAAAACATGAATATACTAAATCAAACTATGTGAATGGATAGAACATCTCCTTTAAGAGACGCTTTGCATCATGTTTCAAAAAATGGACAAAGAGCACCGTATCGGCGCTCGGGTGCGCTGATAAGTGAGCAAGGGTTCTTGTATTATTAACGAGTGTAGGTAAAGAAGTTAGTCCATGATAGTCAGCTTAGAGTAGCAATTTGGAACATAAGAATACTAATAGGTAAATCTATGAAGATAGTGGACACTATGATTAGGAGAAAAGTAAATATAATATGCTTATAAGAGAATAAATGGATATAGGAAAGATCTAGAGAAATAGAGAATATAGGATATAAATTATTACACTGAAAAATATAAAAATAGAAACACTATCAGAAATCAGCCTTTCACCAAGGGACATCACCAAGGGATATGTCCTTGAGAAAATTACCAAGGCTTCTTGCATTACGAACGAGTGCGAGTAAAGAAATTAGTCCATGATAGTCAGCTTAGAGTAGTAACTTGGAACATAGGTACACTAATAGGTAAAGCTATGAAGATAGTGGACACTATGATTAGAAGAAAAATAAATATAATATGCTTACAAGAGAATAAATGGATAGGTAAAAGATCTAGAGAAATAGAGAATACGGGATATAAATTATATTACACTGAAAAACATAAAAATAGAAACACTACCAGAAATTAGTCTTTCATCAAGGGACATCATCAAGCGATATGTCCCTCAGAAAATTACCAAAGGATTTGAAAGGAATTTTCAAGGGATTTTAAATTATATTCAAAATCTAGTTTCAGTAAGGAATCTCTAGGTAAATTGCTAGGGATATTTTTCTCTTGATAAATTTTTGAAAATCCCTTGATAATATGCAAGGGATCAGTGATTGATTATTTAAACAATTTTTAGCAAAGGATTTGTAATGAAGGTTCGGTCTCTTAGAGATTTACTAAGGGATAAACCCCTTGGTACTAGTAAGATATTTTTAAAAACAAAAAAATGATATCATAGAGGGATTTTTTCTTAGAAATCGCTTAATGATTTTAAAATCTTGTACCAAGCATAGGTCACTTACAAATTCTCTCACAAGCATAAAAATAAAAGTCATAGATAAAATTAATATTATGTACTGATTTTAATACCATTAATTAAAAAAAAAAATCCTTCATCCCTTTCTCTTTCTAACTCGTTCAAATCTTATTAAAACACTACTCTCTCTATAACTAAAAACGAACCATTTCACCTCTTTCTTCACTCCACACCACCTTCCCATCCTTCTAACAAATGAGCAGAGGTGAGTAGCTCGCGAATGACTTACCTTTCATAGATGAGCTTCATCGAACTAGCATATAGCATATCACATGCTATTATTGAACCAATAAATAGCACTATTCAACCAACCACTACAAGTGCACCATAGAGCACCGTTTAATAAGCACAGAGCTCGCTACAAGCTTGGAACTTGCCTCTCGAATGCCTCCCAATTATATCTATATATATATAAATAAATAATTAGAGAATGAAAGGATTGGAGCTCTAAATCTTTGGATGGCCTAACAACTATCCTAATGTGGTGAATCTCACACTTAGACTTAGGGTTGCAAATGTGCAGGGTCAAACCAGGTTATGCTTGATCCCAACCTAACCCAGTTCCTTGATCGGGTTCTCATATTGAACCCAAACCCAATCTAATAAAAAATTGGGTCGGATCCATGATCAAATTTTTTCTTGACCCAATAGGTCATTCAGGTCAGGTCAGGTCCATGTATAACCCAGTTCCAATCCATAAAATATGGATCTGGTTCGAATCTAGTTCGGGCTGGATTGAGTCATGAGTTGTAGCCATTAAATTAATCATATTCTATGTCTCTTGTTAAATTAAATTCAACTCATATTTAAGACATCTTCTCTCTAAAAGTAATGATTAAAATCTTATTTGTTTTTTTACATATCATTAAACCTCTATATCCTACATGATATAGAGGACATCCTACTCATGGTTGATATAGTCAGCATCCCATACAACCATGTCCTCTTTGGTGGTGGCCCTGCCATCGTGGCTGGAGGGCTTGCCTCTGCGAAGTCAACATACCTTTTGCAGTACTTGAGGATCTTGGAAAGGACCTTACCGGTGATGTTTAAGAGGGGGATCCCACCCTCGGAGCATCCATCTTTGATCATATTCCCGATCATTACTGACTACATCGCTGCCGCCTTCTCAACGTCGAACTCCTCCCCATCGAGGCTCCTCAACATTATCATCGTTTTCTCATACTCCGCCATCATCACTTGCTCAAGTCGAGTTTGGTTGGGTCGGGTCATGGGTCAACCCAATATTCACAACCTACTTGGACCCTATCCAACCCTGCTTGTAGTGGTCTAAGTAATTCATGTTAGGTTTAGTTATCATTAAAAAATATAAAAAAATAAGAAAAAAATACACTAAAGATAGGGTCACTAAAAAATATAGGAAAAATATAGAAAAAACAAAAAATATAGAAATAATAACAAAATTATTAAAAAATAAAAAGATGGACTTGGGTTGCTGCCTTCTTTCCATCTTCTACCATATAACTGTTACGGTTGAATAGTGGGATCTCTTTGTTGGAGAAATACCCTAGGCTTAACCCTTTGTTGCCAACGATCAGATTGGCGTAGCGGTAAGGGGTTAGCCTTTGAACCCTTTGGTCATAGGATCAAACCACCATTTTCATGCCTCTATTAAGTGGTTGAACAGTAGGATCTCCTCCTAGAGAAATACCCGCAATGGTAAGAATACCCTGGGTTTTCACCAACAATCAAATTGGTGCAATGGTAAGGTGCTCGTTCCATAATCAGTTGGTCGTGGGTTCAAATCATGGTGACCATAAATTCCTTACAAATCATTCAGTTAGCAATTATTGAGGGATTTTTGAGTGCATTTTGGTTATGGTTGGTTCTTAGCAAATGGACTACAATTTCATCAAGAAAAATTTTTTTACCGAAAGTTTTAGATCCCTCAATAATTACTAAGGGATTTCTAAGGGAGACTTTTACTAACATCATATATTCTAAGGAACAAAATTTTCTTGAAAATCCCTCAATGAAACTCTTCACAGAGGGATTTTTGACTTTCACCAATGGATTTTGTTCCTCACTGAAAGGTTAATTTATGGTAGTAAAATGGAGTAGGAATAATTATAGAAATTTTTTTTAAGGAATATGTTGTTAAGGTAACTAGGAAAGGAGATCGGATTATATCACTAAAACTTATAATTGAGAATAATATAATTAACATAATTAGTGCATATGCACCACAAGTAGGATTAGACTAACAAATTAAGAAACAATTCTAGGAAGATATAGATGAAGTAATGCAAGACATACCATAAGAAAAAAAGATATATTTAAAATAAGATTTTAATGGACATGTAGGTAAACTGAGGGATGTATATAAAATGATATATGGTAGATATGGATTTGAAGATAGGAATGAAGCCAGCATGAGCTTATTAGATTTTGCTGTGGCATATGTATGATTTAATAATAGTAAACATTTATTTCAAAAAGAAAGATAAATATTTAATAATATGTAAAAGTGGATCTAATAAAAGTTAAATAGACTTTTTCTTAACTAGAAAGATATATAAAATAACATGCAAAAATTGTATAGTTATTCTAGAAAAAAGTTTAACTTTACAACATAGGATAATGGTACCAGACATATGGATAAAAATAAAATATAGAGTAAAACATAAAACTATTAATTTAAAAATTAAATGGTAGAATTTGAAAGGAGAAAAACTATAATTATTTAAAGAAATGTTAGTAAGAGAAATGACTATGAATATAAATAGTGATCCTGTTGACCCAATTGTTGATTTTGATGATTAACAAAACTATTTGAGTATAACATTTGAAGTTACTAATGATTTTGATTAAGTTTTTTAGTTTATGATATGATTTATTAATCAAAATTATAAGACAAATCAAGTTCTAGTTCGAATCTAATGTCAAGGTAAGATTGCATACATTAGAGTCGACACATGGAATCGCAGAGTCGACTCTGAAAATCGGCACAGACTTAGAGTCGACTCCTGGACTGTTAGAGCTGACTCCAATAGAAAAGACAGAACGATGGTTTTTTCGGCCATGACTTAGAGTCGACTCCCAGACTGTTAGAGTCGACTCCAGAAGATTTTTGTGTCGACCCTAGAAAAGTCAGAGACGACTCCAGTTCAAGCGATTTGGGGATTTTCGATTTAGAGCCGACTCCAGAAAAATTAGAGTCGACTCCAGAATGTCAGACGCAACTTCAGAACTGTCAGAATGACTCTAAACTTTACTTTTATCTTTTTACTCCCAATGGCTATTGCTATTTTTGGTTCTAATCCTTCTTACACTTATTTCTAACAGATAGTTTTAAACTATTTATGGATTAAACTGATCTATAAGAAGGGGTTTGCTGCATCTGAAAAAGAAAGAGACAAAAAGATAAGAATAGAGAAAAATCTTAGAAACCCATCAGAAAATCAAAAGAGAAAAGAGGAAAAATTTGAGAGGAAAGATTATATTGATTCCCCAAAAGAAAAGAGAGAGATTCCAAGCTTTTATAGCTCCATTTTAAAGAAATCTCAAGAAAAGAAGCAAGCCCTAGTTTTCTGATCTTCGGAGCTTCAAGAGCAATCTAAAGGAAGATCCACCCAAGAGAAGAGAAGAAGCAAGCCACCAAGATCTGCAAATCAGGCTTTGATTCCTATCTCTTTATTTCATGTTCTATCATTGTATATTTGCTCAGTGGAGGAGCCTTTGTTTTGTAAAAATGATTATTGTTTGCTGGGTCAATCGGAGGATTGATTCCATTAAGGCTGTTAGCCTTGTGCAAGCAGTTTGCTTGTGGTGTAAGGTTTTGTGCTGGTGAGCCTTGAAAACCAGCTAGGTTCGTTGTGTATCCGGGAAAATAACAAGTTCGAGTTGTGAGCTTGCAAAACAACTCTGCTATAATCAGATTGATTATAGTGTGGACCCAAGAGATACTTGGGAGTGGACGTAGGTGTAGGTACACCGAACCACTATAAAATCTCTTATGTTTGCCGTGATTGTCTCATTATCTTTAATTCTCTATTTGTGTATATTCTGTTTTAATTTGTGCGAATCTAAGTTTTTATTTTCGCTGGGGTTTATTTTCAAAAGAGTTTAAATTTTTAAAAAACCCAATTCACCCCTCCCTCTTGGGTTGCTATCTGGACCAACAATTGGTATCAGAGCTAGTGCTCATTTGATTTGATCTAACGATCAAGTGTCAAAGATCCACATGGCAGCTCAAGCTGGTTCATCTTTTTCCGAAGGTCAATATACAAATAGACCACCCTTGTTTAATGGATTAAACTATGATTATTGGAAGGCTAGAATGAAAATTTTCATTCAAGCACTTGACTATGATCTATGGAGCATTATAGTCAATGGACCACACACACCCACTGCTAGAGTTAATGGCATGGAAATTCCTAAACCGGAAATGGAATGGGATGAACATGATAAAAAAATTGGCATAACTTAATGCCAAAGCAATGAATGTTTTATACGGCTCATTAGATGCAATGAATTCAATCGTATATCTATTTGCATTTCTACTAAGGAAATCTAGGATAGACTTGAGGTTACCCATGAGGGAACAAATCAAGTCAAGAATCTAAGATTAACATGCTAGTTCATAAGTATGAATTGTTTAAGATGGATGCATGTGAATCTATTACTGATATGTTTACAAGATTTACTGATATAGTTAATGGTTTAAAAAGCCTTGGTAAATCTTATGATAATTCTGATCTTGTGAGGAAGGTTTTACGTTCTTTGCCTAGGACTTGGGAAGCTAAAGTGACTGCAATACAAGAGGCAAAGGATCTAAGTACCCTACCCCTGGAAGAATTATTGGGATCCTTGATGACTCATGAGCTTCAAATTAAGCAACATGTTGATGATGATGAGTCAAAGAAGAAAAGGACTATGGCTCTTAAGATTTCTGAATATATGGAAGAGCCTCATGAATCTGAAGATGAAAGTGATGATGACATGACACTCATCACAAGGAAATTTAAAAGATTCATGAAGAAGAAGAAGTTTGAAAAGAAAAAGCTTTTTGTAAGAAAAGATGAGGACAAGGGCAAAGAAAAAGAAGTTATTGTTTTGAATGTAAGAAGCCGGGTCATTTTAAATCTGAATACCCACAACTAAAGAAAGGCACCCGAAAATTCAAAAAGAAGGCAATGATGGCCATATGGAGTTATTCGGTAAGCTCAAGTTTCGAAGAGGAAGAAAGAGTGAAATGGCCAATCTATGCTTCATGGTGGACAATGATAAGGTAAGTCCGAGTTTTCTTGATGATTTTAGTTTCGATGAATTGCATAGTGCTTTTTATGAATTAATGAATGATTTTGCAAACTTAAGTTCAAAGAACAAAGATCTGAAAAATCAAATGCAAAAACTATCCTTAGAAAATGAAAAGCATGTTGTAGAAAAAGAAGTTTTGATGAAAGAAAATGAAAGCTTGAAAAATGAAGTTGATAGACTTAAACCTATAGTTGATAAATTTACTTTGAGCTCTATCAAACTTAATTTGATTTTGGACAATCAAAAAGCTGTCTTTGATAAAGCTGGATTGGGATATAATCCACTTAAAAAGCAAAAATCTTTGAAAAATATTTTTATACATGCTAAAAATTTATCAAATATTACTTGTTTTAAATGTGGAAACAAAGGACATAAATCTTATATTTGTAAATCTCCACATAATTAAAGAAAGATGATTTGGGTTTCCAAAGGAACAATATTTAATGCATCTAACCATGAAGGACCCAAGAAGGCTTGGGTACCTAAAATTAAGACATGAATGTTTTGCAGGAGTGTCTTGCAGCCATCAGACTGAAAAGAAAATGGTACCTGGATAGTGGTTTCTCAAGACACATGACGGGTGACAAAGATCAATTCATCACCCTTGAATCAAAAGAGGTGGAGTAGTTACTTTTGGTGATAATGGTCAAGGCCATATCATGGGTATTGGTAAGATTCAAATTACTCCATCTACTCATATTGATAATGTTTTATATGTCGATGGACTTAAACATAATTGATAAGTATAGCTAACTGTGTGATAAAGGTTTCAAAGTTTCCTTTGAAGCTTCTGTTTGCACTATTACTAATCCCATTGATAATAGCATTATTCTTGTTGGTAAACGTTATGGCAATATGTACTTAATTGATTTGAGTAATTTATCTCCAAGTAATCATTGCTTAGTTGCTAATAATACTAAGATGATTGAGATTGGTTGCTATGGCACAGTAGATTAGGTCATGCAAGCACACACCTAATTTCTAAACTATTAAAAATGGATCTAGTTAAAGGTATTCCTAGCTTAAATTTTGAAAATAATCGAATATGTGATGCATGTCAGTTTGGAAAACAAACAAGAACTTCTTTCAAATCTAAGAATATTGTTTCAACTACTAGGCCACTAGAGCTACTACACATGGACCTTTTTGGACCTACTAGAACCACAAGTCTAGGAGGAAAGAAATATGGTCTAGTGATAGTAGATGATTACTCTAGATTCACTTGGGTAATGTTTTTGGCTCACAAAGATGAGACTTTCTCAATATTCCTGAAATTCGTTAAGAAAGTCACAAATGAGAAAAATACTACCATAGTGTCTATTAGAAATGATCATGGAACTGAATTTGAAAATCACTTATTTAAAAAATTCTATTTTGAAAAAGGCATACATCATAACTTTTCAGCACCTAGGACACCTCAACAAAATGGAGTTGTAGAAAGAAAGAATAGAACTTTAGAAGACATGGCCCGTACTATGCTATGTGAAAGCCAACTTTCAAAATATTTTTGGGCGAAAGCTATAAACACAGCATGTTACATCCTAAATAGAGTCCTGATTAGACCTATCCTTAAGAAGACTTCCTATGAACTATGGCATATAAGAAACCAAATTTAGGTTATTTTCATGCATTTGGTTGTAAATGCTTTATTCATAACAATGGAAGGACAATCTTGGGAAGTTTGATGCAAAGTCTGATGAAGGTATTTTCCTAGGATATTCTACATCTAGCAAGGCATATAGAGTATTTAATAAGAGAAGCTTAGTTGTAGAAGAATCCATTCATATAGTGTTTGATGAGTCTTTAGCATCAAGTTCAGATAAAATTGATGATGAGGAAGATACATCTTTGATTGAAAGAGGTATTAAAAATTAAATGTATCTTCAGATCAAGAACCTGAAGCTAAGAATGATGACTCACCTAAGGATGATGGTATTGATACTGCTCATAATGATAAAGATCTACCTAAAGATTGGAGATATGCTTATGGTCATCCTAAAGACCTAATCATAGGTGATCCATCTCAAGGTGTAAGGACTAGATCATCAATGAGAAATATCAATAATCATCTTGCATTTGTATCTCATATAGAACCTAAAAACTATAGAGGAAGCTGAGAAAGATAGTTATTGGATGTTAGCAATGCAGGAAGAGTTAAACCAATTCACTAGGAACTAAGTTTGGACCCTAGTAGACAGACCTAAAAACCACCCTATAATAGGATCTAAATGGGTTTTTAGAAATAAATTGGATGAAAATGGCTTGGTAATTAGAAATAAGGCTAGATTAGTTGCAAAGGGATATAATCAGGAAGAAGGTATAGATTTTGATGAAACCTTTGCACCTGTTGCTAAATTAGAAGCCATTAGGCTACTACTTGCATTTGCATGTCATATGAATTTCAACTTATTCCAATGAAATCAAAGAGAAGCCAAAGGCCTCTAGGAACCTGTAACCCCCGTTACGTGAGAAGCCCGAAACCTCTACCGATTGAATTCCTTCGAACATTTAAGTCCTCGGCACAATGACTAGATTCACGATCTCAGCGTGATGACTAGGTTCCCGATCCTTTTGATCAGGGTCATCGCGAGCCTTCGTCGTCAGCTTTTTAAAGAGATCGCTGGCGGACCCTGCCTTCATCCTCGCCCGCGTCCTCAGCTGGTAAGCTTCCTACCCATGCGAGAGAGGGAGAGTCAAGGGAAGGAGAGAGGCCATGGTGGTTCTCCTCCATTGGCAATTTGGGTTCAGGCCCGGCGGCATACCTGTCGCCTCGCCGGGCCTGAGCTATGGCCGGCGGCCCCATCGGCACGAGAGTCATGTCCAGTGTGGAATCGGGCATGGGAGAGGAGGAGGAGAGGGCCAAGGCGGCCCTTCTCCTGAGCGGGAGCCGAATCAGCTCCTACGTTGGTCCAGGATCGATGATGTGCCTACCGCCTCGCTGGACCTGGGTGGCGGTTGGTGACCCCCACCAGTGTCGGGCGAGCGTTCGGTGAGGGTTTGATTGGCCGGTGATGACCGATCGTGCTACCGGCACAGTAAGCAGCCGCAAGAGAAAGAGAGGAGAAAGGAAGAGAAAGAGAGAGAAGAGGGAGAGAGGGGGAGGCCACGACAGTGGCCGGCCCTGGGTCGGTCGCCGGCGGTTGAGTTACCTCGGGGAGAGGCCAGTGGTGACCCTGGCCGCCGGCATGGATGCCCCTGGTTCGGGTGAACCAGGGGAATGGGAAAGAAGGAAGAAAAGGAAAAAGAAATAAAAAATAGAAAAAAGGGGAAATAGGGGAGACTATTTTGGGCTGATTGGGCCGATCTATGAGCCCATTTGGGTCAAATTTTTGAGCCCTGTAATGGGCCGAGGTTAGAGAAAGGAGCTTATGGTCTGGATCAGTTTTGATCCTAGTTTCTGAAGGAATTTTTATTTCCCCATTTAGACTATTATTTTTGAAGATATTTAAGCCCAAAGTTAGGCACAGGATTAGAATGGGTAGAACTCAGGAGATATTTTGTTATTCCAATTTTAGAGATTTAATTATGTAAAATAATGCTGTAGTACCCAGAGGTCCAAATAATTGGTTTATATTTTTGAATTAGCATGCTGAGGTAAGTAAGCCAATTATTATGATTTATAAATTATTTAATATGTAAATTTTAGAATTATAGCTGTATTAATTTATAAAATGAGAAAGAATGGAATTGTGGTATTTGATTTGGCTATTTGAAATTACTAAATAGTACCATGAGTATGCAATTCATTAAGTATTATGGTTATTTGCAACTGCTAATATTTTGCAAAGTAATGGTTATATATATATATATATGTGATAATGAAGGATATGATTATTTTGACTTTGCAAAGTGCATTGATACTATTTGATATAATTATATGTAATTGCCAATGTTCAAACTACTGTATATGTGAGAAGCTTATGCTTGTGATGATGCATGAGATGTTGCATGCAAAATAAATATGATACTTGAGAATATGCTACAATGTGTCACCGCGATTCTCTATAACATGATATGATGTGATATGCTAAGAGATACGGAACCCATCTCCATATGGAGAATATATGGAGGACACACATCTGTAGGATATGCTATGATTGGTTATGATATATGGCATGACGCTGGTACTAGGACCCTTCTTCTTAGGGGATATTTAAGAGTGATACACTAGTGGGGTGTTTATAGATATGGTGTAGGGTCGTGGGACATAGATAAAAATTGATAATTATATATTAATACAGTGAGTTTGATTGCATTACATAGTTTAAAATTATTGTATGATTATGCTTCCAAAATTATTTTATAAATGTGCTTAGATTTAGCATATGTTTTAATACGTATTTGGAGATATGAAAGCTTGACAAGTGTTTTCATATGTGAAAACTTGATTTGCTATAAATGTGAAAATGGCTGTAATATTCTATTGTAGGCTTACTTACTGAGTGTGATCTCATTTAAATTTCACAACATTTTTCAAAGCCGCATAACTGAATTGAACGAGAAAAAAGAGATAGATTGTGACTCATATCAAAGCCCAAATTTTGATGTGACTTTAGATATTGATTTTTGTGTGTTTTAGCTTGGGGTTTTAAATCCTATTTGATTGAGCTTGTATCAAATATATGGTAGACTTTAAATGGTTTTGCAATTACACTATCTTTATGTTGTAATATATTTGAATGGCTTGCATGTTTGACATGCGGCGGGTTGCCACCCCTAGATCCACCTATGGGTCTGGGACATAACAGCTTAAGAGGTATCAGAGCCTAGGTTATGATATTAGGAACATAATGCTAGTTTATGACATTAGGTTATGACATTGGGTTTCAAGTAATGTACTTTGCAAGCCTAAAAATTTAAAGTTAAACATGATATTAATAAAAAAAATAATTTATCAGGAGGTAGGAATGGCTCATCGTACCAGAAACCAGCAACCTACTGAGGGCTCCCAGGTTGATAATGCTAGTCAGTAGCGAGGCCAAGAAACTACTGGAGGTGCTGGCTCTATCAATCTGGCCGGGACTGATCAACAGTGACTCCAAACCGAGATGCTTTAGGTTCTCTCGGGTATGGTGCAGTCAATGCGGGACATGCAGCAACATATCCTGTAGGCTTTATCCACTCGATCTGCCCCTCCTATCCTGCAAACTCAGCCTGTCCCTTCTGTCCTGTAGACTCAACCTGCCCCCTTCCTGCTCTACAAACTCAGCCTGCCCCTCCTGTTCCATAGACTCAGCCTGCCCCTTATGCTCCACAGACTCAGCCTGCCCCTCCTATTCCACAGACTCAGCCTGCCTCTACTATTCCGCAGACGCAGTCTGTTCCTTCCACTCCACAAACTCAGCCAACCCTACCTACTCAATCCGGACCATTGACCCAGCCTGCTCCGCCTCAATCCTGGGTAGGGGGTGGCCGCAGCTTTGTTGATTTCAAAAGTTTTGCCCTTGCTCCTTTTACTGGATTCACCAACCCTATTGATGCTGAGCGGTGGATGCGAGATATGAAGAAGGCCTTCATAGCTCATGGTAGCCAAGAGAAGGAGCGGATCAGATTCGCCACCTACCTTCTCCAGGGAGAGGCCTATGATTGGTGGTTAATTGAGAAGCAGCGATGGGGTGGACAGACTATCACTTGGGAAGAGTTTAAGGGGACCTTTTTCAACAAATACTTTTCCAGTAGTGTGCAGAGATAGATAGAATCGAAATTTCTTAAATTGAAGTAGAGGAATTTCTTCATGGCCCAGTATGAAGCCGAGTTCACTAGGTTGGCCCAGTTTGCTCCAAATATTGTGACCAATGAGATAGCAAAGATTAATAGATTCACTAAGGGACTGCGATCCAGGCTAAGACAAGCAGACAATGCATTTGAGCTTCCCACTTACAGTGTTGTTGTGAATAAAGCTCTGGTGATTGAGAGGGATATGAATGCAATCCAAAGAGACTAGGAGCAGCAGAGGAAGAGGAAAGGGCCTTTTTCTGGCCAATCCCCAGCCCAAGCCAAGAAGAAAGGCACATATCAGGCCTCAGAAGGACAAGGAGTAAGAAGACTCACTGCCCTCATTGTGGGACCTTCCACCCGGGAAGGCCTTGCTGCAGATTACCTGGTGCCTACTTTATTTATGGGAAAGTGAATCACAAAATGGCCACCTATCCCTTTCGGAAGGATCAGCAGCCTCCTTCAGATCAAGGAAAGAGCCAGCAGCTTCAGCAGCTACTGCCTAGGACCTAGGGAAGGGTCTTCATTCTCACTCAGCAGGATGCTACCGTCTCTAATTCTGTGATAATAGGTATACCATTTAATTTTATATCTATTATTATATTCATATCTAATGCAATACATTGATAATTGATTAGAAGATTAGGTTAAACCTTTGATGATTAAAACAAATTAAACTTATGTTTAGGAATGATTAAAGTGGGCACTACTTATACTTAAACTTTAATTGATCCGAATGCCACGCATTCTTTCATATCTGACACCTATCTTGACAAGAATGCATCATTGACACCCATTCCTCTAGAGCAAGAGTTTCATATTGCATTTCCTAATGGCGATATCATGAAGGTTGACACAGTATGCAAATCCTGCTCGATTGACATGGAGGATAGGAAGTTAAGAGCAAATCTAATCGTCCTTCCATTGAAGTTCTTTGATGTTATCCTTGGGATGGACTGGTTGGCCTCTTATCATGCTTCAGTAGACTGCTTAAGAAAAATAGTGAACTTCAAAATTTTAAGTTAACCTAAATTCAGTTTTACTAGAAGTCAGAAACATCTAGCCTTGGTATTTGTATCAGCACTACAGGCTGGAAAGTATCTGATGCAAGGTAGCCAAGGATTTCTTGTTGTATTCAAGGACCTTCAGCAGGAAGAGATCAGGTTGGAGGATATTTTAGTAGCTTGAGAGTTCCCTGATGCCTTCCTAGATGAATTGACCAATTTGCTCCCAGACCGAAAGGTCGAATTCTCCATTAATTTGGTTTCTGGAACTGGACCTATATCCAAGGCCCCTTACCGCATGGCCCCAGCCGAGCTAAAGGAACTAAAGAGTCAGTTGCAGGAGCTCCTAGATTGGGGATTTATCAGACCAATTATTTTTCCTTGAGGTGCTTCAATCCTATTTGTTAAGAAGAAAGATGACAGTCTTTGGCTCTGCATTGATTATCGAAAAATCAATAAGGTAATAGTGTGGAATAAGTACCCTCTGCCGAGGATTAATGACTTGTTCGATCAACTCCAAGGAGCTCAGGTATTCTCAAAGATTGATCTCAGGTCAGGATACCATCAACTCAAAATCAAAGCTGGTGATGTGCCTAAGACGGCATTCATAATCAGGTATGGCCACTATGAGTTCTTGGTGATGCCATTTGGGTTAACTAATGCCCCAGCAGCATTCATGGATTTGATGAATAGAATTTTTAAGCCATACTTAGATCAGTTTGTAGTGGTTTTCATTGATAATATCTTGATATATTTCAAGAGTCAAAAGGAGCATGATGACCATCTGAGATTTGTTCTATAGATTCTTCGGGAGAAGAAACTTTATGCCAAGCTGCAGAAGTGTGATTTTTGGTTGGATCAAGTATCCTTCTTGGGTCATATAATATCCAAGGATGGCATATTTGTGGATCCAAAAAGATTGAAGCTATCGTAAACTTGAGCCGGCCTTCCAATGTGGCAGAAGTCAGAAGCTTCTTGGGGCTAGCTGGGTACTACTGTAGATTTGTGGAGGACTTCTCTCGCACCGCCCTATCCCTAACTCGCTTAACCCAAATGCGAGTAAAATTTGACTGGACAGAGGAGTGTGAGAAAAGTTTTTAGTAGCTAAAGCTGCACTTGGTGTCAGCTCTCATTCTTGTCCTTCCGATAGGATTTGAAGGATTTACTCTATTTACTGATGCATCTCGAAAAGGATTGGGATGTGTTCTGATGCAGAACGGAAAGGTGATAGCCTATGCCTCCAGACAATTGAAGCCTTATGAGCAGAATTATCCTACTCATGATCTTGAATTGGTTGCTGTGGTTTTTGCCTTGAAGATTTGGCAACATTACCTATATGGGGAGTCATGTGATGTGTATACAGACCATAAGAGTCTAAAATATATCTTCATATAGAATGAGCTAAATTTGAGGCAAAGGAGGTGGTTGAAGCTACTGAAGGATTATAACTTGAACCTACACTATCATTTCGAGAAGGCCAATGTAGTAGCTGATGCTTTGAGCAGAAAATCCTCTTCAGAGTTGGCTGTTATAATTACTTTCTAGCCTAACATTCTGAGGGACCTTGAGAGGTGGGAGATTGGATTGAGAGTACAGCCGTCTGATGGGCTTGTAGCAGCACTTGTACTCCAATCAACCCTAGTAGATAGGATCAAGTCCTCCCAGAAAGAAGATCTGGATCTACAAAGGATTAAAGAAGCTGTGCAGTCAGGAGTTCAGAATGAATTTTATATAATGGAGGATGGATCCCTGAGATTTGAAAGTAGACACTGTGTGCCAAACGTGGAGGAGCTAAGGGCCAAAATTTTGAAGGAGGCGCAATGCTCTCCCTATACAGTGCATCCATAAGGCACTAAGATGTACAGACACTTAAAGAGAAATTTTTGGTGAAAGGGGATGAAAAGAGAGATTGCTTAGTATGTGACCAAGTGCTTAGTGTGCCAGCAAGTGAAAGCCAAACATCAAACGCCTATGGGACCTCTTCATTTTCAATGATTCCATAGTGGAAATGTAAAAAGGTTACGATGGACTTTGTAACCGGTCTGTCCAAAACTCCTAAGAGCAATGATGCAGTTTGGGTCATTGTGGACAGACTAACAAAGTCAGTCCATTTTCTACCTTTCAGAGTTGGGGTCTCTAGTGAAAAATTGGCCAGTATGTACATTGAGCAGATTGTGAGACTTCATGGTGTTTTCATATCTATTGTATCAGATCGAGATACTAGGTTCATGTCCCAGTTCTGAAAAAGTCTTCATAGAGCCTTAGGAACCAAATTAAACTTCAGCACAGCCTATCACCCCCAGACAGATGGACAATCAGAGAGAACCATACAGATTATGGAAGACATGTTACGAGCCTGTGTGATGGACTTAGGTGGTGCATCGGATAACCACTTACCTTTAGTGGAGTTTGCATATAATAATAGCAATCAAGCCAGTATCCAAATGGCTCCATTTGAGGTTCTATATGGCAGAAGGTGCAGATCTCCTTTATGTTGGGATGATGTGGGGAAAAGAAAATTGTTAGGTCCTAGCTGATTCAGCAGACAGTAGAGAAGGTGCAATTGATTAAGGAGCATCTTCATACAGCTCAGAGTAGGCAGAATAGCTATGCTGATATCAAAAGGAGGGAGTTGGAATTTCAGATTGGAGATCATGTCTTCTTAAGGGTATCACCAACCAAAGATGTGATGAGATTTGGGATTAGAAGAAAGTTGAGTCCATGATATATTGGACCTTTTGAGATCATAAGCAGAGTAGGAGAGGTGGCTTATAGCCTGGCACTGCCTCCGATACTCTCTGGGGTACAAAATGTGTTCCATGTCTCTATGTTAAGGAAGTATATTCCTGATCCCAGCCATTTAATAGAGTTTGAGCCTATACAGTTAAAGAAAGATCTAACATATGAGGAGCACCCTATGTGTATCGTGGACCGCAAGGATCAATTCTAAGATGGCGCAACATTTCCTATGTCAAGGTTCAATGGAGTAATCATTCTGAGAGGAAGGCTACTTGGGAGCTTGAGAAGGAAATGAAAAAGAAATATCCATAATTATTTGTATCCTAATATAGATAAATGATGTATTGAGGACTGTTGACCTTTGAATAAATTTAGTTGATTCTGTAACAAAAAATTTAAATTCCAAATTTCTTTTATGGAAGTGTATCAAATTCGAGGCCAAAATTTTTATAAGGAGGGGAGAATGTAACCCCCGTTATGCGAGAAGCCTGAAACCTCTGTCGATTGAATTCCTTTGGACGTTTAAGTCCTCAGCATGATGACTAGATTCCCAATCTCAGCATGATGACTGGGTTCCCGATCCCTTTGACCAGGGACATCATGAGCCTTCTTCATCGACTTTTTAAAGAGATCGCTGGCGGACCCTGCCTTCATCCTCACCTGCGTCCTCAGCCGGTAGCTTCCTACCCATGCGAGAGAGGGAGAGTCAAGGGAAGGAGAGAGGCTATGGCAGTCCTCCTCCATTAGCGATTTGGGTTCAGACCCGGCAGCGTACCCATTGCCTTGCCAGGCCTGATCTATGGCCAGCGGCCCCACCAGCACCGGGAGTTGTGTCCGATGGGGAATCTAGCATGGGAGAGGAGGAGGAGAGGGCCAAGGCAGCCCTTCTCCTGGGCTTTGGCTCCTACGTTGGTCTAGGCCCGATAGCATGCCTGCCACCTCGCCAGGCCTGGGTGGCGGCCGGTGACCCCCACTGGCATTGGGCAAGCATCCGATGAGGGTCCGGTCGGCCGGTGATGACCGGCTGTGCCACTGACATAGTAAGCAGCCACGGGAGAAAGAGAGGAGAAAGGGAGAGAAAGAGAGAGAAAGAGGGAGAGAAAGGGGGAGGCCGCAATGGCGGCTAGCCTTGGGCCGATCGCCGGCAGCCGAGCTACCCCGGGGAGAGGCCGGTGGTGACCTCGACCGCCAACACGAATGCCCCTGGTTCAGGTGAACTAGGGGAACGGGAAAGAAGGAAGAAAAGAAAAAAAAGAAAAAAAAGGAAAAATAGGGGAGATTGTTTTGGGCTGATTAGGCTGATCTGTGAGCCCATTTGGGCCAAATTTTTGAGCCTTGTAATGGGCTGGGGTCAGAGAAAGGAGCTTATGGCATGGATCAGTTTTGATCCTAGTTTCTGGAAGAATTTTTATTTCCCCATTTAGACTATTATTTTTAAAGATATTTAAGCCCAAAATTAGACACAAGAATAGAATGGGTAGAACTCAGGGGACACTTTATTATTCCAATTTTAGAGATTTAATTGTGTAAAATAATGTTGTAGGTACCCAGATGTCCAAATAACTGGTTTACATTTTGGGATTAGCATGCTGAGGTAAGTAAGCCAATTATTATGATTTTATAAATTATTTAATATGTAAATTTTGGAATTACAGCTGTATTAATTTATGAAATAAGAAAGAATGAAATTATGGTATTTGATTTGGCTATTTAAATTATTAAATAGTATCATGAGTATGCAATTCATTATGCGTTATGGTTATTTGCAACTGCTAATATTTTGCAAAATAATGGCTTTATATATGTGTGTGTGTGTGTGTGATAATGAAGGATATGATTATTTTGACTTTGCAAAGTGCATTGGTACTATTTGATATAATTATATGCAATTGCTAATATTCAAACCATTGTATATGTGAGAAGCTTATGCTTATAATGATGCATGAGATGTTGCATGCAAGATATAAATATGATACTTGAGAATATGCTACTATGTGTCGCCGCGGCTTTCTATAACATGATATAATGTGATATGCCAAGAGATATGGGACCCACCTCTACTGGGAAAATATGCGAAGGACACATATCTATAGGTTATGCTATGTCTGGTTATGATATATGGCATGATGCTAGTACCATGACCCTTCCTCTTAGGGGACATTTAAGAGTGATATACCAGTGGGGTGTATATGGATATGGTGTAGGGCCATGGAATATAGATAAAAATTAATAATTATATTAATATAGTGGGTTTGATTGCATTGCATATTTTGAAATTATTGTATGATTATGCTTCTAAAATTATTTTATAAATGTGCTTAAATTTAGCATATGTTTTAATACGTATTTGAAGATATGGAAGCTTGACAAGTGTTTTCATATGTAAAAACTTGATTTGCTATAAATGTGAAAATGGCTATAATATTCTATTGTAGGCTTATTTACTGAGTGTGATCATATTTAAATCTCACAACATTTTTTAGAGCCGCAGAACTGAATTGGACGAGAAAAAAGAGATAGATTGGGACTCTTATCAAAGCCCAAATTTTGATGTGACTTCAGATATTGATTTTTGTGTGTTTTAGCTTGGGGTTTTAAATCCTATTTGATTGAGCTTGTATCAAAGATATGGTAGACTTTAAATGGTATTGCAATTACACTATCTTTATGTTGAAATATATTTGAATGCCTTGCATGTTTGACATGTGGCGGGTTGCCACCCCTAGATCCACCTATGGGTCTGGGGCATGACAGAACCGATCAACCATCCCAAGAAAAAAAGGCTGGCTAGGTGGAAAGTTGGGAGTCCAACAATGGAGTTCGGTCTTCCAACTCCACCGCTCGGTCTTCCAAACTCAGAAATCGTGGGCTACCAGGGAGCAACAAGCTGAAGCTCATTAAAAGTTGGTCAGCCGGATGAAACCATTGGAATCCCAATGCCAAGTCCTGATCATCTAACTTTAAATCACAACGAAGCCAGCATAAAAGAAATAGAGAGGCATTGAAAATCAGTCAGCCGGCACATGCTCCCAGTTGGCCGATTCAAGTTCTTATGAAGCCAGCAAAGAAAAATAGAAAGCCATGGAAAAATGGTCGGCTGGCACATGCTCCCAGTTGCCCGATCTTTTGAGGCCAAGACAATGCTAGGAAGAGACTGAAGGGATTTTAAATCTGGTATCAAATAAACACCTTTAAAAATTTCTTTGGCAAATATTCAACATTAGGAATACCTTCAAAACAACGTAGAATTTAAATACGAACTTGTAAGATAATTGAATCCAGTTCAAGACAATGCAAATATAATTAAACTTGAAAGTCATTTTGTCAAGTGAACCGTCCAAACACAAAACATAAAAAACGTTCAGTGATCACCAAATCCAAGTTCTTTGAAAAATGATTTAATCAGATCAAACCTTTTAATTTGTAAAGAATATTTATAAATTATCTTTATTACCTTTCATTTGGAATCACAATTTACCTTAGGCTGAAGCAAGTATATTCTTTCTTGATGAGTAATCTGAAATATATTAATCTTGATAAAGATGTTATTAGTACAATACTTAATTATTTTGTATTCATCAAAATCAATATGAGGTCAACAATCTTTTACTTTTTGATGATGACAAAACTATTAAGTATTCAACAAGAGATAAATAGTTTCAAATTAGAGCATTCCTTGGAATTTTGAAGAGTGAGACAATGCGTGCCGAAAATTTGTGTAGTGTGTCAAAACTCTGATTTTCAAAAATATATAGGCAATAATACAATGCATAACTCTTTCTTTGGTTTTGAAACATTGAAATTTTCTAAAGTAGAGTAGATATTTCAAATTCTTTCCGAAGTAGTGTATATGCAATTCTATTTTTAAAAAACACTGTAAGCATTCCATTTTTCAACAAAATATGAAAATGCACTTCAAATCATGAAATCGAAATATATGCATTCCATTTCTCCCAAACAAAATTTTCAAAATATGATGATCAGAATGTAAGCGTTCCATTTCTCCCCCTTTTTGTCATCAATCAAAAAGAAGGTGAAAGGATATGCATTTTTCACCGTATGTTTTTTCTTCAAGGAATGAAATAATTATAGCAAGTAATAACAATGTAAGGATAAGCATAAAGTTTTTATCATTAAGCATATAATATAGAGTATAGATCAAGATATAAAGGTTTTACAGTCATACAATTCAGTCATTAATATTTTATAAGCCAATAAAAAGATTGGTCCTTAATAGTAAGCAGAGATTATACAAACCAACAACAGAATTAATCAAAAACATAGGTCCAGAAGTAACATAACACCAGTCAATAACTTCAAATTAAGAAGAAGAAGAAGATCCACGACCACGTCTGGAAGGACGAGATGAGTCCAGATGAGGTGCAGGTCAATGAAAAAGATCTTCATCCTGTGGAGACAACTAAGAGACGAAATCCTGAATTTTCTATGACATGTTGTGGCATTCAGAAACAATCTTGAAAAGACTATCAAGAGCAGACTGAGCAATTTCAGTACGCAAACAAAAAGTAGCAATCTCAGTACTAGCCACATCAGCACTATCCAACAGAGAATTCATATCATTTCTCAACCTAAAAAATTTCAGCAAAGATTTTGGTAATATCCACCATCTCACCATAATTGAATGCTTTTCCTTAATTACACCAACATTATGTTGTAAATCGCATAAACTCCATTTAATTTCATTCAGGGAAGCAAACATGGAAGAGATGTGGGGAACAATGGAAGTTTTAGAAGAGCAAGAAGAGCTGGTCCTAGATCCACCAATAGATACAACATCAGAAAACCTTTGGACTAAAGTGTTCATGTCATCCGGGTCAATTTTAGCAATGATAGGATGACTTGATTGAGAAGGATTCTGGTCAGGTGGTGGAACATTGGGTGGATTTGGATCGGCAGTAGGATTATTGATAAAGGAAGGATTGATATTAATGGAAGGAGTGGGGTCAATGGTCATAAGATCATTTACTTCAAACATATAAGAATAATTGGTGGTAGAGTCAATAAAAAACTGAGATGAAGTAGAAAAATTTTGAGGTTTAGCAGAAAGGTTATGAGGCATAGCAGGTCCCTCCCTTGGACAGGTGCAGAAGGGTCTTGCACCTTCCCTTTGTTT
Source organism: Calamus simplicifolius (assembly GCA_900491605.1). NCBI lineage: Eukaryota > Viridiplantae > Streptophyta > Magnoliopsida > Arecales > Arecaceae > Calamus > Calamus simplicifolius. Next base: position 104,709 of record UESW01002527.1, on the reverse strand, counting down.
CTAGTTCACTGGCCGTCTACCTTAGTGATCCCCATACGAATCAAGGTACGCTCATTGTAAACATTGGTATGGCTAAGGTTAAAAACATTCTCACCTTTTACATTCACTACAAAATGTGTGAAAACATGGGTGAGAAAAAGGCCACAGGATAGGGCTGCTCTAGGTCTAATTAAAGCTTCTTTCATGACACAGAGCCTTAAGTTGGGTAGGTTCAAAGGAAATTTGTTCACTATATAAAACATAATATCTAAGTCATGGTCATTCATATAGTCGAAACAGCCACTTCTAGGGATAAGACATCGAGAGATTATATTGTGCAGCAACCTCATCTCAACATTCAAATCTTTAGCAAAAATACGATCAATATTGGAAGCATCCTCAATGCCAATAATAATTTCATTTTATACTTTTACTTTCAAGAGTGTCTTCAAACTCACCATTAGCAAAAATATTCAGAATTTCTCCTAATGTATCCTCATTAAGATCAATTCTAACATCTTTAACAATTGAAGATACACTATCATCCCCAAAACTAATATTGTGGTAAAAGATTTTCACAAGATCAGGATAAATGGAAAGGTTTGTCGTAAGCAAAAACTCTCAACCTTGAAATATCAATAAATTACCAAGTTCAAAGCTTTTCGTAGCTAAAAAATTAAAATAAACTAATCTACCAAATGCTACAGATCTCCTAATCATAGACTGGAAACATGAAGAGTTAGAGGGAGTGCACTCACTGATGCCTCGGGAAGAAGATGCGCCACATTCCATTTTCATTTTGGGTGCCATGATGCAAGAACATTTGAGAGCAAGAAGATTTGAAGTTGAATGAGGAAGATAAGAAGGGCTTGAGAGATATGGAGACTCACGGCTTGAAGAAGAGAACGATTGGAATGAAGTGGAGCAACCAGCCACGAAGTCAATCCAGCCAAGATTCCAAAGGTTAGATGACCAAAAATGAAAATATAGGCATCCAAAAAATGGGAACTAGTCATCCTGCAATAAAGATGGATGACCAGTCTTGTAGATTTGGCATCCACTTCAAAAAGAAGATGGCCATAGTCTAAAACCGGATGGCCAGAAATCCAAAAATGGATGGCCAGGGAAGGTCATGCAGAGATGAATTTCATTCATTCAAAAAATCGATTGAAACAATTCAAAATTGATCCAAGAAAAATTTAAAAAATAAGAAACATGAAAATTAAGCAGTGGGGATTCATATGATATAATATTCATGCAAAGATAATAAACATAAGAGAGTACATAAATTATTCAGTCACAATAACTCAGTAGATAGTAGGATCAAGCATACCGAGCTCTCTTCTAATTTCATAAAATTTTGATTCATTAAGAGGTTTTGTAAAAATATCAGCCAGCTGCAAATCAGTACATACATGCTCAAGCACAATATCACCATTATTAACATGATCTCTAATAAAATGATGCCTAATCTCTATGTGTTTTGCTCTAGAGTGTTGAATAGGATTCTTATTAGATTGGTAGCACTAGTATTATCACATTTAATTGAAATGTCTTTAAGTTTAATGCCATAATCTTCTAGTTATTGTTTAATCCATAAGATTTGAGCACAACAACTTTCAGCTGCAACGTACTTAGCCTCAGCTATAGATAGTGCCACTAAAGTTTGTTTCTTGCTAAATCATAAGATTAAATTAACACTAAAAATTGGCAAGTTTTACTAGTAGATTTTCTATCTAATTTACAACCTACAAAATCTGAATTAGTGTATCATATTAGGTCAATGCTAGATTGTTTGTCATACCATAAGCCTAAGTTACTAGTACCACTCAAATATTTAAATATTCTTTTAACAGCTAATAAATGAGGTTCCTTAGGGTTAGCTTGATATCTAACACACACGCAAATACTGTACAGTATATCTGGCCTACTAGCAGTTAAGTATAATAAAGATCCTATCATGCCTTTATATAATTTCATATCAACACTTTTTCAGTACTTCAAGAATCTAGTCTACAAGAAGAGCTCATTGGTGTACCGATACATTTGGAAGTCTTCATGCCAAATTTTTTTAACATTTCTTTAAAGTACTTGCTTTGGCAAATGAAGATTCCTTCATTACTTTGCTTGATTTGTAGTCCAAGAAATAATTTAACTCCCCCATCTTGCTCATCTCGAACTCTCCCTGCATAAGCTTAGCAAAGTCTCGAATAATAGTTCATTAGTAGCACCGAAAGTGATGTCATCAACATAAATTTGAACAATAAGCATATCATCATTTTCTCTCTTAATAAATAACGTTGTATCAACATTTTCTCTAATGAATTATTGCTAATCAAGAATTTGCTTAATCAATCATACCATGCTCGAGGAGCTTGCTTCAAACTATAAAATGCTTTATTCAATTTAAAAACACGGTTTGAAAATAAATGATTCTCAAAACCTGGTGGTTGTTCAACAAATACTTGTTTGGCAATATATCCATTAAGAAAGCACTCTTAACATCCATTTGATATAACTTGAAGTTCATAAAGCATGCAAAAGTAAGTAACAGTCTAATAGCTTCTAGTCTAGCATCAGGAGCATAAGTTTCATCAAAATTAATTTTCTCTTTTTAACTGTAACCTTTAGCACTAGTCTTCTTTATTTCTAACTATATTATTATGTTTATCCAATTTATTTCTAAATACCACTTAGTCCCAATAATTGGATGATCATGAGGTTTATCTACTAATGTCCATACATTATTTCTTTCAAATTAATTCAATTCATCATACATAGCATTGATCCATTCTATACCATCCTTAGCATCATAAAAGCATTTAGGTTCAATATGAGAAACAAATGTTAAGTTATTATATGCATCTCTAAATGAAGATCTAGTTCTAACACCATATGAAAGATCACCAATGATAAATTCTTTAGGGTGATTGTGTACATACCTCCAACCTCTTTCTAAGTCATGATTTTTGAGGTTCTTCATTATTGATAATATCATTTACCTTCTCTTGACAGCTTGAACAATTGAGTTCTCTTTTTCTTCCAAAGTAAGTTCTTTCACTTGATTTTCTATTTCTCCTGCATTATCAATAGCCTTTTCTCCCTTGATGGAAGATCAATAGTTTCATCAAATGCAATATGAATGAATTCCTCAACTACTAAGGAACTTTTATTGAAAACTCTATAAGCTCTACTAGAAGAAGAGTAGCCAAGAAAAATACCATCATCATATTTAGCATCAAATTTATTAAGATTGGATTTTTCATTATTCAAAATAAAACATCGATATCTGAAAACATAAAAATATGCAATATTGGGTTTTCTATTTTTGTAAAGCTTATATGGGGTCTTTTTCAAAATTGTTCTTATCAAAGCTCTATTAAAATGTAACATGCGGTGTTGATTGCTTCTGCCCAAAAGTACTTTAGAAGATTGCTCTCACAAAAATAGTACGGGCCATTTCTTCAAAGTTCTATTTTTTCTTTCTATCAACCCATTTTGTTGAGGTATCCTCTGTCAGAAAAATTATGATTAATGCCATGCTCATTGCAGAAACTTTCAAAGAAATAATTTTTAAATTCTTTTCTATGATCACTTCGAATTGATAAAACCAAAACTCTCTTTTCATTTGTAATCTTTTGAATAAATTTTGAAATGTAGAAAATGCTTCATCTTTAGTAGCTAAAAATAAAACCCAATTAAGTTAATCGAGAGAAATCATCGATAATTACAAAATCATAACTCTTGCGTCCTAGAATTGTATTTCTAGTCGGCCCAAATAAATCCATATGCAATAATTCTAATGGTCTAGTAGTTGAAATCATATTCTTTAATTTAAAATAAATTCTAGTTTGTTTCTCAAATTGGCATACATCACAAATCTTATCTTTTTTAAAATTTAATTTTGGTAAACCTTTGACTAAATCTTTTTTAAATAATTTTGAAAGAAGTTCCATGCTAACATGTGCAAGTTTACGATGCCATAACCAACTAGATTCATTAATTTTAGCTAGCAACTAGACAATCAAAATCATGGTCATTTAAATTATTCAAATCAACAGTATAAACATTTTCATGTCTATGATCAATGAATTTCATGCAATTGTCAACAGGATTAGAAAATGCAAATAGATGATTCAAAAATTACTTAAAAATTTTATCACACAATTGGCTTATACTTAATAAATTATGCTTTAAACCACTAACTAGTAAAATATTATCAATATAAGTATAAGGTGTGACACCTATTTTACAAATGCCAATGATTTTACCTTGGCCATTATCTCCAAAGGTGACCATACCTCTATCTTTAGCCTCCAAAGTGATGAATTATGATTCATCACCCGTCATATGTCTCGAACACCCACTATCAAGATATTATTATTTTTTAGATCTACGGGTTGCAAGACACCTGCAAACATAATGTCACGTTTTACTTTTAGGTACCCATGCTTTCTTGGGTTTTAGGGTTAGTTAATATGGTTTCTTTTGGAACCCAAACCTTTTTAATACTGCTACATGCATAGGCTTATGTCCCTTTAAACCATATTTAAAGCAAGTAATATTAGATGATTGACCAGCTTGTCAAAAATGTTTTCAAAAGCTTTTATTTTCTAAGGGAATTATAGCCTAATCCAGCTCTATCAAAATAGCTCTTGGCTATCCAAAATCATGTTTAGTTTTAAGGAGCTTAAAGTAAATCTATATACTATAGGTTTAAGCCTATGTACTTCAGATTTTAAATCCTTATTTTCATTCTTCAAAGATTCATTTTCTTCAATACATTATTATTTTCCAAAGTAAGGTTTTGAATTTGATTTTTCAAATCTTTGTTTTTGAAGCTAAGGTTAGAAAAATCATCTACTAATTTATAGAAAGCACCATGCAGTTCTTCAAATAAAAAAATCATCTACCTCCTCATTGTCCGCGATGAAGTAGAGATTGGCTACTTCATTTTTTTCTTCTTCCTCGAAGCTTGAATTTTTAGTATCACTCCAAGTAGCCATCATTGCCTTCTTCTTGAACTTCTTGGGACCTTACTTAAGTTATGGACATTCAGATTTAAAGTGTCCTGGCTTCTTGCATTCATAATAAATAATTTTTTTTCTTTCTCCTTATTCCTTCTCCTTAACAAAGGTCCTTTTTCTTCCTCCAAATTTTCTTTTTTTCATAAACTTTTTGAATTTTCTAGTTATAAGGGCCATGTCCTCATCATCACTTTCCTCCATAGATTCATCTGACTCTTCCTTTTGATCAAAATTTTAAGAGCCATTGTTCTCCTCCTTTTTGTTTCATCCTCATCCATATGTTGTTTAACTTGAAGTTCATGCATCATAAAGGATCTCAATAATTCCTCCAAAGGTAAAGCATTTAGATCATTTGCCTTTTAAATAGCAGTCACTTTGGCCTCCCAAGACCTAGGCAAAGACCATAATACCTTCCTTACAAGATTCGCATTAGAGTATGATTTACCAAGGCTTTTAAGCCAATTTATAATATCAATAAATCTAGTAAACATATCAAAATGGATTCACTAGCTAGAGTCCATCTTAAACTTGATTGGTACCCTTATGGGTAACCTCTAATCTATCCCATATTTCTTTAGCAGATAAATAAGTAGATATGCGATTAAACTCATTTGCATCTAATGAACAGTACAAATATTCATGGCTTTAGCATTGAGTTGAGCCAACTTCTTATCATGTTTATCCCGTTCTATTTTGGTTTAAAAATCTCCATGCCATTTAGTCTAGTCGTGGGTATATGCGGAACATTTATTATGGTACTCCATAGGTCATAGTCAAGTGCTAGGATGAAGATTTTTATCCTAGCTTTCCAATATCCATAATTTATGCCATTAAATAAAGGTGGCCTATTAGTGGATTATCCCTACTCAATAAGGTTGCAATAATCATTTGCTCTAAGCTTTTTAGGGCTTAACAACAAGAGCACCTGCTCTGATACCATTTGTTGCCCAGATGTAGCAACCCAAGAGGGGGGATGAATTGGGTTTCTTAAAAATTTGATTAACTAGCAAGTATATGCTCTTATATTTTCTTTCACAAATCAATAATGTGTAGTGAAGTGAAACTAATATGCGAGCAATCACAAATAATCATACACAAATACAACAAGATTTAATATGGTTCGGTGCCAAACCTAACACCTACGTCCACACCCCAAAAACCTCTTGGGATTCACTAAACACCACTAGCCTATCTAGCTAGCAAACTTGTTTCTGAGCATAAGCGATCCTTACAAATGCACTTCCAGATAGACCTCTATCCAACCACATTTCACAACTATGAAACAAATCAAAGAATATGAATATAATATTTAATACAAGATGCTCCTAATAAATGAGCAGATAATCAACAAGATATACTTAGCAGCTTGGAGAGCTCAACACGAGGTAGCTGCTTTCTTTAAGAGCATAGTAGCAATAATTAAGCCTTTGTGGAAGCTTTGAATGCTCTTCAAAGAGGGTTGTTGGAGCTTTAACACAATGCCAAAAATTAACAGTAAATGCACTTCGGTGGCTTTGAAACAAACAATACAAATCTCCAACTATCTTTCTTACAACAATAAATCTCTCTTTCAAAATGATATTTCTCTTTTTCACTCTAATATTTGTTTCTAATATTTTTCTTGCTAACAAACATTGTTCAACTAACACACACACACACACACACCACACACACACACACAGATATATATATATATATATATATATATATATATATATATATATATATATATATATATATACCAAAAAAATATAGTTGTTATGTGAATGTTGTGAAATAGAATGAGAGTGAGAGAGAGAGAGCATGCAACACTTGAAAGCCTAACTTAGGAGTCTAGCCATCCAAGGCACATGGTCGGTTGCCTAACTCCCAAGTCCGATCGCCCAAGCAGCAATAACGGAAGATCAACTCATGTAACCGGTTGCCCAAGAAAGAGCATTGGAAGCCCAATGTCCAAGCCCAGCCAGCCAGAGGTGATAGTTGGAAGGCCAACAACTAGGTTCGAACGTCCAATATTTTGGACAAGAAGGAGCTAGGGAGACAAACTAAAGGCAACATAGAATCGATTGACCAAAGCCACTAGCTAGTCATCCAACAAAAGCAAAGTTGGATGGCCAACAAGCAAAGCTAGTCGCCCAACTCCAATGAAATCAAGGAGAAGCCGAAGGCCTCTAGGAACTGGTCAACCATCCCAAAAAAAAATCAACTGGCTTGGTGGAAAGTTGGGAGTCCAACAATGGAGTTCGGTGTTCCTACTCCATCACTCGGTCTTCCAAACTCAGAAAGCATGGGCTACCAGGAGCAACAAGTCGAAGCTCATTAGGAATTGGTTAGCCAGATGAAACCATTGGAAGGCCAATGCCTAGTCTCGGTCTTCCAACATCAAGTCCCAGTCATCCAACTTTAAATCACAATGAAGCCAGCATAAAAGAAACATAGAGGCATTGAAAATCAATCGACCGGCACATGCTCCCGGTTGGCCGATCTTGAGTTCCTATGAAGCCAGCAAGAAAAATAGAAAGCCATGGAAAAATGGTCGACCAGCACATGCTCCTAGTCGCCCGATCTTTTGAGGCCAAGATAGGAAGAGACCGAAGGGATTTTAAATCCGGTATTGAATAAATACCTTTAAAATTTCATTGGCAAATATTCAACATTAGAAATACCTTCAAAACAACGTAGAATTTAAATAGAAACTTGTAAGATGATTGAATTGAGTTCAAAACAATGCAAATATAATTAAACTTGAAAGTTATTTTATTAAGTGAACCATCCAAACACAGAACATAAAAAAACGTTCAGTGACCACCAAATCCAAGTTCTTTGAAAAATGATTTAATTATATCAAACCTTTTAATTTGTAAAGCATATTTATACATTACCTGTATTACCTTTCATTTTGAATCACAATTTCCCTTAGGCTGAAGCAAGTATATTCTTTCATGATGGGTAACCTGAAATAGATTAATCTTGATAGAGATGATATTAGTGCAATACTTAATTATTTTGTATTCATCAAAATCAATGTGAGATCAATAAAAAATAAAGAAGATATTCAAAACTATGCAAATTATAGAGGAATTAAGCTAATGATTCATACCATAAAATTATAGGAGAGAGTAATAGAAAATCGAATAAGAGCTAAAACTTTAGTGTCAAATAATTAATTTGAATTTATGCTTGGAAGATGACCATGGAAGCTATTTATTTATTAAAAAAATTGATAGAGAGATATAGGAAAAGAAAAAGATCTTCATATGGTCTTTATTGATTTAGAGAAAGCATATGATAGAGTACTAAGAAAAACAATATGGTTGGTTTTAGGAAAAAAAAGGAGTTACTAAAAGGTACATAGAATTGATAAAATATATGTATGATAGAGCAATAACTATTATTAAAATAATAATTTAAGAAACTAGTGAGTTTTCAATTACTGTATGTTTACATCAAGGATCTATCTTAAGTTCGTATCTTTTTGTATTAGTTATGGATGAATTAATTTAATATATTTAAAATGATATCCCATGGTATATATTATTTGCAGATGATATAGTATTGATTGATGAAACTAAATTTGAAGTAAATGCTAATCTAAAGATTTGGAGAGAAGCTTTAGAATCTAAAGGTTTTAAGATTAGTAGAACTAAAATTGAATACATAAAATATAATTGTAGTGGGAATAGAAATATAAATGAAGAAACAGTAAAGATTGCAAGCCAAGAGATATTAAGAAGTAAAAAATTTAGGTATTATGGATCAATTATCTAGCAAAAGGTGAAATAGGTGAAGATGTGAATCATAGAGTTAAAGTAGGATAGATTAAATGGAGGAGTGCTTCGAGAGTATTATATGATTGGCGCATTTCATTAAAATTAAAAATTTTTTTATAAAATCGCTATTAGGCCAGCTATGCTATATGGAATAGAGTGTTGAGCAATATTGAAATAACATGTGATTAAATTAAGTGTAATATAAATGTGTATGTTAAAATGAACATGTGGTAAAACTTTAAAAGATAGAATTAGAAATAAACATATAAGAGAAATGATAGGAGTAGTCCTAATTGAAGATAAAATAAGAGAAAATTGATAATGATGGTTTGGACATATACAATGTAGACCTTTAGATGCTTCAGTTAAAAAGAGTGATCTTTTAACAATCCATGATAAGGATAGAGATAGAGGTAGACCTAAACTAATATGAACAGAATAATTAAAAAAGATATAACTATTTATAATTTGAATGTCAACTTGGTCCTAAATAGAATAGAGTGGAGGAAGCATATTCATTTAGCCGACCTCATGTAGTTGGGAAAAGGCTTGATGAGTTGAGTTGAGTTGAGTTGAATAGAAAAAATATATTATACAAATACATTTTAAGGGTGTTATTGGCATTGTATGTATGATGATCTTTATGTTCTCATGTCATACCAAATACAGTGATTTGTGATCATTGATGATCTTTGATTATTGAAACATTCATACCAAACAAGGTGATGTTGGATCACTGATAAACCTATCATTGGTGATTAAGCAAACAGCTCTTAAGGGGCATTTTGTATGGGGTGACCCATTTAGGGTTATCAAGGATCTGAATTGAGGTATTGAATCATTATGTCTAGTTACACCTTGATGATTCTACATAGTGGTGATTCTATATCATCCCAATGTAGTGATTTTGACTTGAGATTTAGGGATCAAAATGTCTCTCATTTGAATTAAAAATATTTGATATCATTTTTATATTAATATAATATATGTTGCCCAGCTAAGCAACCTAAAAGGAGGGGTGAATTGGGTTCTTTGAAATTTAGTAAGTATGTGCAGTTTTGAAACTAAATCAAGATTAGAAATTAATATATGTAATGAGTTCAAGTGAAGATCAAACAAGCACAAGAAGCCAATCATACAAACACAATATTTATTATGGTTTAGTGCCAAATTTGCACCATATCCATTCCCCAAGGACCTTTCAGGAATTTTCTCAACTAATCATTTTTACAACGATTACAATCACTAACTAACCTAGCTAGCTTCTTGTTTTACATGGTATGAGAAGGTCAATCAACCACCAATTTTGGGTTTGGCACACCCAATATAAGTTTCAACCAAGTTAAAACTCAAACAAGTAAGAAATGATATAAGTATCAAGGTATGAAAGCTCTTAAGTGAGCAAATAAAACAATAATGATACTTTAGAAATTTATGGAAGGACTCCTCTTAAATAAGCTTTTGCTTCTTGAATGTTGTTGCTTGAGCATTTGAAGAAGCTTCTTTTGTTGTTTGGTGGAGCCTTGAATGAGCTTTTGATCGCTTGAAGCACAACAGCTCTTGAAAAAGAAGGTTGAAATTTCTCTTGAATATTTCCTTTATTTCCACACTTAATTCCTCTTAAAAACTCTTTAAATCACTCATTTAAACTTGTATTTATAGTGTACTAGCCATTTTAGATTGTTGGGAGTTGTTGCATTGAAGATTGTGTAAGCTAAAACATGTCAAAATTAGCCATTAAATGCCCTATCACTGAGTTAGTCAGCTACCATGCTGACTAACTTGAAACTGCTCACTGTATAGGCCACGGTAGTCGGCTATCATGCTGACTAACTTGAGCCTGACTTCTGTAATTTCGTTTTCTGACTCAAATTTTACTCATTAGTTGGCATGGGAGTCATCTACTTTATTCTAGGATGAAATTTTCTTGTGTAAGTCGGCTACTGTTGCCCAGATGGCAACCCAAGAGGAGTGATGAATTAGGTCTTTAAAAATTTAAAACTGCTTTTTAAAAATAATTCACAAGAATGATGCTATGAAAAAGGTGTATGTGCAGTGCAAGGTAAGCTAAACATAATATGAAGGTAGAGTAAAGAGTAAAGAGACAAGCATAGCAAACACAAAGATTTTATAGTGGTTCGGTGTTAGCTATACCTACGTCCATTCCCAAGGATCTCTTGGGTATCACTATAATCATCATGATTACAGAGGAGTTGTTTTGCAAGCTCATAACTCAAACTTGTTGTTTTACCCCAGGATCACAACGAACCCAACTTGTTTTCATAGGATCACCAATACTAAACCTCTCACAAGCCTCCTTAGCTTGCACAAGGCTAAACTGCCCCTTTGATTCAATATCCTGATTGAATCAACTTACAACAACTACAAAGAGTTTAGATACAGCAAATATAAAGCTCCAAAATAAGCAAATAAAATAATATAATCAAATAGAAATATAATGAGCAGATGTCTGAAGTTGGGCTTTTCTTCTTTTTTTTTGATCTTCCTCAAGATGAAACTTGAAGCTTTTTGAAGATGCTTTGATTTGAAGCTCGAATCAGAACTAGGGCTCTATTCTTTTCCCTTTAATTTGATGAAAATTCCTCAAGATTTGCTTTAGATACTTGGAATTTTCTTTCGCCTCTTTTTTCACTCTAAAGCTTTTGAAATTTGAATTTTTCTCTTCTCTTTTTTATTTATTTCTTCTTCTTCTTCTTGGATCAACCCAAAGCTCTTACTTATAATCACCTTCTTGGAAAAATATCAAGTTCTAGAGCTATCTCTGGCAGTTTTGGAGTTAGCTCCTGATAAGCTTGAGTTGACTCGAATAGACCTTGAGTTGGCTTGCATGTGGGTTGACTGAAAAGATGAATTTATGCCCATAGAGAGGTCGACTCTTGCTTTTCTGGGAGTTAGCTCAAGTTCATTGAGAGTCGACTCAAACTGATGTAGGAGTTGACTCGAGCTGAATGCCAAATTTGCAAGTCTCTATATAACTGACCGAGTCGACTCGAGCTCTATTGGAGTCGACTCGAGCTCATCGCAAAAATGAGGTCTCTCTGTTTTTTTGATCGAATCGACTTGAGCTTCTGTAGGAGTTGACTCGAGTCCATGCCAAAAGTGCCAGAGCATGCTGGAACATCTCAGAGTCGGCTCTATTACTGTAAGAGTTGACTCAGATCTGAAATTGACACTTAGAGTGAGACCCATGGCCAAGCTCGATTTCTTTTGAAATTTTGATTGATTAACGATATAAATATCTGAAACACTTAATCAAAATTATTAGTAACATAAGAAATATACTCATATGGTTTTTTTTATTCATCAAAATTAATATTTGGGTCAACAATCTTTTCTTTTTGATGATAACAAAAACACTAAGTATATGCATAGAAATTTGAAACATAGACTTTAAATCAACCAATTTTCAACAAGATCAATATATTTAGTAAGAACTTTGATAAAATTCTGTCATTAGATATTGTTCATTAAAGATAACTCCATTGAAAACAATAAGAATAATTCTATTGAAAACAATTCAAACAACTCAAACAACTCAACCAATTTGATATTATTCATTTTAAACAAACAACTGAAGCAATTCAAACAACTTAAACAATTCTCCCTGAGTATATGCCCCCCCTGAGTATGTGCATACCATTTATCTATTAAATCATTATGCATATACATAGCAATTCTCTCCCTTTTTGGTCATCAACAAAAAAGTTAAAGAATCATAGGGCAGATATAGATCAAGATAGATATGAAAATTATTAGCATCAGAAAATATATCACAAAGTGAAGACAAAGTGAACCATTGCATAACATCCAAAATGACCATTTCATTGATAACAAAAGAAGAGTTTCAACATACATATTCATTACAAGAAAAGTTACTAAAACATACATATTCATTACTGAAACATACACAAAGTATCATCATAAGTCCTAGATACAAACTATAACTATGATTTCTAAGAAGGAAAACTATAACATCCTAATGATTAAAGGTAGAGTAGGGTAGTGTGGATAGGCTAGAAGAAATCATTTGTGTTGGGGAGATTATTGAGAAAGTGTTGCCCCAATCATATTGATTTTGATGATTACCAAAAGCCATGAGTATATTAAAAGAAGCAATGAGTTTATTTACATAAGCAATGAATTTATTTAGAACAATCAATGAGTATGTTAAGTAAGACTTTAATCAATTTGAAAGTAACTTCAAGCTCCATGTTTAAGCTTTCAAAAAGAAATTTTTATACTTCATATTTCAATCAATGAGTTTTTGGAATATTTCTTGAATTGATTCCTAATGACAATTTTATTATATTCAAGTCAAAAAATTGATTTAAAATGAATCTGAAACGAATTTCAAGTCAATCAGAAAATTCTCTGATTTTTGATACGTTCCAGAGCCGACTCTAGAGTTTCAGAGTCGACTCCACTCAGTATACAGAGTTTCCTGATTTTCACGAGTCGACCCCTGTGATTTCATGAGTCGACCCCCGATTCTGTCAAGCCGACTCCATGACTGTGTGAGTTGACTCCGCTCAGACACCAGAGGAGTGTTTTTCTGAGCACTTCGCGAGTCAACCCCTTGCCTTTCGTGAGTCGACCCCCGACTGTCAGGAGTCGACACCTTATTTTCGATGAGTTGACCCTTTAACTTTCTGAATATTTCTATTTTTGGTATCGCGTCTTCGAGCCAACTCGCGGAAAGCAGGAGTCGACTCCAACAAATCTGGGCATGATTTTTCTGAATGCCAACTCAGCGCCAACGGTAAGAATTTTCTTTAACGGCTATATTTATTTGTTTCTAACGGCTATATTTTTGCAGAATCTATAAATAGAGAAGCCATTTTCAAATCAAAGATATACAAATAGAGAGATATCACATCAAGAGAGAAAAAGAAAAAATCAGAAAAACAGAGCATCATTTGAAAAAATTCGAGATTTAAAAATAGAGTGAAAGAAAAAGTGTGAAATCAAAGGAAGCTTCGTCTGTGCTCAAGTTCAACAATCCAAGAAAGCTTCAGAAGAAAATCCAAGAGCTATTCAAGAGCAACTCAAGAGATTTTCAATATTCAAAGAAAGGAAGAAAAAGCTCAAATCAACTCCAACGTTCAGTCCGTGAAGAATCCGAGCTGAGGCCCGATTCTACACTTCAAAGGAGTTGAGGAAAAGGAGAAAAGAAAAAAAGCTCAAAAGCCAACCGACTACAAATCAGGCTTTTCTAAACTTTGTTCTTTTATTTGATTATCTGCTCATTGAGGAGCTGTGTAATTGAAAAATCATTTTATTATTTGTGTCTAGTTCAATCTGGGGGATTGAACTAGTGGAGGTGTTTACCTCGGTACAAGCTAGTATAGCTTGTGTTAGGGTTTTTGTGCTGGTGAGCCCGTGAAAATAGCTGGGTTCGTTGTGATCCCGGGAAAACAACAAGTTTGAGTTGTGAGCTTGTAAAACAACTCGGCTGTAATCTAGGAAGATTATAGTGTGGACCCAAGTGAATCTTGGGAGTGGACGTAGGTGTTGGATACACCGAACCACTATAAAATCTTTGTGTTTGCCGTGCTTCCATTGACTCTATCTCTATCTCTGTTTTATTCACTGCACTTTGTTTACATTGCATTTGCTTTCATTCTTCTTAAGCAAACTATTTTAAAAGGCTAATTTTTTAAAGAACCCAATTCACCCCCCCCCTCTTGGGTTGTCATCTGGGCCAACAATTGGTATCAGAGCTAGTGCTCATTAGATTTTGATCACACGATCAAGAGCTAAAGGTCCAAATGGCAACACAAGTTGGATCATTTGCTGAAGGTCATTCTACGAATAGACCTCCACTGTTTAATGGTTCAAACTATTCTTATTGGAAAGCTAGAATGAGGATATTCATTCAAGCTTCTGATTATGAGCTTTGGGGTGTTATAATTAATGGACCTAGTACACCCACACATGTTATTGATGGCACTATTGTTCCTAAGCCCGAAAGGGATTGGAATGATAATGATAGGAAATGGCACAGCTTAATGCTAAAGCCATGAATGTCTTATATTGCTCCTTAGATGCAAATGAATTTAATAGAATCTCCACTTGTAATTCCGCAAAGGAGATTTGGGATAGATTAGAGGTTACCCATGAGGGTACCAACCAAGTAAAAGAATCAAAATAAATATTCTTGTTCATAAATATGAATTATTTAGCATGGAACAACTGAAACCATTGCATGCATGTATCACTAGATTTACGATATTGTAAATGGTTTGAAAAGTCTTAGGTAAGACATATACTAACTCTGAACTTGTTCGCAAAATTCTCAGGTCATTACCAAGATCGTGGGAAGCAAAAGTGACAGCAATCCAAGAAGCAAAGGACCTCAACACTACCCTTAGAGGAGCTTCTAGGATCCTTATGACCCATGATTGACAATGAAGCAGCATGTAGAGGAGGAACAAAGAAAAAGAAAGTATTGCCCTCAAAGCTGCAAAAGAAGAAGAGAGCAGCAGTGATGATGATGATGATGATGAAGAGACTGCTCTCTTAGCAAAAAGTTTAAAAGATTCATGAGGAAGAAAGAAACCCTTCCACAAAAGAAATTTGGAAGCAAAGTGGAAGGAGAAAAGGAAAGAAAAGGACAAGGACAAGGACAAAGAGAAAGACCCCTTGATTGCTATGAGTGTAAGAAACCGGGGCATTAGATATGATTGTCCACAATTGAAAAAGACCTTCAAAAAGAAAAAGAAGGCATATGTGGCAACTTGGAGTGACAGCGAAGAATCTTCTTCCGAAGAAGAAGAACAAAAGGAAGTTGCAAATATGTTTTATGGCGGACGACAACGATGAGGTAAGTTCCGAAACCCTTGCGATGAATTTGCATTTGATGAATGTTTGATGCTTTTAATGAACTTATGGGATTTCAAGGTTTTGAAAAAGAAATAAAGTTTTTGAAAAATGAAAATTAACTTTCATTAAAGAAAAGAAATCTTAATAATGAAGTTAAGAAACTTAAATCTGAAAATAAAATTTTGATAAAAGAAAAAGAATTAATTTCCAATGAAAATGATAAACTAAGGAAAGAGTTGAAAAATATAAAACATGTTGATAATTTACTTAAGCTCAACTAAATTACATGTTATTAAATAGTCAAAAAGCTGTTTTTGACAAAGCTGGATTAGGATATAACACTTTAAGAAAACAAAAATCACTAAAAATATTTTTGTAAAAGCAACCAAAGTAATATTACATGTTTTAAATGTAATCAAAAAGGACACAAATCCTTTGAATGTAAAATTTAAAAAATAAAAATTAAATATTAAAGGAAAGAAAATATGGGTTCCGAAAGGAAAAATTTTTTGCTACTAACCATGAAGGACCCAAGAAAGCTTGGGTACCTAAACATAAAGTTTGATTTATTGCAGGAATGTCTTGTGGCCAAAAGATCAAAGAGAAAGTGGTATCTTGATAGCGGCTGCTCAAGACATATGACGGGTGACAAAGAAGAATTCATCACCCTAGAAGAAAAGAAAGGTGGAGTTGTTACATTTGGCGATAACGGTAAAGGTCAAATCTTGGGCCTTGGTAAAGTTCGCATAACTCCATCCACATATATTGAAAATGTACTTTATGTTAATGGTTTGAAGCATAATTAATTAGCATAAGTCAATTATGTGATAAAAACTTTAATGTTTCATTTAAATCTTCTTTATGCACTGTAACTAATTCTATTGATGATAGCATTGTTTTTACTGGAAATAGAAATGGCAATGTATACTTGATTGACTTAGACAAATTGTCTAAAGTAATCATTGCCTAAGTTGCTGATAATGCTAACATAATGAGATTAGTTGGTTGTGGCATCGTAGATTAGGTCATGCAAGCACACACCTTATTTCAAAACTAATTAAAATGGATTTAGTAAAGGTTTACCTAAATTAGATTTTGAAAATAATAAAATATGTGATGCATGTCAATTTGGAAAACAAACTAGAAGTTCTTTTAAATCTAAAAATATTGTTTCAACTTCTAGGCCACTAGAGCTACTTCACATGGACCTTTTTGGACCAACTAGAACCACAAGTCTAGGAGGAAAGAAATATGGTCTAGTGATTGTAGATGATTACTCTAGATATACTTGGGTAATGTTTTTAGCTCACAAAGATGAGACTTTCTCGATATTCCTGAAATTCTTCAAGAAAGTCACAAATGAGAAAAACACTACCATAGTATCTCTAAGAAGTGATCATGGAACAGAATTTGAAAATCACTTATTTGAAAATTTCTGCACTGAAAATGGAATTAATCATAATTTTTCAGCCCCTAGGACCCACAACAAAACGGTGTAGTTGAAAGAAAAATAGAACTTTAGAAGACATGGCCCGTACCATGCTATGTGAAAGCAACTTACCAAATATTTTTGGGCGGAAGCTATTAACACAGCATGTTACATCTTAAATAGAGCTTTAATAAGACCAATATTAAAGAAAACACCTTATGAATTATGGAATGAAAGAAAACCCAACATAAAATACTTTCATGCATTTGGATGTAAATGTTTCATTCATAATAATGGTAAAAACAACTTAGGAAAATTTGATGCTAAATCTGATGAAGGAATTTTCTTAGGTTATTCAACAACTAGTAAGGCATATAGAATCTTTAACAAGAAAACCTTAGTAGTTGAAGAATCCATTCATGTAGTTTTTGATGAATCTTTAGCAACTGGATCTGAAAAGATTGATGATGAGGAAGATACAAACATAATTGAAAAAGATCTTGAAAAACTTAATATTGAAGTATCTTCTGATCATGAACAAGAGCTAAAGATAATGATTCACATAAGGATGATGATGTTAATAATGATCATAATGATGTAGATCTTCCAAGAGATTGGAGATATGCTTATAGTCATCCTAAGGAATTGATTATAGGTGATCCATCTCAAGGAATAAGGACTAGATCATACATGAGAAATATTAGTAATCATCTTGCATTTGTATCACAAATTGAACCTAAAACTATAGAAGAAGCTGAAAAAGATAATAATTGGATGTTAGCAATGCAAGAAGAATTAAATCAATTCACTAGAAATAATGTTTGGACTTTAGTGAAAGACCTAAAAACCATTCATAGGAACTAAATGGGTTTTTAGAAATAAATTAGATGAAAATGGCATAGTAATTAGAAACAAAGCTAGATTGGTTGCTAAAGGATATAGTCAAGAAGAAGGTATTGATTTTGATGAAACCTTTGCACCTGTAGCTAGACTAGAAGCCATTAGACTTTTACTTGCATTTGCATGTCATATGAACATTAACCTATTTCAAATGGATGTAAAAAGCGCATTTTTAAATGGATTTATAATGAAGAAGTCTATGTAGAACAACCACCAGGTTTTGAAGATCATGAATTTTCAAATCACGTTTTTAAATTGCACAAAGCTTTATATGGTTTGAAACAAGCACCTAGAGCTTGGTATGATAGGTTAAGTAAATTTTAATAGAAAATGATTTTACAAGAGGAAATGTTGATAAAACTTGTTTTTGAAAAGAAAAGTAAAGATTTACTAGTAGTACAAATATACGTAGATGACATTATTTTTGGTGCTACTAACGAATCTCTCTGTCAAGAATTTGCAAAGTTAATGCAGGGAGAATTCGAGATGAGCATGATGGGAGAACTCAACTTCTTCCTTGGACTCCAGATCAAACAATGCAAGGAGGGAATTTTATCAACCAAACCAAGTACACAAGAGAACTACTCAAAAAGTTTGGTATGGAAACAATGAAACCCCTTGGAACACCAATGAGTCCTTCATGCAAGCTAGACAAAGATGAAGAAGGTAAGAAGGTTGATCAAAAGTATTATCGAGGTATTATCGGATCCCTTCTCTATTTAACTGCAAGTAGACCAGATATAATGTTTGCAGTATGTTTGTGTGCTAGATTTCAAGCTGAACCTAAAGAATCACACTTAATAGCTGTTAAAAGAATATTAAGATATTAAGTGGAACAAAAAATGTAGGTTTATGGTATTCTAGAGACTCCACATTAAACCTAATTGCATATTCAGATTCTGATTATGCTGGATGTAAATTGATAGAAAAAGCACAAGTGGTGCATGCCAATTCTTAGGAAGTAACTTAATCACATGGTTTAGCAAAAAGCAAAATTCAGTTGCATTATCAACTACTGAAGCTGAATATGTAGCAGCTGGAAGTTGCTGTGCGCAAATCCTATGGATTAAGCGACAACTTGAAGACTATGGTATCAACTTGATAAGACACCCATAAGATGTGATAATACTAGTGCAATCAATTAACAAAAATCCAATTCAACACTCAAGAACAAAACACATAGAAATTAGATATCATTTTATAAGAGAACATGTAGCTAATAATGAAATTTGTCTTAGATTATGTAAACACTGAAGAACAATTAGCTGACATATTAACAAAACCCCTAAGTGAAGAAAGATTTGTTATCTTAGAGGAGAATTAGGATTTGTAATCCTTTGAATAAATTTGAAACCCCTAAGGAAATTTTATCTAAATTCTTTCAAATCCTTATCTTAAGGAAATCTTATCTAGAATTCATATCTAATTGATTATTAAAATCAATGATTATTTTATCAAATCAATCCGGACACATTTCAGAAATTTCATGTTTTTTGTCTGAAATGGTCTCGGAGCCGACTCGGTGTGTATCGGAGTCGACTCGAGTTTCTCTGAAACTCTGAGTCGACCCCTTCTCTGCGCGAGTCGACTCCATTCGGGATTTTCTGTGACTCCGAGTCGACTCGTTTGCGCGAGCCGACTCGAAGTGGTCCCAATCGATTTATCTAGGGCAGAGTCGACTCGTCGCTCATTCTATTTCAAATCCTTCAAATACTCTCTCCAAAACCTTTCAAACCTTCCAAATCCTCCAAAATCCCTGATTAACCTTCCAATGATCAAATGGCCCCAAAACCCAGGATCCAGTGCGGCCGGGAAGAGGAAAAGTGAGAAGCGTGAGCGTCCGTTCGTGAGCCTTCTCCGAGCTTGGACTGCTTCTTCTTCGACCCATGCTTCTCCCTCTACTCCTCAGGTAGACCCTTGCAATAGATCATTACCACTGGAAGGAAGGATTTTGAATTGTTTGAGAGAGAAGGATTTCTTGTGGGAGACAGTTGAGAGAAGATGGGTTGGGAGAAATTTGCTCCCTAGACTGTCCTACATACCCTGCACTGGTAAAGAATTTTACAAAATTTATCTAGAGGAGACAATGGATTGGTCAGCAATGTCAGAGGAGTTTAGAATTTCAGTGACTCATTCTTTCTAAGATTATTGGACTTTGTATGGACCTCCACCTTTTTTCTGAGGATAGATCCCAGCCTACCAGATTATTAATAGGGAACTTTGTTGGATTTGAAGAAGTTTTGCCAATCAGCTGCCTTAGACTTGAGATTGCTACACAACATCTGCAGTAGAATTCTATTCCCTAAGACAGGGGATTTGACTATGTTTCTGAAAGAGATATTTGTAATGGATGCTGTAGTTCAGGCAAGCCCATCAATCTTACCCAGCATGATTTATGGTACATGGCTGACTGTGGAAGCAAGAGGAAATCTTGTCTTCCCTATGGCATGATCTTACTCAGTTATTCAGAAGCCAAGGAATTGATTCTGATAGTGAGCCCAATGAAAAATTTGAGACATACAGATTACTATAGTCTGGCCACTATTCACCGATGGGCTTTGTCAAGAAAAATGGAAATGGGAAAGAAAAGGTAGATGATATAGAGCTGCGGACAGTTGAGGCACCTGGACCTCAGGCGGACCTTCTTCTCCTGACCTCCGAGCCTCTGCCTGCTCCATTATTCCCCTTCCAGCTTCATCTTCTTCTGTGAGATTTTCAGAATTCAGCTATGTCAACTTAAACTTGATGATCAAGAAAATTTCAATTAAGATTTATGAATTAAAGAAACTCTTTATCTTGATGATCTTCAAAGATTTCAATTAACTCATCTCTTTAATGGAGAAGAATATCTTTGAAGAACTTAAAGGATATTGTGGAGATGGTGAAACTTATGCAAAATGCAACGCTGAATCAAGAAAAATTGACTGCTTGCATTTTGTGGATGAAAGACTGAAGGATTATGTTAAAATTAAAAATATTATAGATCATCTTAAACTAGATTGTAAGGAATTTTGCTCTATATGAATGTTTTGAACTTTGATGTAATGAAGTTTTTATTTTTACATTTTGATACATTGATGTAATGACTAGACTTTTGAATGAAATGAATTCTATTTCCTTATGTCAATGAAATGAATGAATGAATGTTATCTTTTTGTTGATAACAAAAAAGGGGGAGAATTTTATAGTTTTATGATTGTCTATGATTTGATGATAAACAATAATTAAGTTTCATAGGGGGAGCTACCTCATTAAGGGGGAGCCTAAACTTAACTATGAAAACAAAATTAATTCACTAATCAATCATGAACAAACTCAATATTTTTGTCATCATCAAAAAAAAGATTGGGGAGATTGTTGAAAATTATTGCCCCAATCTTATTGATTTTGATGATTACCAAAAGCCATTAAAAGGCAATGAGTTTATTTAATAAGCAATGAATTTATTTGAACAATCAATGAGTATGTTAAGGACTTTAATCAATTTGAAATAACTTTCAAGCTATGTTTAATTCAAAAAGAAATTTTTATATTCATTTTAATCAATGAGTTTTTGGAAATTTCTTGAATTGATTCTAATGACAATTTTATTATATTCAAGTCAAAAAATGATTTAAAATGAATCTGGAACGATTTTCAAGTCAATCAAAAATTTCTGATTTTTGATACGTTCCGGAGCCGACTCTAGAGTTTCAGAGTCGACTCCACTCAGTACAGACTCGAGTCGACCCCCCGAGATGTCGAGACTCCTGACTGTGCGAGTCGACTCCGCTCAGACACCAGAGAGTGTTTTTCTGAGCACGAGTCGACCCCTTTTTTGAGTCGACCCCGACTGTCAGGAGTCGACACTGAGTCGACCCCTTTCTGCTCGAGCCGACTCGCAAAGTGAGTCGACTCCCAAATCTGGGCGATTTTTTGAATGACACATCAGCTCCAACGGTAGATTTTTGAATAACGGCTATTTTTTGTTTCTAACGGCTATATTTTTGCAGAATCTATAAATAGAGGAGCCTTTTCAAATCAAAGAAAAAGAGAGAATCAAGAGAAAAAAGAAAAAAAGGGAAAAACAGAGCTTATTTGAAAAAATCGAGATTCAAAAAAGAGTGAAAGAAAAAGAGTGAAATCAAAGGAAGATTCGTGTGCTCCAAGCTCAACAATCCAAAAAGATTCAAAGAAATCCAAGAGCTTTCAAGAGCAAATCAAAGATCTTCCACATTCAAAGAAAAAGAAAAAGAAAAACTCAAATCAACTCCAATGTGTGAAGAATCGGTGCTGAGGCCTGATTCACACTTCAAAGGAGTTGAAGGAAGGAAAAAGAAGCCAAGCCAGCTCTCAAGCTTCAAATCAGGCTTTTCTAAACTCAATTTTTTATTTGAATATCTGCTCAAAAGGAGCTGTGTAATTAAACTCATTTTATTGTTTGTGTCTAGTTAATCTGAGGGATTGAACTAGAGGAGGTTGTTTACCTCGGTACAAGCTAGGTTTAGCTTGTGTTAGGGTTTTTGTGCTGGTGAGCCCGTGTAAAATCGGCTGGGTTCGTTGTGATCCCGGGAAAACAACAAGTTTGAGTTGTGAACTTGAAAACAACTCGGCTGTAATCTAGAGAGATTATAGTGTGGACCCAAGTGAATCTTGGGAGTGGACGTAGGTGTTGGATGCACCGAACCACTATAAAATCTTTGTGTTTGCCGTGCTTCCATTGTCTCTTCTCTATCTCTATTTTATTCACTGCTTTGTATTTACATTGCATTTGCTTTCATTCTTTTTAAGCAAACTATTTTTAAAGTCTTAAATTTTTAAAGAACCCAATTCACCCCTCCCCCCTCTTGGGTTGTCATCTGGGCCAACAATTTGAAAATCCTCTTTAACTACTCCAATATCTCTCCCATGCCATCCTTCTGAGTCTTCCTAAAGTGGTTCATCATTTCTTCAATTTGTAAAACTGCATTTTCAATATCCACTTGGAGCTTTGCTGAAGAATTTGAGTAGACATTAGCATCATCAGTTAAACTTTTACGCCTTTTAGAAATAGATTCCAAACTTATCTTAAAACATTCAGCTGATATTTTAATTGAGTCTTCCAAATTCCTCAGCCTCTCATCAAATCCATACATCAACTATTTAATCCCAAGAAGCTATGAGCCCATTTCATCTCTCATTTTCTCCATCAACTATTCAGTGTAAGCCGGAGATGGATCTATTGTTGCTGCTGCTACTGAAGAAGAAGCTGATGCTGGTGCTAGTGAAGGTGAAGAAGGGGTTGCTAAGGTTTCAGGTGCTGCAGAGGGTCCAAGGGCTGCTGAAGGTCCGAGACATCCTCTACATCATCATCATCTGCTGCATCACCTCTGACTGGAGCAGGGAGTGCATCCTGCCTTCTCCTTTGCCAAACATCATCGACCTTTCTAAATCCTATTCTATGAAAGGTGGAGGCATTGTAGTAATCTGTATCGTAGTAGTCTTTTCAGCTCATTATCCATTATTTCTACTCTTTGATCTTTGAATATCAATGTAAGCACCATACCATACGGTAGACTCACCTACTTCTAAAAAAGCCTCTCCCATATAACTCATCATCATTCTGGATAGGCAGATTTAGGAGGTGCCTATTCATCATGCATGTTTGGCCCAGATGGCAACCCAAGAGGGGGGGTGAATTGGGTTCTTAAAAAATTTAAGACTTTTAGGCAATTTAAAATGAGATGTGCAAGTGAGAGGATTAGCTAATAAGCAAAGCACAACACAAGTATATGAGAGATAGAGAAGAGACAATTAGGCACGGCAAACACAAGATATTTTTATAGTGGTTCGGTGCAATCAACACCTACGTCCATTCCCAAGACTCACTTGGGTCCACACTATAATCTCTCTAGATTACAGCCGAGTTGTTTTCCAAGTTCACAACTCAAACTTGTTGTTTTTCCGGGATCACAACGAACCCAGCCGATTTTACACGGGCTCACCGGCACCAAACCCAAACACAAGCTAAACCTAGCTTGTACCGAGGTTTAACAACCTCCTCTAGTTTAATCCCTCAGATTAAACTAGATACAAACAAATAAAATGAGTTTAATTACAAGCAGCCCCTTTTTGAGCAGATATTTCAAAATAAAAATTGAGTTTAGAAAAGCCTGAATATATAAAGCTTGAGAGCTGGCTTGGCTTCTTTGGATTCCTTCCTTCAACTCCTCTTGATGTTGAATCAGGCCTCGGCACCGATTCTCCACAGATTTGAGCTTTGGAGTTGGGTTGAAGCTTTTTCTCCCTTTTCTTTGAATGTGGAAGATCTTTGATTTGCTCTTGAAAGTGTTGGGATCTCCTCTTGAATCTTTTGTAGAAGGTAGCTCTGGAGTGCACGAATCTCACTCTTGGATTTCACTCCTTTTGAATCTTTCTTCTTAAATCAAACGATTTTTCTAATAACACTCTGTTTTTCCCTCTTTTGAATTTCTTACTGAATGATTCTCAATATATATCTTCTCTCTTCTTTCTTTGTTGAATGGCTCCTCTATTTATAGATTCTGAAACAATATAGCCGTTAGAAACAAAGAAAAATAGCCGTTATTCAAAAATATATCCGTTGGAGCTGATGTGTCAACTCAAAAAATTTCCGCCCAGAATTCGGGGAGTCGGCTCGGGACTGTGCGAGTCGGCTCGAGCAATCGAATCCAGAACGCACCAAAAAATGAGTTTTCAGGGGTCGACTCGTGAAAATCTGGGAGTCGACTCTTGACTTTCAGGAGTCGACTCG
>UESW01002527.1:16429-76502 GCA_900491605.1 Calamus simplicifolius | reverse complement strand
TCACCATTGAGTCGACTCCAGATAAGATCTCGAGTCGGCTTAGAGACAGTTTTAGCAGAATATCAAGAGTTTCAAGAGTTGAAACATGTCAAGCCAATCTAAAAATTCTAGATAATTTTCCTTAAAGCATGGGTGATCAAAGAATTCAAATTTCTAGATGATTTTCCTTAGAAAAATAGAGGGATATTCAAGAAAAATTAATTGAATTCTAGATAACTTTGCTTAGGAGTTTCAAATTATTCTAAGGGTTCACAAACTCCTAATTCTCCTCTAAGATAACAAAATCTATCTTCACTCAAAGGTTTAGTAAAGATATCAGCTAATTGATTTTCAGTACAAACAAATTCAAGACAAACATCTTCATTAGCAAAATGTTCTCTTATGAAATGATGTATAATCTCTATGTGCTTAGTTCTTAAGTGCTGTATAGGATTTTTAGTTAGATTTATTGCACTTGTATTATCACATCTTATGAGAATTTTGTTAAATATATTGCCAAAATCCTCAAGTTGTTGCTTAATCCAAAGGACTTGAATACAGCATCCTTCAACTGCAACATATTCATCTTTCCGTGTAGATAATGCAATTAAATTTTGCTTTTTACTAAATTAAGAGATTAAGTTATTACCCAAGAATTGGTATGCACCACTTGTGCTTTTCCTATCTAGTTTGCATCCAACAAAATCAGAATAAGAATATGCAATCAAATCAAATGTGGAGTCTCTAGAATACCATAATCCTAAATTTTAGTCACACTCAAATATTTAAAGATTCTTTATATAGCTATTAAGTGTGATTCCCTAGGATCATATTATATTGCACAGATACAAACAGCAAATATAATATCTGGTCTACTGGCTGTGAGGTAAAGAAGAGATCCAATCATACTTCTAAAAAGCTTTTGATCAACTTTCTTACCATCTTTATCCTTGTCAAGTTTGCATAAGGGACTCATAGGTGTGCCAAGGGGTTTGCTAATTTTCATACCAAAGTTTTTGAGAATTTTCTTTGTATACTTTATTTGGTTGATGAATATCCCTTCCTTCTCTTGTTTGATTTGAAGTCTAAGAAAAAAATTTAGTTCTCCCATTATGCTCATTTCAAATTCTCCCTGCATCAACTTAGCAAACTCTTGACAAAGAGAGTTGTTAGTAGCACCGAATATTATATCATCTACATATATCTGCACAACTAATAAATCTTTTTTCTTTCTTTTCAAAAATAGGGTTTTTATCAATATTATCTCTAGAAAAATTATTTTCAATCAGAAATTTACTAAGCCTATCATACCAAGCTCTAGGTACTTGTTTTAAACCATACAGTGCTTTGTGAAGTTTGAAAATATGATTTAAAAATTCATGATCTTCAAAATCAGATGGTTATTCAACATAAACTTTTTCATTTATAAAATTATTAAAAAATACTTTTTACATCCATTTGAAATAAGTTGAAATTCATGCAACATACAAAAGCTAATAACAACCTAAAGGCCTCTAATCTAGCAATAGGTGCAAAAGTTTCATTAAAATCAATACATTCCTCCTTATTATACCCTTTTGCAACTAATCTAGCCTTATTCCTAACGACAATGCCATTTCATCTAACTTATTTCTAAAAATTCATTTGGTTCCTATGACAGAATGATCTTCAGGTCTATTAACTAGGATCCATACCTTATTCATAGTGAACTGATTTAATTCCTCTTGTATTGCCAACATTCAATAACTATCTTTTTTAGCTTCTTCAATAGACTTGAGGTCTATATGAGATACAAATGCATGATAAATATTGACATTTCTCATAGATGATCTAATTCTTACTCCTTGAGATGGATCACCTATGATTAGGTCCTTTGGATGACCATAAGCATATCTCCAATTTCTAGAAAGATCTACATCATTATGAGTAGTGTCAATATGTCTATCCTTAATTGAGTTATAATCTTTAGCTTTCGGTTCACGATTTGAAGATACATCAACATTTAATTTTTTTAAATCTCTTCCAAGAATATTTGTATCTTCTTCATTATCTTTTTTTTCTAAACTTGAGGCTAAAGACTCATCAAAGACTACATGAATTGACTCTTCAACAATCAAATACCTCTTATTAAACACTCTATATGCCTTGCTAGATATGGAGTATCTTAAGAAAATACCTTCATCTGACCTGGCATCAAACTTTTCTAGGTTATCTTTCCGTTATTATGAATGAAACATTTATAACCAAATGCATGAAAGTAACTTACATTGGATTTTCTATTATGCCATAGTTCATAGGAGGTTGTCTTAAGGATTGGTGTAATGAGGGCTCTATTTAAGATGTAACATGCTGTGTTTATAGCTTTCATCCAGAGATATTTAAGAAGTTGACTTTTACATAGCATGGTACAGGCCATGTCCTCTATTGTCCTATTCTTTCTTTCTATCACCCCATTTTGTTGAGGTGTTCTAGGTGTAAAAAAATTATGATGGATGTTATTTTCTATACAAAATTTTTCAAATAGATGGTAGTGTTTTTCTCATTTATGACTTTCTTAAAGAATTTTAGGAAAACAAATAAAGTCTCATCTTTATGAGCTAAAAATAATACTCAAGTGAATTTAGAGTAATCATCTACTATCATAAGACCATATTTCTTTCCTCCTCGACTTGTGATTCTAGTAGGTCCAAAAGGTCCATGTGAAGTAGTTCAAGTGGCCTAGAAGTTGAAATAATATTTTTTTTTGATTTAAAAGAACTTCTAGATTATTTTCCAAATTGTCATGCATCACAAATTCTATCATTTTTAAAATTTAATTTTGAAAGTCCTTTAACTAAATCCTTTCTAAGCAATTTTGAAATCAAATGTGTGCTTGCATGACCTAATCTACGATGCCATAACCACCCAATCTTATTGACTTTAGCATCACTAGCAATTAGCCAATGATTACTTATAGATAAAGCATCTAAGTCAATTAAATATGCATTGTCATGTCTATTTTCAACAAAGATAATGCTATTATCAATGGAATTAGATACTATGCAAATAGAGGCTTCAAAGGAAACTTTGAATCCTTTATCACATAGTTGGTTAATGCTAATTAAATTATATTTAAGCCATCAACATATAAATATTTTTAATGAAAGCAGATGGAGTAATCTGATTTATCAATACCCAAGATGTGACCCTGACCATTGTCTTCAAAAGTCACCATTCCACCTCTTTTAGCTTCAAGGATGATGAACTGATCCTTATCATTCGTCATGTACCTTGAGCAGCCGCTGTCAAGATACTACTTTAGCAGCCGTTGTCAAGATACCACTTTCTTTTTGCTCTTTTGGCCATAAAGCACATCTGCATAGCAATCAAGGTTTATATTTAGGTATCTAAGCTTTCTTGGGTCCTTCATGGTTAGTCGTAGAAAATATGATTTCTTTTGGAACCCAAGTCATCTTTTCCTTTTTGCTAGCATTTACATGATATTTTCTATGATTGCAAACAAAAGATTTATGACCACTTTTTCACAGTAAGAACATAGAATATCATTATTAGAAGAGCTTTTCACAAAGATATTATTCATAATTTTTTCCTTTTGTGAAGTTTATATCCTAAACTAGCTCTATCAAAAATAACTCTTTCATTATTCAATAACATGCTCAGTCTATTCGAGCTATATGTAAATATATCAATAATATTTTTATATTTTTCAACATCATTCTTTAATTGTTAATTTTCAGTTGAAATCATATTCTTCTCATTTTCTAAAACTTACTTTTCTAATTATAGTTTTTCAAACTCAATAGTAAATTTATTTTTCTTTTTGAGAAGATTCTGATTTTTAGTTTTCAAAGCCTTGTTCTTTGTTCTCAAAACTTTAATATTATTTAAAAGTTCAGTAAAAGCATCATAAAGTTCATCAAAAGTGAAATCTTAAGAAGGGCTTTTTGAACATACCTCTTTCTTATTGGCCATAAGGCATATGTTTGCAACTTTTTGCTGTTCCTCCTCGGAGAATGATTCATCACTGTTGCTCCATATTGCAACATAAGCCTTCTTCTTTATAAATTCTTTCTTAAGTTGAGGGCATTCAAATTTGTAATGTTTCGGCTTTTTACATTCATAACAGATTACATGATCTTTTTTCTTCTTCTTTTCTTTATCCTTATCTCCTTCCATTTTGACACTAGATCTTCTCTTTGGGAATGGCCTTCTTCTTTGCATAAACTTTTTGAATTTTCTTGCAAGGAGGGCAGTGTCATCATCATTTTCATCTTCTTCACTGCTATTTTTCTATTTTTCAGCAGCTTTCAAGGCAACTATTTTTCTCCTCTTGACATCCTTCTCCATGTGTTGCTTTATGGTGAGTTCGTGCGTCATGAGGGATCCAAGAAGTTTCTCCAAGGGTAAAGATGTTTAAATCTTTGGCTTCTTGGATGGTTGTCACTTTTGCCTCCCATATTTTTAGAAGAGACCTAAGGAGTTTTCACACAAGCTCAGAGTTGGTATAGGTCTTCTCAAGACTCTTTAATCCATTCATAATATCTATAAATCTAGTAGACATGCAAGTGATGGATTCATTCTATTCCATGTTAAAGAGTTCATATTTGTGCACAAATATATTGATTTTGGACTCTTTAACTAGGTTGGTACCCTTATGGGTAACTTTCAACCGATCTCATATCTCCTTGGCTGAGATGCAAGTAAATATTCTATTGAATTCATTTGCATCTAAGGATCAATATAGGACATTCATGGCCTTGGCATTTAGTTGGACCATTTTCTTATCATTTCTATTTCAATCCCTTTCAGGTTTAGAAATGATAGAACCATCTATTGAATTCATTTGTATCTAAGGAGCAATATAGGACATTCATGGCCTTGGCATTTAGTTGGACCATTTTCTTATCATTTTTATTTCAATCCCTTTCAGGTTTAGAAATGATAGAACCATCTACCATGTGTGTGGGAGTGCTGGAACCATTGATAATGATACTCCAAAGATCATAATCCAAAGCTTGAATGAATATCTCCATTCTAGCTTTTCAATATGAATAGTTGGTGCCATTAAACAATAGGGGACGATTAGTGGATTGTCCCTCAGAAGAAAAAGAACTAGCTTGAGCTACCATTTGGATCTTTAGCTCTTGATGATTAGATCAAGGAACGATGAGCATAGGCTCTAATACCAATTGTTGGCCCATATGGTAACCCAAAAGGGAGGGTAAATTGGGTCTTTAAAAATTTAAAACTACTTTTCAAAAATAATTCACAAGAATTATGCTAAGAAAAAGGTGTATGTGTAGTGCAAGATAAGCTAAACAGAATATAAAGGTAGAGTGAAGAGTAAAGAGACAAGCACAACAAACACAAAAATTTTATAGTGGTTCGGTGTTAGCTATACCTACGTCCACTCCCAAGGATCTCTTGGGTCTCACTATAATCACCCTGATTACAGAGGAGTTATTTTGCAAGATCACAATTTAAACTTGTTGTTTTACACCATGATCACAACGAACCCAACTAGTTTTCATAGGATCACCAGTACAAAACCTCTCACAAGCCTCCTTAGCTTGCAAAAGGCTAAACTGTCCCCTTGATTCAATCCACTGATTGAATCAACTTACAACAACTGTAAAGAGTTTAGACACAGCAAATATAAAGCTCCAAAATGAGCAAATAAAACAATGTAATCAAATAGATATATAATGAGCTTGATTAGAAGATTTCTGAAGTTAGACTTTTCTTCTTTTCTTCTTTTGATCTTCCTCAAAATGAAACTTGAAGCTTTTGAAATATGCTCTAATTTGAAGCTCGAATCAGAACTAGGGCTCTCTTCTTTTTCATTTAATTTGACAAAAATCACTCAAGATTTGCTTCAGATACTTGGGATTTTTCTTAACCTTTGTTTTCACTCTAGGGCTTGTAAAATTTGAATTTTTCTCTTCTCCCTTTTTTTGTTTCTTCTTCTTCTTCTTGGATCAACCTAGAGCTCTTACTTATAATCACCTTGCAAATCCACTTTTAGAAGAAAACTAGCCATTATTTGCAGTTGGAAGAGTGTTTAGCACGAATGAAGAAAGAGCCGTTGAAGTCCGTTGGAAAAATGTCAGGTTCTGGAGCCATCTCTAAAAGTTCTGAAGTCAGCTCCTGATAGGCTCGAGTCAACTCGAACAGTCCTTGAGTCGGCTCGAATGCGGGTTGATCGAAAAGATGAATTTCTACCCGTAGAGAGGTCGACTCTTACTTTTCTGGGAGTCAACTCAAGTTCATTGGGAGTTAGCTCGAACTGATGTGGGAGTCGACTCGAGTTGAACACCAAATTTGCAAGTCTCTGTATAACTGACTAAGTCGACTCGAGCTGCTGTCAGAGTCGACTCGAGCTTATCATAGAAATGAGATCTCTTTGTCTTTCTGACCGAGTTGACTCGAGCTCCTATAGGAGTTGACTCGAGTCCATATCAAAAGTGCCAGAGCATGCTGGAACGTCCCAGAGTTGGCTCCATGACTGTAAGAGTTGACTCAAAGATCTAAAACTGACACTTGGAGTGAGACTCAAGACCAAGCTCGATTTCTTTTAAAATTTTGATTTATTAATGATATAAATATCTGAAACACTTAATCAAAATCATTAGTAACATAAGAAATATACTCATGTAATTTTTGTTATTCATTAAAATCAATATTTGTGTTAACAGCTATCATGCCGACTAAGTCTATCAGGTCCTACACATGATTTCTGGCCATAGACTCCATCTCATCCTCCATAATAGTTAGCCACTCATTGCAAGCTAGTGAATCGAGCACCTCATCAATAGAGGCTAGCTCATCTGGATCCAACAAGTGCTTCGACCTCAAAATAGCAACATGAAATAAACCCGACATGGACTTTATAAGGACAGAGAAGGGTTCGTTGAAGAATTTAAAATCGAGTAAATATGTTTTGAAGAAAAAGGGAAGGTGGGTTCTTTACTTTCCGCCTCTAACAAAATTTTTCATAGTAGGAGGATAGTTTATCTTTTACTCCCCATATATACTAATGGTGCATTTGATGATCATTTTAAAATCACCTCAATGATCTTAGATCACTATTAATCTTAATTTTGAGATAGAGTGATCTAATTTTTAACGAACAAAAATCATATTTGGTATGCCATTACTAACCATAAATACTAAAAGCTTCTCTATTATATTCATATTATATATTATAATATATATATAATATAATATGATATGATATATTAAATTATATCATACATTATAATACATATACTAATATTATATTATATTATATACACAATATAGTATAGTATATTATAATATAATATAATTATACCATTTCTTATATCTTATATAGTGTATTATAGATAAAAGATCACTAATATAATATAATTAAATATTATTTATAATATAATATTTATTAAATATAATAATATAATAATATAATAATATATATATATTTTATATCATGCTATATAAAATTATTATTGTTATAATATATTAATAAGAAGTATTTTGAACTATAAATTTTAGTTCAAAATCATCGCAAAGAGGTGATATTGGATCACCACTGAATAGGGCGATCTTGGATCATTACTAAGTAAGACATTCTATTGCATCCAAGCAACATGGATCACCAATGATTTTATCACCATCCTATGGATCATCAATGATCCTTATTAGTGGATCACCCCATGATTCTGAGTAGATGACCCTCCTAAAGGTCTCTTTCGATAGAGGAGAATGGAGAGGAGGGAAGGGAATGAGAGAAGGTAAAAAAAAAGGCACTATTTGGAACAGAAGTAAAAGGAGGAACAGATAAGGATTGCTCGTTTCCTCCATTTCTCCTCAACAACCTAAGATTAGGGAGTAAAGAAGGAAAAGAAAATGTTTTATAATTTTTGTCCTACTTTTTAAATTCTATTCCTAAGAATTATTTTAGATCTTTCTCATAATAAAGGGTATATATGTAATTTAAAAATATAACCTTCCTTTCTTGTCTTCTTCCTCTTTGGATTTATCCAAAGAGGATCTTTTCCTCTTTATTTTCTTTTCTTGTTTCCTCCTTTCCAAACAAAGAGAGGATGACAATCTTTCATTACCCTTCCTTTTCCTTCCCTACAAACAATGTTTTGAAAACTAGACCGAATAACAAACTGGCTTGACATTTGGGTCGTAGGTCAATCGGTTTGATCAAATAAATCAATTTGGTCAAACTGAATGATGTCATAATTAATTTTTAATTTAATATAAAATTAATAAAATATAAATATCAAACTATCAAAAATATCTTTAAAACTTCTATAGCTGTTCAAGAAAATTTTATATAACATAATATTTTCTATTTATATTTTATAATTTAAATCAATAAAACTAGTAAGATTATTTAAAAAATATAATAACAATATTCAACAAGAATAAATATGATACAAAATGATACTTAAAATGTTATAATATCCAACAAGAATACAAGATAATAAAAAAATAATCTAAGAATAATTTAATATTTCATAAACAAAAAAGTAAAAATCCAAAAAAATTTAATCCTAATTTCATTTATCAAAACTAAAAGTCTAAAAACCGGTGTTGGATCGATTCTTCAGAACCCAGCCAGTTCAATGGATTTTTTTTTTTACCATGTCATATAAAAGTTAACTTTAATAATAAAATTAGACTGGACTAATGACCGATTTTTGGTTGAACCGGCTCAATCGATCGGTCCGGTTTGATTTTTAAAACCATGCCTACAAAGATCCAAATAAATCCTAAAATAAAAGGGCAAAAATGTGTAATATACATGATTTTTTTTGTCTGAAAATGGTAATCAATTTATCATATTTTTGAATTTTATTTAAATTTTATTATGAATTATTTTTATTATCTTTTAAGAAACCCTTTCTTCTTTATCTTAAAATATGAAATGTTTTAGTAAAAAATCAAGATTCTTTGTACACTTATTTTAGAAATATTATATACTAGTAGCTTAACACATCAAAAGATATTAATAAATGAAAAATGCATGAACCCATTCTTATCGCTCTAATGCCAAGAATAGTGCCTTGCAACATAGCTAAATTTAATTACTGTGACAACATCTCTAAACAAAGAATGAAGGTAGGGTAAAAGAGAACATCACTGACGTAAGCTCGTACTAGACTGAAAGGAGGGAGAACCATTTACTAATATTGCAAACTAAAGAGCCCAAACAAATCATGAATCCACTTAATCATCTTCTCAAGAAACCCAAAGGCATGAAGAACATCAAAAGGAAAACCTCAGTCATAGGCCCATTTCATATCAAGCTTAATCGCAAGAGGTTTGGAAGAAGAGGCCCTATGAATGGAGTGAACACAAGAAAAATTAAATATAGCGACGCCCAAATGCGTCGATAATGCATCGCTAAACCAGCTATAGCGATGCATTAGCGACGCAATCAAGGCATCACTAAAATGTTCATCGCAATTTCAATTTATTGCAATTGCGTCGCTTAACAGCGACTCTCTGCGATGCCCTAAATACGTCACAATATATTGCCATGTCCATAAATACATCGCAATATTGCGACGTAGCCTAAATGCATCGCAACTTTAAAAATAATTTTTTTAAAAATATTTGCGACAAAAAATCTCATTGCAATTGCATCACTAATTAATTAATTTATTTTTAAAAAAATTTAAATACAATAATTTTTAATTTTTTAAAATTAATTGCGATGAAAAATAGCATTGCTAATTAATTTATTTATTTTTTAAAAAGTAAAATAATTTAATTTTTAATTTTTAAAAATAATTGCGATGCCCCTAAATGCGTCGCTACTTTAAAAATAAATTTTTTAAAAATATTTGCGATGAAAAATCTTATCACAATTGGGTCACTAATTAATTAATTTATTTTTAAAAAAATTAAAAAAACATAATTTTTAATTTTTTTAAAATTAATTGTGATGGAAAATAGCATCGCTAATTAATTAATTTATTTTTTAAAATAAAGTAAATTAATTTTTAATTTTAAAGTAAATTAATCTATTTATTTAAAAAAATAAAAAATATAAAATAAACTTGCTAATACAATGTAATTGCTAATACAATTGACCAAAACAATCATTACAAAATTTTT
This sequence comes from Calamus simplicifolius, assembly GCA_900491605.1. Taxonomy (NCBI): domain Eukaryota; kingdom Viridiplantae; phylum Streptophyta; class Magnoliopsida; order Arecales; family Arecaceae; genus Calamus; species Calamus simplicifolius. The sequence continues at coordinate 66,410 of UESW01002527.1, read as the reverse complement.
AAAAATAGATAAAAATTTATTTTTTTAATTATTTAAAATTTTCATATACAAAATAAAAAATAAAAAAAATACATCAAGTAGTGAAAAAAAAAATACATCATGTATCTGCAGGCGACTGTGGAGGCTGCGGAGGCTGGAATGAACCCTGCGATAGGAGACGAACTAAATCTTGCATCTCACGCATTTGGTCTCTCATCTCTACAAGCTCCTTCCGAACCTCCTGACGAACTTTCTCCTTGATAGATCTCCGGATGTTGTCTATCTGCTCGGGAGGAATATCGCCAGAACCACGCGAACTGGAGCCCTGATAGGAAAAATATCTGGAAGCTCTGGTGCCCAAACCATAGACCCTACGGTCTCGCGGCTGAGCACCAACAGCCTCCAAAAACACACGTCAACTCTCCTCTGGTGAGAGTTCGACAGGTGGCCCCCCATCAGTGGAGTCGACCTGCGAAGTCTGAGACTGAAGCTCCTCGACTCGTGCCTTTGAGTTATAAAATCAATGATAAATGAATCAATATATAAAGCTGAATAAAATATTAGAAATTAAACAAATAAAATATAAATCTAGTTTCTTACCCCAACCTTCCGTGATTGTGTATCGACCTAGGAACCGTCCTTCCTGGTGTGTATTGCCCTGAATAGACGAAACTCACCAGGATCTCTGCCCTCCTGCTCAGACTACAAAAGTAGAAGAAAGAATATAAATGCAAGTATTTGTAAATGACTAAATTAGTATTTAAATTGTTTATGTTTTCTTTCCATACGGTGCATGTGCTCCTAAATTGAAATGGAACCTGCATTGTGACAGGAGAGCCCCGTGCCACAACCGCCCTTCTCAGATCGGCGGTTTGTGCTGGCTGATGCGGACCTCCTAATCCATGCCTCGGACTACCACGCCTGCTACCAGCTGGCCCAAATACCCTTCGACACATGCCCTGGACAGTCACCCGAACTCCTCCAATGATAAAGCATGTCGGAGTATCGGCATGCCGCAAGAGCATTCCATGTTGCCCTAATGGCATCATGGATGATAGGGTCCCACGTAAACTTTTTATGCATTGAAATAAACAGTTAGTTTCAGAATATATTAAGATTAGAAAATTTTATATTAGTTATAAAATGTATTTAAAAAGTTTACCTGAAACTCTAAAAAATAAAACTCCATTGTGGCCGCAGATACATGGTGCCAATCGTAGCCACTGGGATCAGCATGGCTCTGAAATATAGAGCTGATCCGGCTCAATACATTATGCTGCTCAATAAAGCTGTTAAAAAAACTAATTAAAATAAGTAATTAACTTAAAAATATAAACATATAGTTACAATTAGTATATACTTACAGCCCATCGGCATCCAATAATAGTATGATGCGACCGACCAAAGAAGAACTCTCAGAGGTCTGTGCCGATCGGGTAGAGGGAAATACAGGATGAGCGTTGACGCCTAGAGAGGTGGAAGTCCGTGCGTAAGGGCTGGTAGTGGGATGTGATGCAGCAGAGCTATGTCCGTCAGGGGTAGATCTACCTCGGTCCGTCATACTTAAATACTAAAGATTAATGCAATGCAATATAATTATGAATAATTAATAAACATACAAAAATTTAACACTTATAAAAATAAATCAAAATTGAATGAACCTATATCTTTAATCAGTGTCATTTGTTTCGTGAAATGTTGGTTCAATATCTGATGTCGTATCGGACTGTGATTCAGTTTCATTATCATCAGAAGGAAACCAAACATTTGCATCCTCAATTTCTTGGACATCACCATTTGGATCTCTAAGTGATGTTTCAGGAGCCCTTGTGTCGTCCTCAATTGCATGCATTTCCATCTCATCCTCTTGAAATGCAGGGCACTCAGTTGATTGACTTGATGAACTCTCATCTAATATGATTGTTGAACATAGAACGATTTTAGAAACAACCCACCAATCTCGCTTGTCGTTGCGCAAACTTGGATATTCGCAGTAAAACACTTGCTGAGCTTGGGATGCAAGAATGAATGGTTCATATTTCTGCAATCTTCGTCGATGGTTTACTTCAACTAGATTGTAGTCGTTATGAACCCTTTTACCGACAGGAATTGTCGGATCAAACCAATCACAACGAAACAATACAGTTTGTTTCATAGGCCAACCGGGATATTCAACTTCGACCACCTCTACTAACTTTCCGTAATAATCCTGCATATTTTCTCCAGCACTTTCTCCTTTAACACATACGCCCCAATTCTGCGTCCCTTTTGAAGATGCTAGTCGTTCAATTTGAAATTTGTATCCATTAACAAAATAGCCAGTATAGGTAGTTACGGTCTTCAATGGCCACTGCGCTAGACATTTAATGAAAATATTATCGGTTGTGAACCATGGACCATATACCTATAAATTAATAAGCTATTCATAATCAATTCGAAAAATAAAAGCCATTATTGTAATTGATTGAGTGATAGTACTCACAAATTCATAAAACCAATAAGCGAACTCCATTTCTAACTTCTGCCCAATGGCAATTTGACTGATGCTGGGATCCATCTGTCGTTGTCTATCACAATACATCCTTAAGAGATTATAACAATTAAAACTTCTGTTAGCAATTAAATAGTATGGTATTTTATAATTTAAAGTAGAAGTTCTAATTAAGCAATTAATGAAGTGTACATATACTTACTCAATGTATGGGTCGACTTCTCTACAGTTCATTAGGATGTAATAATGTGCTGCATTATACTGTACATCGCTTAATTGTCTTGACTTCTGCCTCCCAAATGAACGGCCGAAACTTTTAAATATTGATATTCTACCATCAGTAGATTCTCCTTCGTCCACACATATGTCATTGTTACGATCAAGATTGCAGGTCCTCGTATGAACGTGACCCTCAAAGTAATGCGAGGCAAAAGCTGAAACTTCTTCAACCAAGTAAGCATTGCATATAGAACCTTCAACCCTTGCCTTATTCCACACATTATTTTTTAACTTCTTAAGATACCTAAATGTAAAGTTGAAAATATAAATAAACCAACTTCCTCGCATAAATAAAATAATATTTGAAAAGTCAACATGTATTACTGATCGGTGATGATCGATCTCAGACCGTTGCGATCAATCCGATCGGCGATGATCCGACGGTTGCGATCGATCCAAGCCATGATCCCGATCGGTGATGATCGATCTCGGACCGTTGCGATCAATCCAATTGGCGATGATCCGATGGTTGTGATCGATCCAAGCCATGATCCAGATCGGTGACGATCGATCTCGGACCATTGCGATCAATCCGATCAGCGACGATCCGATGGTTGCAATCGATCCAAGCCATAATCCTGATCGGCGACGATCGATCTCGGACCGTTGCGATCAATCCGATCGGCGATGATCCGATGGTTGCGATCGATCCAAGCCATGATCCCGATCGGCGATGATCGATCTCGGACCGTTGCGATCAATCCGATCGGCGACGATCCGATGGTTGCGATCGATCCAAGCCATGATCCCGATCGGCGACGATTGATCTCGGACCATTGCGATCAATCCGATCGGCGACGATCTGATGGTTGCAATCGATCCAAGCCATGATCCCGATCGACGACGATCGATCTTGAACCGTTGCTATCAATCCAATTGGCAACGATCTGACGGTTGCGATCGATCCAAGCCATGATCCCGATCGGCAACGATCAATCTCGGACCGTTGCGATCAATCCGATCGACGATGATTCGACGGTTGCGATCGATCCAAGCCATGATCCTGATCGGCGATGATCGATCTTGGACCATTGCGATCAATCCGATCGATGACGATCCGATGGTTGCGATCGATCCAAGCCATGATCCCGATCGACGATGATCGATCTTGAACTGTTGCGATCAATCTGATCGATGATGATCCGACAGTTGCAATCGATCCAAGCCATGATCCCGATCGGCGATGATCGATCTCGGACCGTTGTGATCAATCCGATCGCAATGATTCAATGGTTGTGATCGATCCAAGCCATGATCCCGATCGGCGACGATCGATCTCGAACCGTTGTGATCAATCCGAGCGGAGACAATCCGACGATTGCGATCGATCCAAGGCATGATCCCGATGGACGACGATCGATCTTGGACCATTGCGATCAATCCGATCAGCGATGATCCGATGATTGCGATCGATCCAAGCCATGATCCTGATCGGCGATGATCGATCTCGGACCGTTGCGATCAATCCGATCGGCGATGATCCAACGGTTGTGATCGATCCAACGCATGATCTCGATCAGCGATGATCAATCTCGGACTGTTGCGATCAATTCGATCAGCGACGATCCGATGGTTGCGATTGATCCAAGCCTTGATTCCGATCGGCGATGATCGATCTCGGACCGTTGCGATCAATCCGATCGGCGACGATCCAATGGTTGGGATCGATCCAAGGCATGATCTCGATCGGCGATAATCGATCTCAGACCATTGCGATCAATCTGATCGAAGACGATCCGACGGTTGCGATCGATCAAAGCCATGATCCCGATTGGCGATGATCGATTTGGACCGTTGCGATCAATCCGATCGGCAATGATCCAACAGTTGCGATCGATCCAAGCCATGATCCTTATCGGCGACGATCGATCTCGAACCATTGCGATCAATCCAATCGACGATGACCCAACGGTTGCGATCGATCCAAGCCATGATCCCAATCGGCGACGATCGATCTTGGACCATTGTGATCAATTCGATCAGCGATGATCCAACGGTTACGATCGATCCAAGCCATGATCCCGATCGGCGACGATCGATCTTGGACCATTGCGATCAATTCGATCGGTGATGATCCAACGGTTGCAATCGATCCAAGCCATGATCCTGATCGGCGACGATCGATCTCGTACCATTGCGATCAATTCGATCGGTGACGATCCGACGGTTACGATTGATCCAAGCCATGATATCGATCGGCGACGATCGATCTCGTACCGTTGCGATCAATCCGATCGGTGATGATCTGATGGTTGCGATCGATCCAAGCCATGATCCCAATCGACGATGATCGATCTCAGACCGTTGCGATCAATCCGATCGGCAACAATCTGACGGTTGCAATCGATCCAAGCTATGATCCCGATCGGTGACGATCGATCTTGGACCATTGCGATCAATTCGATCGGCGATGATCCGACAATTGCAATCGATCAAAGCCATGATCCCGATCGGTGACGATCGATCTTGGACCATTGTGATCAATCCGATCGGGGAAGATCCAATGTTTGCGATCGATCCAAGCCATGATTCCGATCGGCGACGATCGATCTCGAACCGTTGCGATCAATCCGATCGGCGACGATCCGATAGTTGCTATCGATCCAAGCCATGATCGCGATCGGCGATGATCGATCTCAGACCATTGCGATCAATCTGATCGGCGATGATCCGATGGTTGCGATCGATCCAAGCCATGGTTCCGATCGGCAACGATCGATCTCAGACCGTTACGATCAATCCGATCGGTGACGATCCGACGGTTGTGATTGATCCAAGCCATAATCTCGATCGGCGATGATCAATCTTGGACCGTTGCGATCAATCCGATCGACGATGATCCGACGATTGCGATCGATCCAAGCCATGATTCCGATCGGCGACGATCGATTTCGGACCGTTGCGATGATCGATCCGACGCATATAACAAAATTAATTTTTTTAAAACAATTGCGACACATTTCATTGCATCGTAATATTTTATTTTTAATTTTTTATCTTTTAATTATATTTTATAAAATTTAATTTAAAAAAAAATTGCGACGCATTATTTGCGTTGCTAAATTAAAAATTAATTTTTTTATTTTCTGGTTTATTACATCGCTAATGCGTCGCTATTTAACATATTTAATTTTTTTTAAAAAAAATGACAATGCACTGTGTTGCGTCACAATATTTTTATTTCATAATTATATTTTATAAAAATTAATTTTTCTTAAATAATTGCGACGCAACTAGTTGCATCGCAATATTTATTTTTAAAAAAAATTATGATGCAATACTTGCATCGCGAAATTAAAAATTATTTTTTTAATTTTCTAGTTTATTTCATCGCTAATGCGTCGCTAATTAACATAATTAATTTTTTAAAAAATATTGCGATGCAATGAAATGCGTCGCAATATTTTATTTCATAATTTTATTTTATTAATATTAATTTTTCTTAAAATAGCGACGCACTATTTGCATCGCTAAATTAAAATTTAATATTTTAAATTTTTTGAGCTATGCATCGCTATTTTTTTGTTGTCGCTAAGGAGTTGCAATTTTATCGCAATTTAGCGACACAAAGATGCGTCGCTAAATTTGCGTCGCTTTTTCAGTATTTTCTTATAGTGGAAGAAACTCCAGGGCCATAATAATTTTTTTTAACATGTCTTTGCTCAAAATAAAAGCAAGTTGTTCAAACCAACATTTGAAACACTTTCTTCAATGATGATTTTGGCTACTAAATTATAAATAGTATTGTAGAGGCTGATTGGTTTATAATGGATGGCTTTAGTAGGGTTGCTTCTTTTGAGGACCAAAACAACAAAGGCTATCTTTCAAAGCACGAGATATCTTGCCACATCTAAAGAAATCCTGAACGATCTTAAAATAAATAATTTTCAAAAAAACTGAAATAGACCAGCAATTTTCATAGGGTTAGAAAATAAACTTATGGCAACATTTAATATTTAGAGAAAAATTTCGCTATCATGCTTTTTGGATGTATGTGCATGGTATCATAATTTATAAAAAATTGAAAGATAAGAGAGAATAGTATAAAAAGATAAAATCCCTGTATGATCAGATTTTAGATGATGGAATTGAAAGTTAGCTATTTAAAAAAAAAATCTTATAAATGCATCATAGTGAAACTCCTCAAAGGATCGAGTGGAAGTAGTGCAGGGTGTCAAACAGTAAAATACCCATATCCTGACTTTTTTTTCGATGCTAGAGAGAAGCGTCGGGAGCTCCTGCAACCTACTGACACTTTTAAATAGCATCGACAGCTTATCTGTATCCCGACTATTTTTTTCCAACACTTAGGTGTAGCATTGGGAGCTCCGCAGCCTACCGATGCTTATAAGCGTCGGCAGATAACGATGCTTATTAGCATCGGCAGCTACCATATCCCGACTCCCCTAGCGTCGGGAGCTCCCGCAGACTGCCAACGCATATAATCATTGGCATCTAACAACGCTTATAAGTGTTGGCAGCTACCGTATCCAGATAACGACGCTTATAAGCGTCGAAAGCTAACGATGCTTATTAGTGTCGAAATATCAAGCACTCAGATTACTCCTCCCCCCTCCCCGATCTGGCTCCTTCTATCGGATATCAAGCCCTAGCTCTCGTTTTTTGTCTCCCATGCCGCTCTGCACTCCTCACTGTGCCCTAGCTCCCGATTTTCCCCCTCCCCCGATCATTTGGCTCCGCCGATCTCCCCCATCATGCCCTAACTCCCAGGTTTTTGCCTCCCACGATCTGGCTTCATTGCTCTTCACTGTGCCCTAGCTCCATCGATCTCCTCACTGCCTTCTTGTCCCCATCGATGGCACTGCTGGCGACCTCTGCTACCGTGGACCTCTGCTGCCGACCTTGCCATCCTTGACGTCCCTCTCCTTCAACTCTCCCATAAAGCCCTTGTCTTCAGAGGTAAAGCTCCTTTACCTAAGACCAAACCTACAATAATTTTTTATTTTATTTTGTATTTTGCATGCAAATTTTTTGATTTTGGTGAGTGAGAGCAGGGTTTGCGGAGGCTTCGCTGAAAGCAAAGGCTGCTCAGAACCTCTAGAATTACTTCAGCTATATTGCAGTGAGGATCGTTCTTGCTTAACTTGAGGTTGGTATTCCTTCAATTAAGCCAAGATTTTATGGCTGCTTTTGTTTGCTGAGAAAAGGGAAAGAGTAGAGAAAATAACTGAAAAGGGTTCTGTTTGAGTGGCAGCACTTCTTGCCAGCCTCCTGTGGGATTAGTGTTGGTACCGCTGAACCAATCTATGAACCATCGATAGGATGGACATACTATTAATTTAATTGAAAAATCAAACCGAAGTAAGATGTAATTCAGATTTTTTTAATTTAATATTTTTTATAATTTGGTTTAGTTCAGATTTCTTTACTTCAAATTTCATCTTGAATGATCTTCTTGAGCGAATGTCTTGTTTCTATTGTAAGCTATTATTCCCCAATGTTGTTTACATGCCGAACCGTGGAGAAACCCTGCTTGTTCAAGATGCTGTGATCATCCATGTTAGTTCTTATTTTACGGAATAATACATACTTGTGGTTCACTACATGTACTATCTTGTAGATAATTATTTTTAGCCTTGCTTTGCTCTATTGTGTATGTAGATTTGCATTTGAGCATCAACCTGTTCTGAGGGGTGCATTAGACATGCAATGCTTTTCGCTTCGGCATATATGCTTATTCTTTTGTAGGACTAATTTTTGTCGGCTATGTTTGTATCCTCACAACATGCAAGTATGGTTGTTGATTATGTAACAAGCAGACCATCATTGAGATATCATTTAAAAATGCATTGTTGCTTGAATCAAACATTCATGAATCACATTGTTGATATTTAGTTCTCATTGATTAAACTTTGTATTTTCAGACTATATTTTTTGGTGTCTAAATTCTTCAATTATTGATTTAGTGGCCTGGATTAAGTAGACATAACTTGCCAGTTTCATTTTTTAATATAGGCTTAAAAATATCCAGAGTTTCATTATCTAATCAACACACCTATTAAGTTTATTTCTTGTTTGATCAATGTGAATAAAAATTATTAGTTTTGCTTTAGTTGAAGCTATGACCTTTTCAAGTTTTAATTTCAGTTGTGTTCAAATTAAAATACCTAAAAGTTAATTTATTCTGACATATGCCTATGCTACTAAATGTTGAATACTTATGATGATGAAATATGTGTAGAATATTGGATAAAAGTTGGTTATTTATCAATCATTTATCCTACAATGGATAAAGTTGGATAAATAAACCGAGAAATACCATAGAATATTTAGATGGAGTTTGTGATTTCATTAAATTTGGTATGGATAAAAGTAGTTTGAATGGAAAGATTTTATGTCCGTATCGGTGATGTGTTAATAATTCTTATTTAGATCCACAAACCATTGAAGAACATTTGATATGGAATGGTTTTTCAAGAGGTTATACTGAGTGGGTTTTTCATGGAGAATGTATGTTGCTATTATCAAGTAATCAACCCTCCTTGTTTGATCTTGGATTTGGTAATATGCAAGATAACCTTGTAGGAGATGATATGACAGGTTTGATTGTAGATGCTTTTCGACATGATATTCAAGACTTTGGAGGTTCAACTAATATACATGAAACGGATGGAATATGTGATGATTCTTCATTTATGGAACAAACATTTGTTAAAGAGCAGATGCATGAGTCAGCTCGGTATCCTAATTTAATTAAAGATGTAGATGAACAATTATATTCAGGTTGTTTGAACTTTTCTAAGATATCTTTTCTTATACATTTATTCCATATAAAATATATGAATGGATGGTTTGGAAAGAGTGATGCATTTTCAGAAGGCACTGGTTTACCATCCTCTTATTATGAAGCAAAAAAGTTATCAACAAATTGAATCTTGGATATCAAAAGATTCATAGTTGTCCGAAAGATTGTATGTTATATCATGGTGCAAATGCTGATCGAGAGTCATGCAATGTATGTGGATCTTCATGATGGATAACTCATGAAGAGGATGAGGATGATGTAACGAACAAAACAAAAAATTAGTGAAGGTATTGTGTTACTTTCCTTTTATTTATTGATTGAAAAGGCTATATTCATAATCAAAAATAGCTTCATTAATGAGATGGCATGATGAAGGGCGTGCAAAGGATGGAATGTTGAAACATCCAAAAGATAGTCTAGCATAGAAAGTATTTGATGCTAGGCATTCTGATTTTGCTTCTGATATTCGTAATGTTCTGTTGGGTTTAGCTTCAGATGGCTTCAATTCTTTTCGGACTCTAAATTCTACATATAGCACTTGGCCAGTTGTTCTAATACCATACAATTTACTATCATGGTTGTGCATGAAACAATCCTCACTTATCTTGTCAATGGTTATTCCAAGTGTTAAGGGTCCAGGAAATGATATTGATATTTTTCTACAACCTTTAATAGAGGAATTGAAACAGTTATGGGAAGGTGTCGATGCAATTGATGCTTCAAATGGTGAAACATTTAAACTACGGATAGCTTTGTTGTGAACTATTAATGATTTTCAGCATATGCTAATTTAGTTGAAGTACAAAGGCAAGGGTTGCATGTCCTTGTTGTGCAGATTTGACACATTCAATTTGGTTAAAATATGGAGAAAAATTTTGTTATATGGGACATCGTCGATGGTTAGAACCTAATCATCCATTTCATTTCTAAAAAGATTTATATGATGGTACCATAGAATTGGGATGTGCACCTATTCCACCTTATGGAACTAATGTTCGTATGCAAATTGATTCCATCAGTTACATATATGGTAAATTCTCAAAGTCTTCTAAAAAAGAGAAAGAAATGATCAAGAAGTATTGTCAGAAGAAGTGACAATTGGTAGTAATGTGGCTGATCCAACGTCGTTAGAGAATCGTGAAGGAAACTGACGGAGCCCCGCTTCGGCCTCCGAGGTTCCTTCGGCCTCCGAGGTCCCTTCGGACATAGGCCACAATGACAGCATCCAGACTTGGCAACTCGGCCTCCCCACTCCCATCCGCCACCTTTTCTCTCTCCTCCATGGAGCCAACTTCTGTTTGGGCTCCAGCTGCCGAGCCTCCCTCGGCCTCATCCAAGTCGGCCTCGCCTCCAAGTCGGCCTCGCCTCCAGTCGGCCTAGGTCTCAAGAAGGCCTCGGCCCCCAGTCGGCCTCAGCTCCAGTCAGCCTTTATCCTCAGCCTCGGCCTCTGTCATCAGCCTCGGCCTTGGCCCCCAGTCGGCCTCGGTCTCTAGACGGCTTCGATCCTCAGCCTTGGCCTCGGCCTCGCCTCCAGTCGGCCTCGGCCCCAGTTGGCCCTGCCTCGATCAGCCTTGGCCCCGGTCGGCCCCGCCTCGGCCTCGGCCTCGCCTCCAGTTAGTCTCGGATGGCACCAGCCTTGGACGGCCTCGGCCTCAGCTCCAGTTGGCCTCGGATGGCCTCAGTACGGTCAGCCTCAGCTCCAGTCGGCCTCGGCCTCGGATGGCCTCAGCTCCAGTCGGCCTCGGCCCCGGTCGGCCTCGATCTCCAATCGGCCTTGGCTTCGGCTCTTCCACTCGGCCTCGGCCTTAGCGTCCAGCACCAAGTTTCCCCCAGCCTTGGCCAGCCTCAGCCTTGACCAGCTTCAGCCTCGGCCAGCCTCAGCCTTGAACCTGCTCTCGGCTTCTAGCTTTGGCCTCGGGACCAACCTCGGACTTTGTTTCCAGCCACCTAACAAGTGTCCAGGGCCACCACGTGGCCCACTAACCTACTTTTTGCTAAGACTATGGGCGGTTACCGATATACTGTGGGTAGTTCCCAATATTTACGGTGTGTGTGCTTAGCAACTGCACACCCACCTGCAGACTATTGAGCCGATCCTAACGGAAGGATTCGATTGTTATCAACGAAGGGTAAGAGGGACCCCCGAACAGGTATATAAAGACCCCGACTCACAATGAGGGGGGGACTCAATCTCTACTCTCTCATTTAGATCCCTGTTCTCCAAATCACTGACTTGAGCGTCGAAGGGTCCCCGCCGGAACCACCGATCCGAGACTTTTCTTGCAGGTTTTCGGCTGAAGGAGGCGGTCCCTATTATTCCTCTGAAGGCCTACGAAGCATTTCTATCGCCTGAAGCTCCTCAAAAGTGATTTGGCAGCAACAGATTGGTGCGCCAGGTAGGGGGGATCAGCGATGCTAGTTTGTAGATCCTCATCCCCCTCTAATCAAAATGGTGGATCATAAAGATGGTGATAACCCAAGATCCAAGAAGCTTTCGCCAGTTATGCAGGGGGCACCTTCAACGAGCTGAGCAATAGGAGTGGGGGGGCATTTGATGAGGCCATTTGACCCCATGGGCAATAAAGACAACATCTGGGCTTGGCCTCAGCGAATCGGCTTCTCCTCCTCGGGACCAGCAGGCGAAAGCTTCAGCCTCCCAGCTGTCCCAACTCCAAATATTCAGCCTTAACTCCCACTCGGCTTCAGACTGCTCCCCTCGGCACTCGACTTTGGCTGCTTCCCTTGATTTCGGATCAGCTTCCACTCGGCCTCAACACCGAGCCCCCCTCGGCTGCTCCCGCTCCTCGAACCGTTAGCAAATACTGAGGGGCCACTTTTCGAGAGAGTACTGCACTCTGATATACCCTCTCTCCCCTCTTGCAACCTAGCACATGGTGATGTCCATCCGAGGCCATGTCTTCCGATTCTTGGTTTTGCCAAACACCAGGACGTCTCCCAGCATGATGTCATCGACTCATCAGGCTTGACATTGTGGCATTATGCCATAGGAGCAAGGCACGTTCATGTCAGCTGACATGAGGATTACTATCCTTCTCTGGTCCACATCCTAACTCAAAAGGTAACCAAGGAAATCTGAGGAGGGGGTTGGGCCAGGTCAAGGCTGGTCCTAGTCCCACGTTGGGGAAAGCTTCCGTTTCCCTCCCTGCATCGACCCGACTTCTAGCGCCTTCGATGTCACCTATAACATCGTCCTAGCAACCAGCTCTCAGTCCCATCTCTACCCAGTTTGTGTGGGACTCCCTCGATCTCTCTCTGATCCAGCACCGAGGGAGGGAGAGAGAGGAGCTCTAGTTTCGTTCGCTATGGAGGCTGCCTCTCGGCTCCTCCGCTACAGCCTCAGGCCCCTCTATCATCTCTTAGAAAAAAGCAAGCGAAAGGCTGTCAGCACGAGGGGCACGATGACCCCATCCCAACTATTCCGCCTCCGAAGGTTCGTGAGCCTGCCTTCATGCCGACTGCTCCAAGCTCCTCACCTTCGATCTCTCTCGACGGTCCCGATCCTCTCTGCGGGCTCCGGCTTCCGGGTTTCTTCTCGGTTATTCGCAGTTGTCCAAGGCCAGCTCCACATAACCAGCTCTCCATTCCCGAATTCATGGGCGTGCTGCTCTCCCTGGGAGATTGTCTCCCAGGGCATGGAGACCACGACGCTATTGGCTGAATGGGCCATAACAGAGCTGGTTCTCCACACGGATGTCTAGGCCAAGCTCCGCCATGAGGTCGACGCCATCATGGGGACTCCTGGCTCCATCCCCGCCTCCTGCTCCCAGGTGCCTCGGATCCATCCTGACACCTGTCTGCTCCCAGGCGGTTGGACTCCCTCAGCCCCATCTTCCAACTTCGTCCCAGCCACCCGGCTTCCTCTTGGTCCCATCTCCCAACTTCGTCCCAGCCACCCAGTTCCTCTTGGTCCCATCTCCCAGCTTCGTCCTAACCACCCGGCTTTCTCTCGGCTCCATACCGGCCCCGATCCATATCAGAAAAGGATGGTGAAGGGTCTGTTTTGAGTCCATCTCCCCTGCTTCTCCGCCTTGTCCCAGCCGCCTCCAGAAGCTCTCAGATCCATCCTCCAGCCGCCTCCGAATTCCATGGACAGCTCCATCCATGCTCCCGTCTCCACGAACCAAGCTCAGGAGCTTATCGAGTCCAAACTTGAGCCTCCTGCTCCCTCCAAGCTGCCTCCGGATGATTGTCCCAATCTCCCGACTCTGCTCCGACCTCCTAGGCAGCCGGCAGCGCCTCCGGACCCACGCTGACTCCCCCTCGGCAACCATCGTTCGGACTTCATGGAGTGGGGTCTGCATCCCCTACTTCGGCCAACTTCCATGTTCTCGAATCCAGCATCGGCTCGGCCCCTCGGCCTCTGCTGCTAGCACAGGTCTCGAGACCCTCCTCCACACAGAGCCATGGATGTTTTTGAATGTGTCCCGAACAGCCCCCAGCTCCACTGCTTCCAGGCATCCCATGCAGACTCGTGCCCCGGCCCCAACTTCGTCGGCCATGGCCCTCTGCTTCCGGGTTTCTCCCATGGACCGGAGCTCTCGAGCAACTCCCACCTCCATCGCTAGCTCCTGTCGGCCTCGGAAGACCTTCGTCTTCTGCTCGGCCTTGGACAGCCTCCCGCATCGAGCCATGCACGTCCCAGACGATTCCTCCCATCCTCACCATGCAAATCCAAGTATTAACGGTGGCTATCCAAAAGCTCCAGAAGCAACATCTCGTGACCACATAACAGCAAGCAAAGCCTCCGCTCGCTCTTTAGTCGCTGCTCAAACCAGCCATTATTCATCCCGCTAGAAATCTTCCCAGCAAGAGATCCATCGTCATCAAGCTCATCAGCAACTTAAAACTCAGAGAGCCACTACTCGCCGCCCAAGCGGCCTACTCTCCTATGGAAGATGACGTGGGGGGAGGCCCAAGCAAGGGCACCAGCACCTCCACTCCAATCATCTTAATTCCCTAGGGGGTAGACCATCAGCGGACAGAAGTACCCAAATTAGCAGAGGGAAACAAGGGTGCTACAAGAGCTAAGTACATCATACTTAACAGTATTTCTTTCATTGATATTTGAAAATGTAATGCAGGGAAGACCGACTTTGCATCAGCATTCAAGACCAATCTTGCGTTGGCATCTCAAAGCCCGATGTACCATCGGCACTGAAGTCTGACTCTAGCTCGGCACTCAAAGCCTGATGTACCATCGACACCAAAGCTCGACTCTAGCTCGGCACCTAAAGCTCGATGTACCATCGGTACCTAAAGCCTGACTCCAGCTCGGTACTCAAAGCCCGATGTACCATCGGCACTAAAGCCCGACTCCAGCTCGGCACTCAAAGCCCGATGTACCATCGGCACTAAAGCTCGACTCTAGCTCGACACCTAAAACCCGATATACCATCGGCACTAAAGCCTGACTCCAGCTTGGCACTCAAAGCCCGATGTACCATTGGCACCAAAGCCTGACTCTAGCTTGGCACTCAAAGCCTGATGTACCATCGGCACCAAAGCCCGACTCCAGCTTAACACTCAAAGCCCAATGTACCATCGGCACCAAAGCCCAACTCTAGCTCGGCACCTAAACCGATGTACCATCAGCACTAAAGCCCAACTCCGGTCAGCACTCAAAGACCAATGTACCATCGGCACTAAAGCCCGACTTCAGTCAGCACTCAAAGATCGATGTACCATCGGTACTCAAGCCCGAGGCCAGCTTGACATCAAAGACCAAAAACTAACTCCAGTGTTGGCAACAAAGATCGTCGGCATAGGGGAAAAAGGCACTTGACGACTCTCCAACTCTCAAATCAACCTTCGAGGTTAAAAGGAACCCAACGACTTCAGTAACTCTCGGGTCACCTCTTGGGCTAGCCACGAAACCCCCAAAGCAGTTTTATTGCAGTCATAGTGGCTCTATCGGTCTCAACGGCTTCATTCATCTGCCTTCGTGGCCTCATTACAACTTCAGCAGCTTTATCACAGCCTCAACGGCTTCATAGCGTCTCTAACTCTGCCTCAACGGCCAATGACCAATCGAGTAAGACCTTTGTCTAAATTATATACTTGCAACAAATTACTGGTCACTTTCAGCCATCAAGAAGCCCCAAGACAACTCACAGCTGGGAGAGGCCAACTCCCCAGCTCACAATTGACGGGCATCCGCTCCCGAGCTCCCCTTTGGCTGCCGACCGTGACTCCTGTGAACTCCATGATTTTGGAAAACTCCTGACTACTTCCGTACTACTCCCCTTGGCCTCGGCCCCCAGTTGGCCTTGGCCCCTAGACGGCCTCAGTCTTAGGATGGCCTCAGCCCCCCAATCAACCTCGGTCTCAAGACGACCTCGGCCCCCCAATCGGCCTCGGCTCAAGTCGGCCTCGGTCCTCAGTCTCAGCCTCTGTCCTTAGCCTCAACCTCAGCCTTGGCCCCCATTCATCCTCGGTCTCCATACGGCCTAGGCCCCCAGACGGCCTCAGTCTCAGGACGGCCTCTGCCCCAGTCGGCTTCGGCTCCAGTCGGCCTCGGTCCTCAGCCTCGGTCTGTCCTCAGCCTCAGCCTCGACCTTGGCCCCCAGTCGGCCTCGGTCTCCAAATGGCCTCGGCCCCCAAACGGCCTCAGTCTCAGGACGACCTCGGCCCCCCAGTCGGCCTTGGCCCCCAGTCAGCCTCGGCCCAAGTCGGCCCCACCTTGGCCTTGGCCCCGCATCCAAGTCGGCCTTGGCCTCGGCCCTGCCTCAGCCTCAGCCCAAGTCGGCCCCGCCTCGGCCTAGGCCCTACCTCCAGTCAGCCTCAGTCTCAAGACGGCCTCGGCCCCCTAGTCCGCCTCAGCTCCAGTCGGCCTCGGTCTCCAGTCGGCCTTGGATTTTAGCTGCCCTCGGATTTTAGCACTAGTACCCCCACCTTCAATCAACATAGTTTCCTAGGGGGCAGGTCATCAGCTCGGTAGAAGGAGACCAATTTCTTTAAAGAAAAAGCTCTCAAGTCTTTAATCGACATTGACACCAAACATGACGCAAAGGCAAACAGCCACAAAAATGCTAACTTCAATGGCTCTCTGCCTCAACGGCATCATTGCGGCCTCATTGGTGTATGGACGGGGACCCACATCCAAACTTTATGTCAAAAGTTGAAGACCCAAAGTCAGGTGGGGATCAGCCACTTGGGAGGTGATGCCCCTTTCGCCTTACCGGGGTGGGCCCGCTTTGTCTCAAGGACGAGGGGGCATCTGATGTGGCTGATCCAACGCTGTTAGAGAAACGTGAAGGAAACTGAAGGAGCCCAGCTTCAGCCTCCAAGGTCCCTTCGGCCTTCAAGCTCCCTTCGGACATAGGCCACAATGACAGCATCCAGACTTGGCAACTCGGCCTCCTCTCCCCCGTTCGCCACCTTTTCTCTCTCCTCCATGGAGCCAGCTTCTGTTCAAGCTCCAGCTGTTGAGCCTCCCTCGGCCTCATCCAAGTCGGCCTCGGCCTCGGCCCCACCTCGACCTCGGCCTCGGCCCCGCCTCGACCTCGGCCTCGGCCTCGCCTCCAGTCAGCCCTAGTCTCAAGATGGCCTCGGCCCCCCAATTGGCCTCGGCCCCCAGTCGGCCTTGGCTCCAGTCGGCCTCGGTCCTCAGCCTCGGCCTCTGTCCTCAGCCTCGGCCTCGGCCCCCAGTCGGCCTCGATCTCTAGACGGCCTCGGTCCTCAGCCTCGCCTCCAGTCGGCCTCGGCCCCAGTCAGCCCTACCTCGGTCAGCCTCGGCCCCGATCGGCCCCGCCTTGGCCTTGGCCTCGGCTCTAGTCGGTCTCAGATGGCCCCAGCCTTGGACGGCCTTGGCCTCGGCCCCTGTCGGCCTTGGACAGCCTCGGCCTCGGCCTCGGATGGCCTCAGCTCCTGTTGGCCTCAGTCGGCCTCGGCCTCAGCCTCGGATGGCCTCAGCTCCAGTCGGCCTCAGCCCCGGTCGGCCTCGATCTCCAGTCGGCCTCAGCCTTGACTCTTCCACTCGGCCTCGGCCTTGGATCTTCCAATCGGCCTCAGCCTCAGCGTCCAGCACTGAGTTTCCTCCAACCTTGGCTAGCCTCAGCCTCGATTAGCTTCAGCCTCGGCCAGCCTCAGCCTCGAACCTGCTCTCGGCTTCTAGCTTTGGCCTCGGGACCAACCTCGGACTTTGTTCCCAGCCACCTAACAAGTGCCCAGGGCCGCCATGTGGCCCACTAACCTACTCTTTGCTAAGACTATGGGTGGTTACCGATATACTGTGGGAAGTTCCCAATATTTACGGCGCACGTGCTTAGCAACTACACACCCACCCGCTGACTATTGAGCCGATCCTAACGGAAGGATTCGATTGTTATCAACGAAGGATAAGAGGGACCCTCGAACATGTATATAAAGACCCCGACTCACAACGAGGAGGGGGACTCAATTTCTACTCTCTCATTCAGATCCTTGTTCTCTAAATTGCTGACTTGAGCGTCGAAGGGTCCCCACTGAAACCACCGATCTGGGACTTTTCTTACAGGTTTTTGGGTGAAGGATACGGTCCCTGTCATTCCTCTGAAGGCCTATGAAGCATTTCTGTCGCCTGATGCTCCTCAAAAGTGATTTGGCAGTAACATGTAGTATGGATGCACATGTATTTGAAGATCTAGATAATTTTTTTAAAAAAGAAAATGAGAAAGATATACAGATAGCATCTACAAATCAGCCTAGCAAACATATTTGGAAGAAAAGAAGTATCTTTTTTGACTTACCTTATTGGGAACATAATCTTATTCGATATAATATTGATATCATGCAGATAGAAAAGAATATTTATGATAATCTGCTTGGAACATTGTTGAATATTGATGGAAGGACCAAAGATAACATGAAGGCATGATTGGATTTAAAAGAATTAGGTATCTGATCAGAGCTTCATCCAATAATGCTTGCTAATGATAGAAATTATTTGCCTCCTGCATCTTATACAATGTTTCGTCAAGAAAAAAATAATTTTTTAAAGTCTTAAAAATATTAAAGTACCTGATGAATATGCATCAAACATTTCAAGGTGTGTGCATCTTAAAGATATAAAAATTTCTAATCTCAAAAGTCATGATGGTCACATATTGAAGCAAGATATCTTGCCAATAGCTTCAAGATCATCAGTGCCTAAACAAGTTCTTGCAGTTATAATTCGACTATCATCATTCTTCAAGGCATTATGTTCAAAAGTTATTGATCCTAGAGAGATTGATCAGTTGCAGTTTGATGTTACTATTACACTTTGTCAGATGAAAAAGATTTTTTCTTCTAGATTTTTTACTATTATGGTACATCTACTCATTCACTTAACTTCGAAAGTCAAGCTTGGTGGACCGGTACATTATAGATGGATGTATCCTATTGAGAGGTATACTATAGTCTAATGTATCCTAATGACTGGTATACTATACTATTATTAAAAGTAGCATCATCATTATGCTATATTTAAAATTTTATTTATCTTGTAGGTACCTTGTGTGATTGTGTTGACCCAATTATTGATTTTGATGATTAATAAAAGACATGAGTATATTCATTATGTTTTTGATAAATTTGAGAAGTGTTTCAGGCATTAAGAATGGTTAATCAGTCAAAAGGAATAAGAAAATAAGTTTTAAATCAAATTTTAATGGAAATTATTTAAGTTCAGAACTTAGAGTCGACACCTCAATAGTCTGGAGCCGACCCCAGGGCGTATCAGAATATTTCTAAGTTTTCGGCACGATTTGGAGTCGACACCTAAAACTCTGGAGCTGACTCTAACCTGAGATACAGAGAAGTACTTTCTGCGTCAGTTTTTGGAGCCGACACCTTGAGTTCGGGAGCCGACACCTGGAGTTTGGGAGCCGACACCTAGGATTTCTGGAGCCGACTCTAACTTGAGAACAGAGAGCATATTTTTGGACATTGGCAGAGTCGACACCCTCAATTTCGAGAGCCGACACCTATATGAGGCAAGCCGACACATCACTTTCTCGGAGCCGACTCCCCAACTAACTTCTTATATACTATTTTTGGAAACTCGAGTTGGAGCCGACACCTGCAAAGTTAGAGCCGACTATAACCTGTCAGGAACGGATTTTTAAATGTTAGAACGGACTCCAACAATAACTTTTTTCCACCTAATCTCTAATGGTTATTTTTCTTTGTGTGTAGAAGCAATCCAACTACTCTATAATGGCTATTTTTTCTCACCTAATCTTGGATTAAGAGATCTATAGAAAGAGGGAACCGTCCGTTTGAAAAATAGAACAGAAAAAATCAAAAAACCAAGAGAAAAAGAGAGAGATATTTTCAAAGAGAAATCTCTAAATCCACGTCCATCTTCAAGAGAGAGATTCAAAGAAATCCAAAGCTTTCAAAAACCATTTTCGGAGGATTTACAAAGAAAGAAAGAAGAAGCTCAAACCCCCGCTTTCCTCAACTTCTCTATAACAACCTTCTGTGAAGAATCAGAGCTGGAGCTTGATTCAACCATTCAAGAGAGAAGAGGAAAAGAAGAAAAGCTTGCATTCAAATCGCTTCAAACATGCCTTTCTACCCTTGTTTATTTAAATTGAATATTTGCTCATTTGAGGAGTTGTTTGTATTGTAAACTCTATTTTCAAATTGTTGTGTGCTGATTCAATTAGGAGATTGAATTAGTGGAGGTATTATTACCTTGGGACAAGCTAAGGATAGCTTATGGTTAGGGTTTTGTGCTGGTGAGCCCGAAAAAACCAGCTGGGTTCGTTGTGATCCTGGGTAAAACAACAAGTTTGAGTTGTGAGCTTGTAAAACAACTCGACTGTAATCGAGTGGATTATAGTGTGGACCCAAGTGCTGCTTGGGAGTGGACGTAGGTGTTGGATACACCGAACCACTATAAAATCTTTATGTTTGCAGTGCTTTTGCCTCTCTCTCTCTCTCTCTACTCTTTTCATTTGTTCTTAGCTTTCATTATTACATTTGCACATTTTTCATATTGAGCAAATAGTTGTCAAAAGAGTTAAAGTTTTTAAAAGAACCCAATTCACCCCCCCTCTTAGGTTGCCATCTGGGCCAACAATTGGTATCAGAGCTAGTGCTCATTTTTAGTTTGATCTAACGATCAAGAGGCAAAGATCCAAATGGCAGCTCAAACTAGATCTTCATTTGCTGAAGGTCAATCCACAAACATACCCCCTTTATTTAATGGCACAAATTATGGATATTGAAAGGCTAGAATAAAAATTTTTATTCAAGCACTTGACTATGAACTATGAGGCATCATAGTAAATGGTCCTCACACACCCATAATAAGAGTAGATAACATGATGATTCCTAAGCCAGAAACGAAATGGGATGAACATGATAGGAAATTGGCTCAGCTCAATGCTAAAGCCATGAATGTTTTGTACTATTCTTTAGATGCTAATGAGTTTAATCGCATCTCTACTTGTATTTTTGCAAAAAAAAATTTGGGATAGATTAGAAGTTACCCATGAGGGTACTAATCAAGTTAAAGAGTCTAAAATTAATATCTTAGTGCATAAATATGAATTGTTTAGCATGGAACAAAATGAAACTATCACATGCATGTACACTAGATTCACTGATATTGTGAATGGTTTAAAAAGTTTAGGAAAAACTTATACTAATTCAGAATTGGTGCGCAAAATTCTTAGGTCTCTTCCAAGATCATAGGAAGTCAAGGTGATTGTAATCCAAGAAGCTAAAGACTTAAATGCTCTACCTTTGGAGGAGCTACTTGGATCATTGATGACCCATGAACTGACCATGAAACAATATCAAGAGGAAGAGGTCAAAAAGAAGAGAATCATAGCTCTTAAGGCTGCAGAAATTGAGGAAAGCAGTAGTGAGAATGATGATGATGATGATGAAGAAACAGCTCTCCTTGCTAGAAAATTTAAGAAATTTATGCAAAGAAGGAGATCCTTCTATAAGAAAAAGTATGGAACAAAAATGAAAGGAGAAAAGGAGAAGGAGAAGGACAAAGAAAAAGAAAAGAACCCTTAACATGTTATGAGTGTAAGAAGCTGGGGCATTTTAGATATGAGTGTCCTTAATTAAAGAAGAGTTACAAAAGAAGAAGAAGGCATATGTGGCAACATCGAGTGATAGTGAAGAATCCTCTTCTGAGGAGGAACAAAAGAAAGTTGCAAACATTTGCTTCATGGCAAACGACGACAACGAGGTTAGTTCTGAAACCCTTTGTGATGATTTCAGTTTTGATGAGTTATATGACACTTTTAATGAGCTAGTCAATGATTTCAAAAGTTTGAGAATTAAAAATAAATCTTTGAAAAATAAAAATCTAAATCTTGTCAAAGAAAAGGATAAACTAACTCATGAAGTTGAAAAACTGAAATCTAAAAAATGAAGTTTTGATAAAAGAAAAAGAATCAATTTTCAATGAAAATGTTGGTTTAAAGAAAGAAATTAATAAATATAAAAATATTGTTGATAAATTCATATATAGTTCTGAAAAATTAAATTTGCTATTAAGCAATCAAAGAGCTATATTTGATAAAGCTGGATTAGGTTATAGGCCTAACATGAAATAAAAGTTTGTTAAAAATTTCTTTATAAAGGAACAAGTTAAAAATGAAGTTTCATGTTATTGATGTAACAAAAAAGAACATAAATCTTATGTATGCAATCTTAGAAAAACTGATAAGAATCTAAATATTTAAGGCAAGAAAATATGGGTTCCAAAAGGAACAATCTTTATTGCTACTAACCATGAAGGACCAAAGAAAGCTTGGGTACCTAAACAAAAAGTTTGATTGTCTTGCAGGAGTGTCTTGTAGCCAAAAGATTAAAACGAAAGTGGTATCTTGATAGCGGCTGCTCATGGCACATGATGGGTGATAAGGAGCAATTCATCACCTTTGAAGATAAAAGAGGAGGAGTTGTTATATTTGGAGATAATGGTAAAGGCCAAATTATAGAATTTGGTAAAATTTAAATAACTCCATCCACTTTTATAGAAAATATTTTATATGTTGATGGTTTAAAACATAATTGAATTAGTATTAGCCAATTATGTGATAAAGGTTTTAAAGTTTCCTTTGAAGCTTCTATCTGCACTGTTTCTAATCCCATTAACAATAGCATTGTATTTATTGGATATAGAAATGGTAATGTATACTTAATAGATTTAGACAATTTGTCTACTAATAATCATTGCTTAATTGCTGATAATGCTAAGGTTAATGAGATCATATGGTTGTGGCATCGTATATTAGGTCACACAAGCACACACTTAATTTCAAAATTAATTAGAATGGATTTAGTTAAATGACTTCCAAAGTTAGATTTTGAAAATAATAGAATTTGTGATGCATGTCAATTTGAAAAACAGACTAGAAATTCTTTTAAATCTAAGAATATTATTTCCACTTCTAGGTCACTTGAACTACTTCACATGGATCTTTTTGGACCTACTAGAACCACTAGTCTAAGAGGAAAGAAATATGGTCTTGTGATAGTAGATGATTATTCTAGATTCACTTGGGTATTATTTTTGGCTCATAAGGATGAGACTTTCTTGATATTTCTGATATTCTTCATGAAAGTCATAAATAAGAAAAATAATACCATAGTGTCTCTTAGAAGTGATCGTGGCACAGAATTTGAAAATCATCTATTTAAAAATTTTTGCATTAAAATGGCATTTATCATAACTTCTCTGCACCTAGAACGCTACAACAAAACAGAGTTGTAGAAAGAAAGAATAGAACATTAAAAGACATGGCCCCTACCATGCTATATGAAAGCCAACTCCCAAAGTACTTCTGGGCGGAAGCTATAAATACAGCATGTTACATCCTTAATAGAGCTTTAATTAGGCCAATTCTTAAGAAAACTCCTTATGAACTATGGCATTATAGGAAACCTAACATCAATTATTTTCATGCATTTGGTTGTAGATGTTTCATTCATAATAATGGTAAAGATAATCTTGGGAAGTTTGATACGAAATCTGATGAAGGCATATTTTTAGGATATTCAACAACTAGTAAAGCCTATAGAGTATTTAACAAGAGAAACTTAATTGTAGAAGAATCTATTCATGCAGTTTTTGATGAGTCTTTAGCATCAAGTTCTGAAAAGATTGATGATAGGAAGATACAAATTTGCTAGAAAGAGATATTAAAAAATTAAATATAGTTGTATCTTCAGACCATGAACAAGAAGCTAAAGATGATGATTCTCCTAGGGTTATGTTATTTATACTAATCATAGTGATATAGATCTTCCTAGACATTGGAGATATGCCTATGGTCATCCAAGAGAATTGATTATAGGTGATCCATCTCAAGAAGTAAGAACTAGATCATCTATGAGAAATATCAATGATCATCTTGCATTTGTATCTCAAATTGAACCTAAAACTATTGAAGAAGCTGAAAAAGATAGTAATTGAATGTTAGCTATGCAAGAGGAATTAAATCAATTTACTAGGAGTAATGTATGGTCCTTAGTTTATAGACCTAAAGTTTACTTAGTTATAGGATCTAAATGGGTATTTAGAAATAAATTAGATGAAAATGGTATAGTAATTAGAAATAAAGCTAGATTAGTTGCAAAACGATATAATCAAGAAGAAGAATTGATTTTGATGAAACTTTTGCACATGTAGCTAGATTAGAAGCAATTAGACTATTACTTGCATTTGCATGTCATATGAATATCAATTTATTTCAAATGGATATTAAAAGTGCATTTCTAAATGGTTTTATAAATGAGGAAGTTTTTGTTGAACAACCATCAGGTTTTGAAGATCATGAATTTGTAAATCATGTTTTTAAATTACACAAAGCACTTTATGGTTTAAAACAAGCACCTAGAGCTTGGTATGATAGGTTAAGCAAATTTCTAATTGAAAATAATTTTTCTAGAGGAAATGTTGATAAAACCTTATTTTTGAAAAGAAAAGATAAAGATTTATTGGTAGTACAAATATATGTAGATGATATTGTATTCGGTACTACTGACAATCTTTTGTGTCAAGAATTTGCTAAGTTAATGCAGGGTGAATTCAAGATGAGCATGATGGGAGAACTCAATTTCTTTCTAGGACTTCAAATCAAACAAAGTAAAGAAGGGATCTTCATCAACCAAACAAAGTACACAAAGGAAATTCTCAAGAAATTTGGAATGGAATCAATCAAACCCCTTGGAACACCTATTAGTCCTTCATGCAAATTGGATAAAGATAAAGATGGTAAGAAAGTTGACCAAAAGCATTATAGAGGTATGATCGGATCTCTACTTTACTTAATAGCAAGTAGACCAGATATTATGTTTGCTTTTGTATGTGCTAGATTTCAGTCAGAACCTAAAGAATCTCACTTGATTGCTAAAAAGAATACTTAGATATTTAAATAGAACTAAGATGTAGGATTATGGTATTCTAGAGACTCAATACTAAACTTAATTGCTTATTCTGATTCTGACTATGCTGGATGTAAATTAGATAGAAAGAGTACAAGTGGTGCATGTCAATTTTTAGAAAGTAACTTAATCTCTTGGTTTAGCAAAAAGCAAAATTTGATTGCATTATCTACTGCTGAGGCTGAATATGTTGCAGCTGGAAGTTGTTATGCTCAAATCCTTTGGATTAAGCGGCAACTTGAAGATTATGGCATATCACTTGATAAAACTCCTATTAGATATGATAACACTAGTGCAATAAACTTAACAAAAAATCCAATCCAACATTCAAGAACTAAGCATATTGAAATTAGATATCATTTTATTAGAGAACATGTAGCTAATACGACATTTTTCTTAATTATGTTTGCACTGAGGAATAATTAGCTGACATATTTACAAAACCTTGAGTGAAGAGAGATTTTGTTATCTTAGAGGAGAGTTAGGGATTTGTGATCCATTGGAATGATTTTGAAACCCTTAAGATTAACTATCTAGAATTCAATCAATTTCTTGAAAAATCTTTCATGATTCTAAGGACAATTCATCTAGATATTTGAACCATTTGATTCACTACATTCCAAGGATTTTATCCAAAATTTATTGATTTTCTTTTGACAAGTTTCGGATCTTTGAAACTCTTTTTTTTTTTGAAACTATCAGTGGAGTCGACACCCCTATTAGTGGAGTCGACACCTCATCTGTGTCGCTCTGGTTGGGACCTTGGAGCTGATACCGCCTTAGCGGAGCCGACTCTAGTTCGGGCGCTAACTGAGTTAGCGACTTGGAGTCGACACCTGACTTTGCGAGAGTCGACACCTTGTGGACCCATTTTGGCTATATTAGGATAGAGTCGACACCCTTTCATCCCTAATCGTCTCCAATCCTTTCCAAAATTCTCTCCAAGCCTCCCAAAACTTAGAATCCCTCAAATCTACTATTCCCTAGGATTCAATGGCACAAAGCGGAGGGGAACAATCTTTGGAGCTCCCGTGGCGACGAGAAAGAGGAGTGAGAGGCTCCTGCTCCTCAATCGTCGTCTAGCTCAGATTCTACGTCTTCATCCTCCACGCCCAGTGCCATTCCAGGTCAATCTTCACCACAGATAGATTTATTAGTGGGGAAGGTGATTACAATGGGCAAAAAGTGAATTTCAGATTTTTTGAGGATGAGGGCTTCTCCATAGGCAAGCAAATCAAAGATATGGGATGGGAGAAGGTATGCTCTTTAGATGTTCCGACCTATCCTGCTCTTGTCAAGGATTTCTACTTGAATTTATCTAGAGGAGATGGAGGTTTGATTAGCTTTGTGAGAGGAATAAGGATTCATCTCACCTTCGAGATTTTGGGTAGACTGTTAGATATTCCTATTACTGGACCCATTGCCCATGCTCATAGTGACAGAGGAGCAGCTTTATCTAGAATGCTTGGTAGGGATGTTGTTGATTTTGAAGAGGTTAGGGCTAACCAATTGCCCTTAGAGCTTAGATTGTTACACAATATTTGTGGTAGGATACTCTTTCCCAAAACTGGTCACTTTGAGTATGTATCGGAAAGAGATGTTCTTGTTATGGACTCTGTTGTGACCGGCCAGCCTATTAATCTTCTGGGTATGATAATTTGGTACATGGCCGAGGCAGAAAGTAAGAAGAGGTCTACACTCCCATATGGCATGATCTTGACTTTAGCATTCCAAAGCCAGGGTGTAGCTATATTAGAAAATGAACCCAAGAAGAATTTAAGGCACACTGACTACTATAGTTTGGCAACAGTGCATCGAATGGTTCGTAAAGAAGGATGGAATTTGGGAAAGAAAAAGTCACTTGGATGAAAGAGCAACTGAGGTTGGAGCTACAGCACCTGGACCTTCAGTGAGACATATTTCGCCAGGACCTAGTAGCCAGCACCTTCAGCAGCTCCTGCACCTGCTACTAGTTCATTTGCTCAAGCTTCTACCAGTTTTTCTGACACTCAGATGGAACAATTAAAGTCTTTACTTTTGGTTCATAAAGAAGAGATGAAGACTGAGATAGACAGTAGTCTTATGAGCTTGAGAGAAATGTTTTATTCATTGATGACAGAGTGAGCAAGCTTGAGTCCATCTTGGATCTTCTTCAGAAGCTTTGAAGACTGATCTCATGCATATATTTGAGGAACTCAAAGAAATTGGAGGAGATTCTGAGACTTATTCTAGATGCAATGCAGAACTTCAGGAGAAAATCACAGTGGCATATGCATTTTTGATAGAAGGTTAAATGAATTTATCAGATTTCAAAGTGAGGGAATGGGAAAACTCTTAGAAGAACTCAAGAAACGTTTTAGAATTTGATGTTTCTACCTTTTATTGTTAGATTCACTTTGTGTTGTACTGAAGTTTAGTTTGAATTTTTGATGTAATGAAGCTTTTCTTTTGATGTAATTAGAATTCGATGTTTAGGATTTTGATGTAATGGAAGCAACATTTTGTATAGTTGAATGATGTATGAAAGTATTTATGATGTAATGTTTTGATACTTAAATGAATATTATCTTTGAACCTTGATATTGAGTGACTTAATGAATTTTAATTCACTTAATGTTTAATGCATTGATATTGATCTATACTACTGTAACTTCTTAACCTTTTTTTGATTACAAAAAAGGGGGAGAAGTAAATGATATTTGTATATACATAAAAGTTACAATTAAATGTACAAGAGGGGAGAGAAGATAATTTATGTACATTGAATGAATTTCATTAATTAATTGGTATCAATAATTGAATGAACTTAATTGCATATCATAGGGGGAGCTATATCATTCAGGGGGAGCTTAACTATGAGAACTTAAAATTTGCTTTGAAACTTTCATTGCTTAATCATGCATATACTCAATGTTTTTGTCATCATTAAAAAGGGAGATTGTTGACCCAATTATTGATTTTGATGATTAAAAAAAGACATGAGTATATTCATTATGTTTCTAACAAATTTGAGAAGTGTTTCAGGCATTAAGAATAGTTAATCAGTCAAAAGGAATAAGGAAATAAGTTTTGAATCAAATTTTAATAGAAATTATTTAAGTTCAGAACTTAGAGTCGACACCTCAACAGTCGAGAGCCGACCCCAGGGCGTATCAGAACATTTCTAAGTTTTCGGCACGGTTTGGAGTCGACACCTGAAACTCTGGAGCCGACTCTAACCTGAGATATAGAGAAGTGCTTTCTGCGTCAGTTTTTGGAGCCGACACCTTGAGTTTGGGAGCTGACACCTAGAGTTTGGGAGCCGACACTTGGGATTTCTGGAGCCGACTCTAACCTGAGAATAGAGAGCATTTTTGGACATCGGCAGAGTCGATACCCTCAGTTTCGGAGCCGACACCTATATGAGGTGAGCCGACACATCACTTTCTCGGAGCCGACTCCCCAACTAACTTCTTATTTACTATTTTTGGAAACTGAGTTGGAGCCGACACCTGCAAAGTTGGAGCCGACTCCAACCTGTCAGGAACGGATTTTCAAATATCAGAACAGACTCCAACGGTAACTTTTTTCCACCTAATCTCTAACGACTATTTTTTTTTGTGTGTAGAAGCAATCCAACTACTCTATAACAGCTATTTTTCTCACCTAATCTTGGATTAAGAGATCTATAAAAAGGAGGAACCATCCATTTGAAAAAAGAACAGAAAAAATCAAAAAAATTAAGAGAAAAAGAGAGAGATATTTTCAAAGAGAAATCTCCGAATCCACGTCCATCTTCAAGAGAGAGATTCAAAAGAAATCCAAAGCTTTCAAAAATCATTTTCGGAGGATTTACACAGAAAGAAAGAAGAAGCTCAAACCCCCTCTTTCCTCAACTTCTCTACAACAACCTTCTGTGAAGAATCAGAGCTGGAGCTTGATTCAACCATTCAAGAGAGAGAGGAAAAGAGAAAAAGAAGAAAATCTTGCATTCAAATCGCTTCAAACATGCCTTTCTACCTTGTTTATTAAATTGAATATTTGCTCATTTGAGGAGCTGTTTGTATTGTAAACTCTATTTTCAAATTTTTGTGTGCTGATTCAATCAGAGGATTGAATTAGTGGAGATAGTATACCTCGGGACAAGCTAAGGATAGCTTGTGGTTAGGGTTTTGTGCTGGTGAGCCCGGAAAAACCAGCTGGGTTCGTTGTGATCCCGACTAAAATAACAAGTTTGAGTTGTGAGCTTGTAAAACAACTCGATTATAATCGAGTGATTATAGTGTGGACTCAAGTGCTGCTTGGGAGTGGACGTAGATGTTGGATGCACCAAACCACTATAAAATCTTTGTGTTTGCAGCGCTTTTTCTCTCTCTCTACTCTTTTCATTTGTGCTTAGCTTTCATTATTTACATTTGCACATTTTCATATTGAGCAAATAGTTGTCAAAAAGCTAAAGTTTTTTAAAAGAACCCAATTCAACCCCCCCTACTCTTAGGCTACCATCTAGGCTAACAGATTGAAAGATTATGTACGAAATAGAGCCTATCCAGAGGGTTCGATTGCGAAAGGATATATTGCTGAAGAGTGTTTGACATTTTGTTCAAGATATCTTCAAGGTGTAGAGACAGTGTTTAATAGACCTCAACGGTATAGTGATTTCGTAGATAATGCAGAATTGTATAAGTTTTCAACTGCAGGTAGAGTAATGGGAAAAACTGAAACTATTGTATTGGATCATAAATCAATGGCACAAGCACATCGTTATGTGTTACTCCATAGTGAAATGATATCTGACTATCGTAGGTTAGTATGATTTATTGCATTTCAAGTTTAAATATCATATCTTTTTTTTGTTCTAAATGAACAAAATAAATTTTATGCAGCGAATTTTTATTGTCTCAACGGCAAGCTAATCATAGCACTCGACCTAATCCAAGGATTGAGCAGCGATGGTTAGTCGAGTTATTTCCTACATGGCTTTCAAAACAGGTTTGACATATACTTGGAGAATATATGGATTGATTTAACATCAAATAACCTATTAACATTCCTTATTATTTTTAGGTATCAACGATGATGGAGAGAAATTTGCAGCTGAATTAATAGCCTTGGCTCGAGGACCTAACAAAGTTGTCAATAGATATAATGGTTTCATAATCAATGGTTTTAAATTCCATACTAAAGATCGTGAGAAATTTAGAAAACACAGAATAGCGGTGTTATGGTGGAAGCAGATGGAAAAACTTATTATGGTGCACTAAAAGATATTTATGAGTTAGATTACTATGGAGTCTTTAAAGTCATATTATTTAGATGTGATTGGGTAGATATAAACTCATCAAGGGGTTTGAAAAAAGATACAAATGGATTTACACTTGTAAATTTTACAAGGTTGATACATACTGGTGTCTTATTGAAGGATGATCCATTCATTTTTTCTTCTCAAGCTCGTCAAGTATTTTGTACAAGATGCAAAAGATAAAGATTGGGCTATTGTTATTAAAACAAAACCTAGGGACTTATATGATATGGGAAAGCAGCTGAAAGATGATGAAGATGATGACACTTATACGCATTCCATGCCATTCAATTTTGTGCCGGTTGATGATGTACATGCTACGGTATCCTTGGTTAGGACAGAATTTGAAGAAAATGATAATGCTTGATTCTTATTGGTACTAAATTTTGCAATGTATTAAATTTTGTAGTAATTATTTTAAATTAATATTTATTTTCACTAACTCTGACTCTGATGTAAATGATAGGTGACATTATGCGCTCACGGACAGAGGCTGGCCCTTCTACTTCAGCACAGCAGGATCATGCTGGTCCTTCAGTTTTGGACGTTGCATCATTCCTTCGGCATCTATTGCAGGTCCATCATCCTCGGGGCATCATGATCCTACTGTCGGTGCAAGAGATGATGAGCTACACATTCAGGGTAATTTTTTTTTTTTGGTTTGATAAAATTTCTTTACACTTTTTACTATAGTTTACTTATATCTATTTTTATGCAGACGGATCTGGTAGGGTTACATGCAGACGCGGACCCATGGGAGTACGAGATGTATGGCAGATGCGTGAGGTGATAAGATAGTAATTGAGTGCAATCAGCTGGGGCAGCCAATTAAAAAAGCTCTAGCTTATTGAGTTCCTTTTTAGGGAGTGTTGCACGAGGCATCAGCTTTGTCCATTGAGTTATGCAAAATGGAATGACATGCTTTCAACGTAAAGTTGAGATTCTACGAGTTGTGCAGGTAAAAAAAGAATCTAAACATTATTATTTTATATATTATGCTATGTTTTATATTTTTCAGTTTTAATATTTTTTCTTTTGCAGTCCAAGTTTGTACTTCCTCCATCCTTAATGAGTTTGTACTGAAGTCTCTCAACCAAAAATGGAAAGAATATAAGGCATATTTGAAGACGAAGTATAAGTTGTCGGGTATGACCGAGGAGCAAGTAGTTGGTACTTGTCCTCCTGATGTACCCCCTCATCAATGGATGGAGTTGGTTCATTATTGGTTCTCCGAGAGGGGACAAGTATCTTGTTATTTAATCTTCTTATTATTTAATCTTTTAAGATCTTTATTAAATATTTATTTGATTTTGCAGACATATTCTAATATTGGTAAAGCTGCACGAGCATTTCTGTCTGTTCCCCATACATTGGGATCCAAGAGTTATGCGCGAGTCATACAATAGTTCATATGTTTCTTAAACTATAAATTTTTAATTTTCTATCAAAGCATTTACTTATTATAATGAAACCTGAGTTATGTATCGTGAACAATGTATCGCGAAACATATCGAATGCATAAATCTAATTTATTAGTTGAGTTGAGTTGAGTAGTTTGTGATTGATTGCATAATTGTTTGGGATTTTATTTAAAAGATTGATACATTCACAAAGTATAATTTATTACAAAATTTTCATCTGCTACCCGTGTAAATGGAGCTAACTAAGCCCTGGTTTGGCTAACTAACATTTTGGAAAAGATAGAATTTTTGCTGGGCACCTTGCATATGGACAATAGACATTTCATTGTAGGCAATAGATTTCCTAAATTTCAGCTGTGAATGGGGGGCTCGGTTTGGCATTGATTGAAATGAACTATTTCATGTGATGGCTTTTGCCATCATTTGCTTGCACCACAAATGATTAATGGAAAAACATGTGCTTATGATTTCCTCTAATCCCTTCCCAGAGAATGGAGTGCAAAGGATAGCATCAATCTTGCAAAAGTATGTGGTCTGCTCTTCTTCTGTGAATGAATTGTCAGATCTGAATGAAAAGGAATGTAACTTTGTGAAATATGCTAATGGAATCACATTGAACTGCTTTGTTTCCATCATATAAGAAACCATAGATTATGTTCGTAAAAGATATTTCTGCATGCTGCCTAAGATAATGTTATTGGATGTGATGGTGCATTAACTTATTAGAAACCAGAAAATTGTTGTTGTGATCCGACTTGATTGAATGCTGGGGACCTGATGAGAATCTGAATGGGATGGGGACTGGAACCTATTTCTCTGTACCATAACAATCAAGAGTTTCTCACCCATAAGCTAGCTGGCACCTTTATTCATCTTCAATTATTATGACACTTAAATAGCACATGTTGCCATGTCAGATGCTGACTGTTTGAGCCGTCTAATTCATTGAAATAATGATTAAATTCACCAACTTACATTGATCTAGAAAAATCTCATGGTAAGAAAATCTGAACCACATCCATTCAACAACTACTTCTCGAATGCATCAAATGCATTGTACCTGGCAATTTATAGTTTGGATGACTCCAATGAGCGATGCTGCCATGAAAATTGACATGGCTTTGGAGATAGAAATATGGACTTGTTTTAAGAACTGAAAACTTAGGATGGCATGGTGGATATGTCTTTGTTTGTTTAGTAACAATGCAACTGTCTTGTCCTGATTAATGGTTACCTTTGATGCTCCATTTATGTCCAGCTGCAGTTGGCATGTTCCATGCACAAGTTGAGAAATGGCTATCTCAGTCTTGTGGAGCCCCTCCTACTAGCAAATTGTTTTCATGAGAAGAGAAGCAACATGTCTGTAGTGAAATATAATAATAATTCTGTCATGCTCAAAGAATCAAAAACTGTTATATCATGGGTGAATAGTTATTTACTATATATAGTTTTACCATGCACTCCACATGATAAACAAGACCAAGAACCAGAAGAGTACATATCTTTCTAACTTTACAAATTGTATAATTTTTTTTGTAAATGGATGAGCATAGGTGGGAACCCGGTGAGGTAGAGTTTTACCAGATGACTCATACTCACATAATGGCACTTTTGTTAGAGATGAGTCGAGGAACTTATATGTAATTATTTATTACAATTTATTTCATACAACAATTTTAATTTGATTATGTTATTCAGTAAGATCTAACTAATTTTTCTAAATTAATACAGAAATAGCTACATCTCTTATTGATGAGCGTGTCGATGACTCTATAGCATTTACGCAGAATAGTCGCATCGAGGCCGAGGTGTTTACAGAGCTGATGGGACCGGAGCACTACGATCGAGTAAGGGATTATGGAGTTGGAGTTACCCCTACTCAGTTATCTGAGGTAAGTAGACTTATGCGTGATGTTGCAGACGCTGTTCATGATACACAAGTTCGCAGACTTGAGCATCGATTGAGGAGATGCAACGGTCGAGTGCCATAGTGATAGAGGAGATGCAACGGTCGAGTGTCGTAGCGATGGAAGAGATGCAATAGAGGAGTGCACCGACAGAGCAGCCGACAGAGCATTGATGGATTCCATGAGAGAGCACGTTGAGTGGCTTACATCTCTCATACAAATGGTTATTCCACATCAGGTAAATACATATATTATTAATATATATTCTTATATTAAATTAATTATTTATCTAATATTCATTGATAGTTTCATAAATTAAATATTTTTAATTTTTCTTATTGGCTTCTGAAGCATCAGATCCTCGCAAACAGGGTGACGATCTCCCTCCTGCATATCATTGACCTTGGCTTTTTTTATTTTATATCTTTTATTTTATGTATTTTTAAATTTTGTGAAACTTTAAATTGTAATACTCTCTTGATGTAATGAAATTTATATTTGAAATTTTAATTTGGATGTGAAGAATGTGTGTAATGTGATTTTGTTTGTTATGATTGCATTGTATATAACAGGTTTAATATAAATTTTATCTTAATTATATAGGTTTAATATAATTTTTTTAATTTTTTTGTTTGTTATTTTATTTAAAAAAAATAAAATATGCCGATGCTTAAAGCGTTCGCAATTATCGGCATGTTCCGATGCTTTAAAGCGTCGGGACAATTTGATCATGTCGATGCTTTAAAGCATCAGCATGATCAAAACACTCCGACACGGCACTTTTCGATGCTTTCAAAAAGCGTCGGGACAATTGATCTTGCCAACGCTTTAAAGTGTCGGCAAGGATAATTTTCTCGATGCTTTTTAAAACGTCGGCAAATCCTGTCTCCATCTCAAGTATTATGATATGTGTAAAAGTATCGAATAATATTTTCGATGCTTTTAAAGTGTCGATAATAATATTTTTAGCAACGAAAAAGCAAGAATTTGTTGCAGTGAAACCAATTTCTATGAGAAAATGGCAGGGAGGACGGTGGGGTTCGCCAAAATCCATATTTGTAGGTGATATAGAACACGTTGTCACTCAGAAACTTTACCATTGTAAAACGAACGGTAATATTTGGGATTGTACCTACAATGCAAGTCTAATGTTTTATTGTTTTCATTATTATAATGCAAAGTTTATTATTTCTCAACTTGTTTCTTTTTTTTTTTTTTTTTTGGTACAAATGAACGATCACACTAACCTAGTGCGAGTCAGCTCAGAAAGGTCCGAATACAAAAATTACTGTAAAATAGATGGACAGGGATCGCTCGGCTTCCAAAACCACGATCCATCATGCTGGGCCACAAAGGACGCTACCCAGTCCGCCGCCGAATTGGCTTCACGATAAATATGGCGAATCCAGGTACAGACGACCTTGGAAAGGATGGAACGGATGTCCGTCAGAATCGGGTTAGTAGGATCAGAATGGCAGTTCTCCTTCTGCAACCA
The DNA here is from genome assembly GCA_900491605.1 of Calamus simplicifolius. Classification (NCBI taxonomy): domain Eukaryota; kingdom Viridiplantae; phylum Streptophyta; class Magnoliopsida; order Arecales; family Arecaceae; genus Calamus; species Calamus simplicifolius. The sequence continues at coordinate 31,389 of UESW01002527.1, read as the reverse complement.
GAAAATAACCACCAGGGAATCACCCTCAATGACAATCCTATGTTAAGCTCTACTTCTTTCCCTATGAATTGCGATGTGTGCCTAGGACTAGGACAAGGTCTTCAGCCTCTGTCAACCACATCCATCTCAGCCGTTGAATTAAGATAGTTTAGTTGATTAATGTATTGAAAAAGAAAAAAGAAATAAGAAGGATAAAATAATTTAGAAATCCCTATAGAGTGGAAAAATTTTAAGCAATGAACAATTTGTGACACGTTACTGTGTATTTTTCTTCATTAAAATTTCTGATTATAAATAAATAATAAGAAAAATAGAGGGGAGGAAAAAAAGGCGATGGTTGAGTCAAGCAAATACAATAGCAAGTGATGGTAGACACGGGAGAAAACTCCCCTTTATTCTTTCTCTTGCCTTCAACTTTGCTGATTTTCTTTCATTTATAAATTAGTATTCAAAAGCCAATCCATGCCTCAATTACATGCAGTTTTTGAGGTTTTTGGTAGCCGGGTGTTTTCTTTTGGGACAAAAATTCTGAATAGTTAATTTGGATAGCTAAGATCCACAAACAACATCTATTATTGTTTCTGAACAAAATTTTTATTTGTATTATATATGTACTAGTGAAAGAAGCGGTGCAAATGGATAATTACAGGGGAAGGTAATTTTGAGAAATTTAGTTACTAAATAATTAAATTAATTTATTTTGGAAAAAATTTAGGTTACTATTTACATATCCACAGACAATGTTTATAGGGTCAATAAATAAAATGTCGCCCATATGAATGCAAAATCATTCAATATTTGTGATACGAAAGAATGAGATTAAATACTCAGAATTTGCTTCACAAAGATACAGGAACCATAGCCTACAGCTGCCTTAAAAAAAAAAATTTGGACTAATTAAAACAATTTTACATCAAGACAAGTTTTGGAGCGCAACCAGAACAATTCATACTTAACTTCTCTTCTTAATGGAACAATTGTTGACCCAAGCATGTTCTCTCTCAATATAAGTTATTAATATATGTGTGATTTGGATGGCCATAACAGTAATCCAAACTCATAACATCTAATCAGGTTGCGATATATATATATATATATATATATATTCCAAACGACTCTATCTAATTCAGCCAGGAATCCAAGTACAAATAATATTTAAAAGAGACTTATTTACCTTAAGGAGGAAGTTTAGCGTATAGCTTTGGTACTTGGAGGAAGTTTAGCGTATAGCTTTTGTTGGAGGGTAAAATCATCATTGCATCAATACCCGTGTGAGGAGGCTAAGACCAACCTCTCCCATAGCTCGGCCTTCCCGAGCTCCCACAGCTCGGCTTCCCCGAGCTTCCGTAGCTTGCCTCTCCCGAGCTCCCATAGCTCGGCCTTCCCGAGCTCCCACAGCTCGGCTTCCCCGAGCTTCCGTCGCTCGCCTCTCCCGAGCTCCCATAGCTCGCCTCTCCCGAGCTCCCATAGCTCGACCTTCCTGAGCTCCCATGGCTCGGCTTCCCCGAGCTTCTGTAGCTCGCCTTTCCCGAGCTCCCACAGCTCGGCTTCCCCGAGCTTCCGTCGCTCGCCTCTCCCAAGCTCCCATAGCTCGGCCTTCCCGAGCTCCCACAGCTCGGCTTCCCCGAGCTTCCGAGCTCGCCTCTCCCGAGCTTCCGTAGCTCGCCTCTCCCGAGCTCCCATAGCTCGGCCTTCCCGAGCTTCCACAGCTCGTTTTCCCCGAGCTTCCGTCGCTCGCCTCTCCCGAGCTCCCATAGCTCGCCTCTCCCGAGCTCCCATAGCTCGGCCTTCCTGAGCTCCCATGGCTCGGCCTCTCCCGAGCTCCCACAGTTCGGCTTTCCCGAGCTTTCGTAGCTCGCCTCTCCCGAGCTCCCGTAGCTTGGCCTTCCCGAGCTCCCACAGCTCGGCTTCCCCGAGCTTCCGTAGCTCGCCTCTCCCGAGCTCCCGTAGCTCGGCCTTCCCGAGCTCCCACAGCTCGGCTTCCCCGAGCTTCCGTAGCTCGCCTTTCCCGAGCTCCCGTAGCTCGGCCTTCCCGAGCTCCCACAGCTCAGCTTCCCGTAGCTCGGCCTTCCCGAGCTCCCACAGCTCGGCTTCCCCGAGCTTCCGTAGCTCGCCTCTCCCGAGCTCCTGTAGCTCGGCCTTCCCGAGCTCCCATGGCTCGGCTTCCCCCGAGCTTCCGTAGCTCGCCCTTCCCGAGCTCCCACTGCTCGGCTTCCCCGAGCTTCCGTCGCTCGCCTCTCCCGAGCTCCCATAGCTCAGCCTTCCCGAGCTCCCACAGCTCGGCTTCCCCGAGCTTCCGTAGCTCGCCTCTCCCGAGCTCCTGTAGCTCGGCCTTCCCGAGCTCCCACAGCTCGACTTCCCCGAGCTTCCGTAGCTCGCCTCTCCCGAGCTCCCGTAGCTCGGCCTTCCAGAGCTCCCACAGCTCGGCTTCCCCGAGCTTCCGTAGGTCGCCTCTCCCGAGCCCCATAGCTCGGCTCTCCTGAACTTCCTGTAGTTTGTTTCCCCCGAGCCTCCGTGGTCCGGCTTCGTTGAACGATCCACAATCCAATACCCACCTCCGCAGAACCTGACGTGGGAGAGCCTAAGCCTACTGTAACGGCACCCTAGGCAAGGAATCATGCTGAGAAATGGTCTAGAGCCTAACGAGGCTACCTGAGACCTACACATCTACCAGATTCTAAGCTGTCAAGGAGCTCTCCCAGCCATCGATCCCCTAACGGACAAGATACGGATCCCAACAGCCTCACAACGGCCTGATTCGATCCACTCCCGCATCCTAACAACCTCTGAACCTTCCGGAAGGCGCTCAAGATCCAGGTGACAGTCTATAAATGGGACACTCCCAGATTCCCTCAGGTACGCACACTCTTGCGCGCTCATACCCCCATTCTCACTCTCCTGCTCTCGCCGGCAGCTCGTCGGTGCTCTCGCCTTCTAGAGCTCACGATTGGCCGCCCCCAGAGAGGCCTCTTGGAGAGATCCATCTCCCCACTTTCTGGTTGATCACCGATTTCCTTTCACTGACTTGAGCGTCGGAGGGTCTTCCGCGGAGGGCCACCCCCAACGCCCCTCGCGCGAGGACTTTTGTGCAGGTCCGCGTCCCCCTGGAGATCGACTGCGCCCGAGTCGGAGGACGGATCCCGGCGGCAACAGATTGGCGCTAGAGGAAGGGCCTCAAGTCCCATTAAACTTGAAGAAAGGAGACAAGGATCTTGACCTGGAGTAGAACCTCTTTAATGGCCAATCGGCGAAGAGCAACCTCTGAAGCTCAAGATCAGGTCGCTTCCCAGAGGCCTGATCCAACGAGCAGTGTAGCGCCGCAACCACCACCAGTCGAAACCCCGTCACCGCCTGCCATCTCGGTGACCTAGGACCAGTTTGCCTTGCTGGTCCAACAAGTTCAGACTCTGACCCACCTGGTCCAGGAGCGCCTTATGGCTCCTCCTGCTCCACACTTTCATAAGGAAAAGGCGGTTCCTTCTTCACCGGCGACTTCCTCCTCCAATCCGTGCAAATCTGCGGACCCCCCGCATCGACCTAGAGGGGACAAGCTAGCCCCTCGAGGCGGCCACGATAGAGATCCTCCCAGATCTCGACGAGCCCGATCTCTCTCTCCGGTGACCTCCCACCATGATTCGACACTATCTCTGCGATCTCTCGCCCAGCTCCTCCTCTAGCTGGCGAAGAGGAGATCCATCGTCAGATCCAGGAAATGCGTCAGGAGCTGGATGCCGCCAAGCAGGCCCATCTGCCCCAGCCCAAGGCGGAGCAGGGCATCCCTTTCTCTAAGGGGATTATGGAGGAAGTGATTCCCTCCCATGTCAAGTTACCAGCCGTCGAACCTTACCACGGCTCTTCTGACCCGGATGACCATCTTAGCAGCTTCCGGTCAATAATGATGTTCCACGGAGCATCTGATGCGGTCCTCTGCCGCGCCTTCCCCTCCACCCTCAGAGGATCCGCTCGAACCTGGTTCAATGCTTTGAAGCCAAGTTCTATCGATTCATTTGACGAACTGAGCCGCCTTTTTATTGGTCAGTTCGTCAGCAGCCGCCGCCACCGATGAAGATCTGACTCCCTCTCTGAAGTTAAGCAGAGAGAGGGGGAGTCCCTGAGAAATTATCTCGGCCGCTTCAATAAGGCCATGTTGGAGGTGGACCACCTTAATCATGAGTGGCCATGTCTGCCCTAGCGGGGGGAGTCTCAAAGGAGAGCGACTTCTATCTGGCTATGGAAGTCAGTTATCCCCCCTGCCTCTCAGAGATGATGGCTCTGGCGGACAAGTATGCCAGGGTCGAGGAATCGCGGAGAGTTGCCCGCGCTAAGCAGTCAAAGAAGAGGGAGCCCAAAGTTTCCGACAGGCACCGTCCCGCCCGGCGACCAAGTCCGCCTCGCCGCCAGAGAGTCCCTCCGCTGCCGCCAAGGAATCGCTCCTGAAGCCCTCCCAGGCGATTTGACCACTACACTCCGTTGACCGTGCCCCGGGCGCAAATCCTCATGGAGATAGAGCGCCAGCTCCCCCGGCCAATACCTCTCTGAGGGAACCCGACCCAAAGAGATCCTACCAAGTATTGCCGCTATCATAGGGAGCACGGTCACGACACTGAAGAATGTTGGCAGCTGAAAATGAAATTGAAAGGCTGATCCAACGGGGCGACTGAACCAGTTCAGGAGGGCGCCCGAGCCACAACAACAAGGAGGTGACTGCCAGCCCAAGCTTCAACAACCTCCTCCCCCACCGAATCCGCCTGTGATCGGCTGCATTAATATGATTGAAGAGGCCGACGGATCAAGCCCCAGGGGCGACAGTGAAGGATCGGCGCCAAAAAAGGCACGGCGGGCGAGCTCTCCTTCTATGATGATGATCTCCTAGGGATACAGCTCCCCCATGATGACGCACTAGTTGTATCCCTTAACTTGAATAACTATGATGTAAGCCGAATCCTAGTTGATAGTGGAAGTTCGGTAAATGTTTTGTACCTTGGTGTGTTTGCCAGGATGAAATTACTCATGGAAAACCTGCGAGCCGTGGATTCCACCCTGATGGGATTCACTGGCGACGTTATCGTCCCAGAAGGAGTCGTCACCCTGACAGTCCGCGCGGGAACCTGACCTCTTGTAGCCATTGTCCAACGGATTTCTTAGTAGCCGACCTCAGATCCCCCTACAATGCAATATTCGGCAGGCCCGGACTAATGTCCCTCAAGGCAGTCGTCTCCATCCCGCATCTATCCATGAAGTTTCCCACCGAGCGGGGAGTTGGAGTTGTTCGGGAAAGTCAGGCCATGGCTCGGCAATGCTTTGTTACCAGCCTTCAATCTAGAATGCCAAAAGTTGATGGACTAGATGCTCGCGAGGACTTCGCCAAACAACGAGGAGAGCCGGCAGAAGAATTGGAGGAGGTGCCGTTGGATGAGGCTCGTCCTGACCGAACTATAAAGATCGGGTCGCTGCTCAAAGGAGAGTCTCGGCGCAAATTGATCAGGTTCCTCCGGAGCAATGCTGATATCTTCGCCTGGTCCGCCTCCGACATGCCCGGGATCAGCCCCGAGGTTCTCGTCCACCGTCTCAACGTGGACGAGATGCATCGGCCCGTCAAGCAGAAAAAGAGGAGCTTCGCCCCGGAACGACAAAAGGCCATTGAAGAAGAAGTAGACAAACTCATCAAGGCCAATTTCGTCGGGAGGTAAATTACCCGAGCTGGCTATCAAATGTCGTTATGGTAAAGAAGTCGAACGGCAAATGGAGAATCTGCATCGACTTCACCGACCTCAACAAAGCCTGCCCGAAGGACAGCTTCCCCCTTCCTCGGATTGACCAGCTTGTGGACGCCACCTCGGGTCACCAGATGCTGTCATTCATGGACGCCTATTCAGGCTACAATCAGATCCGAATGGCCCCTGAGGATGAAGAGAAGACCGCCTTCATAACCGACCGAGGTACTTACTGTTACCGCGTTATGCCTTTTGGTCTTAAAAATGCAGGTGCGACCTACCAAAGGCTGGTCAATAAAGTATTCAAGGAGCAAATCGGCCGGAATATGGAGGTGTACGTGGACGACATGCTGGTCAAAAGCAAGGAGGCATCACAGCATGTAGAAGACCTCACAGAGAGCTTTGCCACGCTGCGCAAGTACGGGATGAGACTCAACCCGACCAAGTGCGCCTTCGGCGTTAACTCCGGGAAGTTTCTCGGCTTCATGGTCTCCCAGCGAGGTATCGAAGCCAACCCCCAGAAGATTCAAGCTCTCCAACAAATGGCGCCCCCGGCATCTGTCAAAGAGGTCCAGCGCCTAACCGGGAGGATAGCGGCCCTCAACCGCTTTGTGGCGCGATCGGCCGAGAGATGCCTCCCCTTCTTCAAAACTCTCCGATCGGCCAAAAACTCCAGTGGACCCCTGAATGCCAAAGGTCGTTTCAAGACCTCAAGAAGTACCTTGGCTCGCCCCCGCTCCTCAGTAGTCCATCCCCAGGGGAGACCTTATTCTTGTACCTGGCTGTTTCGGAGGGTGCGGTTTGCTCGGTGCTGATCAAAGAAGAAGGCAAAGTCCAAAAGCCGATCTACTATGTTAGCAGGCTACTCCGCGATGCGGAGACAAGGTACAGCAGAATTGAAAAGATTGTGTTGGCCTTAATCACCTCAGTTAGGAAGCTGCGGCCGTACTTCCAAGCGCATTCCATGACGGTCCTGACCGACCAACCCATCAAGGCGGTGATCCACCGTCCCGAGACGTCGGGGAGAATGACCAAGTGGGCCGTCGAGCTAAGTGAGCATGACATACATTTCCAGCCTCGTCCAGCCATCAAAGCCTAGGTGCTTGCCGACTTCCTCCTCGAGTGTACCATCCCAGAGGATGGCTCTACCCCAGACTCCTCCGAAGAACCGAAAGCTGGAGCCCGGTGGCTCCTCCATGTCGACGGGTCATCTAATGCCCATCTCCGGTGCGGGCCTGGTTCTTACCAGTCCGGAGGGGATAACCTTCGAGTATGGCGTCCGATTCTCCTTCCCGCCTCCAACAATGAAGCCGAGTATGAAGCCCTGTTAGCCGGCCTCCGCATCGCCCGCAATTTAAAAGTGGAGAAGCTCAGTGCCTTCACCGACTCTCAGCTGGTGGCCGGTCATGTGCAAGGAGATTTTGAAGCCCGGGAGCCGAACATGATTCGATATCTCCAGGAGGTGCGGAGTCTCCTTCCCCATTTTATTGAATTTGAAATCATTCGGATTCCCAGATTCGAGAATGCCCGTGCCGATCTACTTTCTCGATTGGCGACTGCGGAGTCGATGGATGCCGAACAAAAGTTCCACTTGGAGACTCTGGAAAGGCCCAGCATCGCGGAGGCCGACCGAATAATGCAAGTTGAGGCCGAATCATCATGGTTCGACCCAATCCTCAAATATCTCAAAGAAGGGTCGCTGCCGTCCGACCGAAGGGAGGCTAGAAAACTGAAGCTACAGGCCACTCACTACGTGTTGATCGACAACCAGCTTTACAAACGGTCTTTTTCTATGCCGCTGCTCAGGTGCCTTCGCCCGTCCGAAGCAGATTATGCTCTACGCGAGGTGCATGAAGGGATTTGCGGCAACCATCTGGGAAGCCGATCCCTATGCCATAAGGTACTGCGGCAAGGCTATTATTGGCCGACCATGCAGAAGGATGCGGATGACCTAGTCCGAGCCTGCGACCCATGCCAGAGACATTCAAGCATCCAAAGCCTCCCCTCTGCCGAACTAGTTTCCATATCATCCGCCTGGCCTTTTGCCAAATGGGGGATGGACATCCTCGGCCCATTCCCGCTTGCCACAGGACAGTGAAAATTTCTATTTGTCGCCATCGACTACTTCACCAAATGGGTCGAAGCGGAAGCGGTTGCACAAATTACCGAGGCACGGGCTAGAGACTTTGTGTGGAGATCCATCATCTGCCGATTCGGCCTCCCTCATACCATAATCACCGACAACGGTAAGCAGTTCGACAACTCTAAGTTTCGCCAGTTCTGTGAGGAGCATGGAATCCGCCACCACCTCACTTCGGTCGGGCACCCACAAGCCAATGGAGCGGCCAAAGTGACCAATAGGACCCTCCTTCAGGGAATCAAAGCTCACCTCTCTAGAGCCCAAGGTAGGTGGGCAGAGGAGCTGCACCATGTCTTATGGGCCTACCGCACCACCCCGAGAATCCCGACAGGTGAAACCCCATTCCGAATGGCTTTCGATACGGAGGCCGTCATCCCTGTGGAAATAGGTCTCCCATCATTGCGGGTGGAAAGCTACTCAGAAGAAGCCAGCAACGAACAACTCCGCACCAACCTCGACATGGTAGAGGAGATCAGAGAGAAGGCCCGGATTAGAATGGCCGCTTATCAACAAAGAGTAGCCCGTTATCACGCCTCCAGAATCAAAGGGAAAGCTTTCCTGCCCAGCGACCTTGTCCTCCGAAAGGCCTCTGTTTCCAAACCGCTGGAACAAGGAAAGCTGGCACCGAACTGGGAGGGCCCGTACCAAGTGGCGGAAATTATCAGACCAGGAACCTACAAGCTATAGGATTTGGAGGGGAAATCCATTCCCCGGACGTGGAATTCAGACAATCTTCAAAATACTATCAATAGGGTACGTCCTCTCCGAGTTTATTTTCATATGCCTCATTATATCTTCCTGTCAGCACATTTTTCAATGCAAGTCATTATGCACTACCTTGCCAAAAGTTGCAAAAAGAAATAGATGCTGCTTACCCATCCTCGGCACGACCGAGCTACTTGTCTGGACAGGAATTCTCCGAACCTTGGCAGGGCCAAGTAAAACATTCTCCGAACCTTGGCTGGGCCGAGCAACAAATTCTCCGAACCTTGGCAGGGCCAAGTAAAACATTCTCCGAACCTCGGCTGGGCCGAGCAACAAATTCTCCGAACCTTGGCAGGGCCAAGTAAAATATTCTCTGAACCTCGGCTGGGCCGAGCAACAATTCTCCGAACCTTGGCAGGGCCAAGTAAAACATTCTCCGAACCTCGGCTGGGCCGAGCAACAAATTCTCCAAACCTTGGCAGGGCCAAGTAAAACATTCTCCGAACCTCGGCTGGGCCGAGCAACAAATTCTCTGAACCTTGGCAGGGCCAAGTAAAATATTCTCTGAACCTCGGCTGGGCCGAGCAACAATTTCTCCGAACCTTGGCAGGGCCAAGTAAAATATTCTCCGAACCTCGGCTGGACCGAGCAACAAATTCTCTGAACCTTGGCAGGGCCAAGTAAAACATTCTCCGAACCTCGGCTGGGCCGAGCAACAGTTTCTCCGAACCTTGGCAGGGCCAAGTAAAACATTCTCCGAACCTCGGCTGGGCCGAGCAACAAATTCTCTGAACTTTGGCAGGGCCAAGTAAGATGTTCTCCGAACCTCAGCAAGGCTGAGTAAAAATTCTTCAAGTTAAGACACCGGCTGAAAGCCGAAGTGCGTAGGCCCCGATTAAGGCCGAAGGACTTCCAAATAGTCCCCAAAACTTCGTCCGGTTTAAAAAGAAGCACGCTGAGCATAAACCGTCGATGCGCACAAAGAAGGCGCCTCCGGCGAACCCCTTAAAGGGCCCATTAAGCCCCGCGTAATTGGCCAAAAGCCCCGAGCAGAGCCAAGGAATTCCCCTCTGCTACTAAAATCCTTGGGTAACGCCCCTATAACCCATCGATCAAAGCGTTTATTTCGACGCGTGAACCAGTGGAGCCACGCCAACTCCCTAATTATTATGCAGACAGTGTGATCAAGGCTAAAACTCTTGAAAAAGAAGAGGGTTACCCAAAACAAATCCAATTTTCATTCATCAGAAAAAAGGATTACAAAAAAGACAGAAAAAACATAAACAGAAAGCAAAAGTGACAGAGGCCCCGAATCAAAGTTCGGAGTCACTCCCCGAAGCCAACAGGTCTTCCAAACGCTCCGTGAGGTCGGCCACCTGCTGACGAAGCGAAGCAATCTCCTCCCTTTGCCAATCTACCACCCGGCGCAGGGCCTCCGCCTCCTTGGTCGACACGTCCACATATTCCTCCACACCCTAACAAGCTGCTGCTGGCCAGCAAGGGTCGACGCCAGACCCAGCCCGTCGACAGTGATGGTGGGGCGCCCCCTCTCCAAATACAGCAAACCGTTGAGAGATACACGCAGCTCTTCCGAGGATCGCCCTTGAAAGGCCATGGTCTGACACTATTTCACGACCTGAGCCGAGGGATGAGTAAGACCGCACCCCTCGGTCATATTTATACTTATCAGGCAGATATCTCAATCGGTCACGCCATAGCCACCGACCTATGAGAACTTGTCACGTGCCGTCACTTTAATGACTGCAGGATCCGAGGTACCGCGCCCCATCCCGAGTGAGATCGGTAAGTGCTGACTAACTGATCGGAAATCTCCCCGAACAGAATACTTTCCGATCTGCCGCCCCCCGTAATAAAGGCCCCCAGCACTTACCTAAGCTCCTTTTTTGGGAAGTGCAGAGGGAAGAAATCCGGCATCTGGCCAATGACTTGTCCCCTCGGGAAGGGTAACGTCATAAATAAAGGAGCGTGACAACATACCGCTCGTTCCGCCCATGTGCCCCCTCACCAAGCGTCGTGGAGACCTTACACTACGGCTCATAGTGGCAGCTAAGTCATTTCTCCGAGCCCTGAATCTCCGAACCTTGGCAGGGCCAAGTAAAATATTCTCCGAACCTCGGCTGGGCCGAGCACACAAATTCTCCGAACCTTGGCAGGAACCTTGGCCCAAGTAAAATATTCTCGAACCTCGGCTGGGCCGAGCTACAAGTTCTCCGAACCTTGCAGGGCCAAGCGAAAACTTCTCCGAACCTCGGCTGGGCCGAGCTACAAGTTCTCTGAACTTCGGCAGAGTCGACCCATAAACATTCGAGCTCCGGTAAGGACGAAACACAAAATGCCAAACTTCAGACCGAAGTAAGGAGCGTATTTCCCCGAATATCCCTAAACTGTCGCTTGCGAACCTCGACTAGTTCGGATAGCGCGTAATCTTCGCCTAAGAACGAACGAGGCACCCATGCCCAACAGCAACAACAAACTTGGCACAGAAGAAATAGAGATTGAGAAACAGAATGAAACTCTCTTTATTTCGTTGCCAAGATCGGTTACAAATGCTTGAAAGGCTTTACAAGAGCATTAAAATGCATAACATAAAGACAAATACAAAACTCGGGCAACTGCTCCAAAGCAGACCCGGGCGAACGTGGTGCTCCGGCATCCGACCGCCGAACCAGTTAAGCCGCATCCAGTCAGCTCGCGCCGATAATAGCCGGGCGACATGGACCAATAGTTGCGGCCAGCTTTCATCAATAATGATATCTCGGTGATCCAACCGAGATATCAGGATGGCCATCCCAGACCATCCCATCGAGGGACCCCCCGGCGAGCAAGTAGGAAGCCAGCGGACCCTGGCGTCGGAACGCTCTCCCAAATCGAGTATGCACCGCCCCCACCTCGCCATGGCTCAAGGACAAGGTGTCGGCGAGCGGCGCACTTTCACCCCCTCCCCATGTGGTGAAAGATTCCCTAGGCAGACGAGCCCAGGAATCCGAACCAGGGGAGGAGGCGAAATTCACTCAAACCATGGGGAGCCCGCATGCACTCCCTGCCCTGCGCCTCCGGAGGGGAACCACAAAGGTCACACTGGAAGAGTATGTGTGCGCTCTCCGTGTGACCTCTGCGTCCTCTATGTGCGCTCTCCATATGATCTCCGGGGCTCATCCCCTAAGGGCGAGCCATCCTTCGGTAGCTCTTTCATCGCCCCAACTATCTGGAGGCAAAGAGCTTACAAGAGAAAAGCTCAGTCCTCCCACTCGCAACAACAGAAAAACGAGCATGATGAAAGCTCTAGTGGAAAAGAAACTTTTGGGGATGGTTTAGCACTACCCCACTTCCCCCTTTTTATAAGTCAAAGATGAGCCAGGAATAATCACCGAGGCTATAAGCCCCGAGATTCGGGCACCTGGCCCATACCTCCACGTGGCCTCCCAGGATGAAAGCGGCGCCCCAATGCGCGCCAAGCCCACCGCCTGAGTTATGACGTATGCAGAGATTTCCTCTTGATCCCAAATCACGATCATTAAATACAGAGATCGTCCGCCAGCGTTACGGAAGCTAGCAGGTTCAGAAGATCATCTTACGAAAATAATGTCCTCCAATGGCAAACGGCTGCGTGCGCCGTACGTCAAAGCAGCCCACATGGGAAAAGAACACCTCCCGGAAAGCACCGGAACAGCTTTTCTCAACTTGCAGTGTCGTATCATCAACTTTGGTGAAATAAAAACCGATTTCCCTACAGAATGGCAAAGTGCTGGCAGAACTGCAAAAAAGCACGAAAACCGATCGTCCGTCGATCACTCCCTGACGAAGTTGGTTGCTCGAGAAACCTGTGCGATAATCGAGCATCTCAAAGCAAGAATGAGTGCGAAGACTACGCAAACTTTTCTTTCGCCCAACGAAAGCCGACCTATCTTGCCTGTCGGCCCTAGCCGACCTATTTCGGCCCCAGCCGACCTGCCTGTCGGCCCTAGCCGACCTATTTGTCGGCCCTAGCCGACCTATTTGCCGTCGGCCCTAGCCAACCTATTTCGCCTGTCGGCCCTAGCCGACCTATTTTGCCTGTCGGCCCTAACTGACTTGCTATGTCAGTCGGCCCAAGCCAACCTGTCCTGCCCATCGACCTTAACCAGCTAGTTTCATGTCTCGAGTTTAAATCAGACACAAGCTGAACCAGATCGTCTATCGGTTCACCAGTCAGTGCTATTGCCCCAACCCGGGCCAAGCCAATGCGTCCAAGCCTATGCATCTCCTTGACCCCGAAACAAAGATGACCTAAAAGCGCCGATGGGCCGTAAATCGATTACGATTGAAGCAAAATTTGGGCCAAAGAACTATCCAAAGAGAAACACTCAAATAGAAACGAAAATTCATTCATCGGGAGATATCAACCAAATTTTTTAGAAAGCAAAACATAAAGATGGTTCTTAGAGGCCGGGAACCACATCAATCTTGGAGGAGTCATCAGTTACATCCATGGAGGTGTGACTAGATTCACCTTTTTCTAAAACCCTTGCCCCTTCAGCGGCAGTTATCGATCGTTCTTCGGGAGCTGCGGCTTCGCTGGGACCCAGGGTGGCACCAGGATCACTATCGGAGACGTCAACATACTCATCCTCTTATTCTCCTTCGGACTCACCGTCATCAGGAGCGTCATTATCCAGAAAAGAGAGATCCCATTCTGGGTGCTCACTGGATATCTTATCTTTACATTCTTCCATCCCAAGTTGGAAGGCGTCAACGCCGATAGCATCCTGCTTCCCTTTGAGTATGGCAAGCTCCGTCTTAGCCTCAGCGGCCTGCTTCTCAGCCTCCGCAATGTGAGCCCGCAAGATGATATTTTGCTCCTCGAACTCGCTGGCCCGCGTCTCGAGTTCTGAGCTCTTATTACGGTTGGACACGAGCTCACCCTAGAGAGCCCGATTCTCCAACTCTAACTTCGCCATCTGAAAAAACCAAAGTCAATCGGCATCACAAGAGACCAGTGGAAGAAACTAAAAGGGGAAAAATGAGATCATACCTCCTCCTCTCGCCTGGCCAACCTCTTGGTCAGCTCCTCAGCCTCACCCCTGGCCCTTGTTCTGTCAGCACCAATCAGATCAACCCTCTCCTGCAGAGCATTGATCCTTAACTGCTTGGCCCCGGCCTCCTTCCGGGCTTGGGATAGCTCGTTGCTCACCCGAGCCATCGTCCATTGGTGCCATCTAGCGCCCTCCCTCAAGCGAGCAATTTCACCATCACGCCGCTTCAATTTCTCCTCCACTTCATCGAGCATCCTAGACAAACGCCTTCTGTCATCGGCAGCTTCCCTTCCCAGCTGACCCATGCTCTCACCATGTTCCCGCCGCATCGCCGCTACCTCCGCGGAATGTTTGGACTCAATTCTAGCCAGCTCCAGACACGCGTCTTCATTCTTCGCCAGGAGTCCCTGCAACTCCTCCGCTTTGCCTTTCTGCCTGGATGCTTCGGCTAGAGCGGCCTGATACGCCGCCTTCATTCCCTCCAAACCTCTGTTGCTACTGGCCAGAAGTTCCTCAAACTTTTCAGACACCGCCACTCGCGATCGAAGTTCAGCGTTGTCTCTCCTGGCCTGAACGCTGGCCCCTGTCGCTAAACTCAGACGCCAGCACATCGCCCGAGAAAGCAGGACACTCTGTAGGACAAAAGATAAGTCATCTTCATGGGGCAAATTATAAAGCCTCCACTACCAAAGAGCAGTAACTCACCCGAGATGCATAGGCCCGTGTCATCTTCATGAGAGTCGAATTGTCGATATCGGGGAGAAGGTGGATACTTTCGGCCACTCCCTGCTGCCCGAACGTGGCATCAACCAGTTCCAAATCTACAAACTTATCCGCCGAAGGATCGGCACCTGGGTACAAGGCCGACCTCATCATGGCTGCGAATGCCTCCTCAACACCAGCGCTCGAACTGCTGGCTGACCGTCCCCGCCTGAGGGACCAACCTGGGCGACCTCCGTCTGAGAGGCCCCCAACTTTCCAGCCTCTTCTATCAAGGCCCTGGCTTGGACTTCTTCGGATAACTCGGCTAGCCCAAGTGCCAGCCTCCCCAAAATCTTTTTCGAGGGAGCTCCCAATGTGGGACTCCCACCTCGTTGTGTCCCCTCTTCCGACGCCACCATCTGCGTCTCCACCACAGGCTCCCCTGAGGCCCCAGTCCGGCCTATTTCTTGCGACTCCCCTGCAGGCTCCGCAGGCTCCGCCGAAGCCTCTATCTGGCCCGCTTCTTGAACTACCTCGAGCGACCCGGCTTCACTGCTACCAGACTCCCCTGCAGAGAGACCAAGAGGGAGCTCTCCCTGAGCCTCCTCAGCTACAGCTGTCCCCTCTCCCTCTCCTGTTGGAGCCAATAGCGATCCCGCGGAGACA
>UESW01002527.1:0-16415 GCA_900491605.1 Calamus simplicifolius | reverse complement strand
TTCATGGGGGATGCTATCAGGCGAACCAACGGAGCCTCATCTGAGCTATCCGATATCTCCAACACGGGAGGACAAGGGATCATGGCTTCTCCCCCCAAACCCTCCTTCGCCCTGGCGCTCCTGTGTAACCGCTCCGATGTCCGACGGGCTTCTTACGGAGGTATGGGCCCTTTTCTCGGGCCTGCCGCTATCCGCGCTGCTGCTCTCCCCTGGGAACTTTCCTCTCTTCCTCTTGGCAAGGCTCGATAGTGCCGACCTCTTGGCTGAAAGAATGAAACACGAACGATCAGATCCAAACACATTCATCAGGGAAACACACAGCGAAAAAAGGTAACAGGGAGAACTCACCTTACGGGTCCTGGGAGCTGAGCCCGACCGCGAAAAGGGCTCCCTCCGATAATAGGTCGTTGGCCGAAAATACTTGGCCATTGCGAAGGACGTCCAAATCCCTCTCCTCCTGCGCTGACAAAATTGGATGCGTTTCCACATCCCTAACAAAGTTTCCCCCATTTCCGAGGAAAGTCGGAACCAATGTTCCCCTCTGCAATAACAAAACGGCTCTTCCATCCCTTAATGGAGGACGGCTTATCCACAATAACATTGAAGGACCTCCGGGGTCCAATGTAAGGCCACTCTGATTTCCTCCCGGGTATCAGATGGTAGCAAGCGCGAAAAGGGGAAGAGTGGCAACAATCTGAATTTGGTGGTACATCGAGATGAATCCGATGATGCTCCGCCAACTGTTTGGGGCCACCATCGCTGGGTAGATGTTGTAGTGGGTCATTATCTCCTTCACCAAGGGATGGAGAGGGAAACAAAAGCCTGCCTTCAAACTGTCTTCATAAATGAAGACCCCGGACTCCAGATCTCGCGAGACCCTATCTCTAGACTCCAGCGCCCACAGAACGACATCTGAGGGCATGCCATACCATTGGTGAATCCTTCCCAAATCCTTAGCTACAATCTCCGAAACCACATCGTCAGGGCTCATCGCCATCTCGATTGAGAAAAATACAGGCGAAATGACGAGCGTCAAGAAGGATAAAAGGCCAAACTTTTCAAAAACAAGACGAGAGGATGTTGCGAACATGCACATATGTATATATATAGTACGTCTATCACCTTGCTTCCCCACTAAGGAAGCCCCTTGAGAAGACGGGGCATCCCGCTCGAGGTGTTCGGAACAGCCTTGACAAATGCCGGATCGATCGGGATTCGCGACGTGGCGTATTCCCAACCGTCACTCGTGGGAGCCTTAACCCCGAAGGCACGATGACCCTATCACATTAATTAGGGCATCATTGCAAGATGTCCGAACCAAACCGTCCCATCCGAAGCGTGCCACCTGACTTATACTCCCTATGCCCGAACCTATGCTTCGAGCTAGGGAGTGAAGGGCATGTGTTGGGGGGTAAAATCGTCATTGCATCAATACCCGTGCGAGGAGGCTAAGACCAACCTCTCCCGTAGCTCGGCCTTCCGAGCTCCATGGCTCGGCTTCCCCGAGCTTCCGTAGCTCGCCCTTCCCGAGCTCCCACAGCTCGGCATCCCCGAGCTTCCGTAGCTCGCCTCTCCCGAGCTCCCATAGCTCGGCCTTCCCGAGCTCCCACAGCTCAGCTTCCCGAGCTTCCGTCGGTCGCCTCTCCGAGCTCCCATAGCTCACCTCTCCCGAGCTCCCATAGCTCGGCCTTCCCGAGCTCCCACAGCTCAGCTTCCCCAAGCTTCCGTCGCTCGCCTCTCCCGAGCTCCCATAGCTCGGCCTTCCCGAGCTCCCCAGCTCGGCTTCCCCGAGCTTCCGTCGCTCGCCTCTCCTGAGCTCCCATAGCTCGCCTCTCCCGAGCTCCCATAGATCGGCTTCCTCGAGCTTCCGTCACTCGCCTCTCCCGAGCTCTCATAGCTCGCCTCTCCCGAGCTCCCGTAGCTCGGCCAGCTCGGCTTCCCCGAGCTTCCGTCGCTCGCCTCTCCCGAGCTCCCGTAGCTCGGCCTTCCCGAGCTCCCATAGCTCGGCTTCCCCGAGCTTCCGTCGCTTGCCTCTCCCGAGCTCCCATAGCTCGCCTCTCCCGAGCTCCCATAGCTCGGCCTTCCCGAGCTCCCATAGCTCGGCTTCCCCGAGCTTCCGTCACTCGCCTCTCCCGAGCTCCCATAGCTCGCCTCTCCGAGATCCCATAGCTCGGCCTCCTGAGCTCCCACAGCTCAGCTTCCCCGAGCTTCCGTCCTTGCCTCTCCGAGCTCCGTAGCTCGGCTCTCCTGACTTCCTGTAGTTCGTTTCCTCCGAGCCTCCGTGGCCCGCTTCGCTGAACGACCTACGATCCAATACCCACCTCCGCGGAACCTGACGTGGGAGAGCCTAAGCCTACTGTAACGGCACCCTAGGCAAGGAATCATGCTGAGAAATGGTCTAGAGCCTATCGAGGCTACCTGAGACCTACACATCTACCAGATTCTAAGCTGTCAAGGAGCTCTCACAGTCATTGATCCCCTAACGGACAAGATAGGATCCCAACAGCCCCCACAACGGCCTGATTCGATCCACTCCCGTATCCTAACAACATCTGAACCTTCCAGAAGGCACTCAAGATCCAGGTGATAGTTATAAATGGAACACTCCCAAATTCCCTCAGGTACGCACTCTTGCGCGCTGACACCCCACTCTCACTCTCCTGCTCTCGCCGGCAGCTCGTCTGTGCTCTCGCCTTCTAGAGCTCACGATTGGCCGCCCCCAGAGAGGCCTCTTAGAGAGATCCACCTCCCCACTTTCTGGTTGATCGCCGATTTCTTTTTACTGACTTGAGCGTCGCAGGGTCTTCCACGGAGGGCCACCCCCAATGCACTCTCGCGCGAGGACTTGTGTGCAGGTCCGCCCCCTTGGAGATCGACTGCGCCCGAGTCGGAGGACGGATCCCGGCGGCAACAATACTAATGCCCTTTCTTTGCCTTGGAAGTCCTTGTCACTGGAAGCACCAAGAACCACTTCATGGGTATTGCCACAGTGGAGAGAAGAAGCGCTGCATGATTGCATGGAATCTGGGAGGTATTCTATTGGGTTGTGCATGGCCTTTAGTTGACATTGTTGCATTAGTTTCTGAGATCTTAGCTTGCTTGACAAGCAAAATGTTCTATGTTGCAGCTTTGTAATTGATGGGGCCAGTTGACCCCATGAAAAACAAATTCTTGGACGGCCCCAAAGGCCCAGACTCTGACGCCAGCTCCAGCGACGGCCCCAAAGGCCCAAACTCTAACTCCAGCGATGGACTCAGCGTCAGCTCCGGCACATCAAAGGCTGACACCCGCCAAAGGCCGGCCTCTCCAAGCTGGCCGGCCCCGGCACATTGCTGGCCGGCCACGACGTCTCCAAGCTAGCCGGCCCCGGCGTCTCCACGCCAGGCGGCCCTACTTCTCCAGGAGACTTGGCCACGGCCTCTCCAAGTTGGCCGGCCCCGGCACATTGCTGGCCGGCCATGGTGTCTCCAAGCTAGCCGGCCCCGGCGTCTCCACGCCAGGCGGCCCCTACTTCTCCAGGCGACTCGGCCACGGCCTCTCCAAGTTGGCCGGCCCGGCACATTGCTGGCCGGCCACGGCGTCTCCAAGCTAGCTGGCCCCGGCATCTCCACGCCAGGCGGCCCCTACTTCTCCAGGCGACTCGGCCACGGCCTCTCCAAGTTGGCTGGCCCCGGCACATTGCTAGCCGGCCACGGCGTCTCCAAGCTAGCCGGCCCTGACGTCTCCATGCCAGGCGGCCCCTACTTCTCCTATCCCGCCGAGTCGGCCTAGGCCGTCCCCGGCTGGCCCAACTTGGCCCCGGCGTCTCCTGTCCCGCCGAGTCGGCCAGGGCCATCCCAGGTTGGCCCGACTCGGCCCGACGTCTCCTGTCCCGTCGAGTCGGCCAGGGCCATCCCAGGCCGGCCCAACTCGGCCCCGGTCTCCTATCCTGCTGAGTCAGCCGAGGCCATCCCAGGCCAGCCCGACTCGGCCCCGGTGACTCCCGTCCCACCGAGTCGGCTTAGGCCGTCCCCGGTCGGCCCGACTTGACCCCGGCATCTCCTGTCCCGCCGAGTCGGCCAAGGCCATCCTAGGCAGGCCCGACTCGGCCCCGGCGTCTCCAGTCCCGCTGAGTCGACCGAGGCCATCCCAGGCAGGCCCGACTCGGCTCCGGCACCTCCAGTCCCGCCGAGTCGGCCAAGGCCATCCCAGGCAGGCCCGACTCGGACCCGACATCTCCAGTCCGTCGAGTCGGCCAAGGCCATCCCAAGCAGGCCGACTCGGCCCCGGCATCTCCGATCCAGCCGAGTCGGCCAAGGCCATCCCAGGCCGGCCCAACTCGGCCCCGGCCGCTCCTGTCCCGCCGAGTCGGCCAAGGCTATCCTCGGCCAGCCCGACTCGGCCCCATCGTCTCCAAGTCCACCGATTCGGCCCCACACCGGCACTGCCTTGCCGTCGAGGTAGGCCCAGCCATCTCAAGTCGACCCAGTTCGACCCCAACGAGACAGGATCCCCCGGTTCCCGCCAGATCAGCCCAGCAGTTCAAAAACTACCTCTCTGATGCACGCCACCCGACAACGTCAGACGCACGATGTGCGCCACCCGATAGCCCAGCTGCTGATAGGACGTAACCCACCAACCAGCCTAGTTGCTGATAGGATGTAACCCACCAACCAGCCCAGATTCATGCAACGGCTCAGCAGACCTCCTGACTTCATGAAAACCCACGTGATGGTGCCAGCGCCAACCCCTATAAAAGGGTAAATCACATCGAAAACCGGGTACGCACATCTTACGCACTCGATGCCCTAACTCTTAAAGGAACTATCTATCCTTCTGAGATCTCTCCCTCCTCAAGAGCTCTCTCGAGCTCCTTCTCTGCTGTGACCTCTGTCACTGACTTGGGCATCGGAGGGTCCCATCGAGAACCCTCTCCGGTTTTGGGACTTCTTTGCAGGTGATCCGGTGAAGAGGAAGAGTCTCTGTTCCCGATTTCCAAGAGGGGTGATCGAGCGTCATCAGATTGGCACGCCAGGTAGGGGGGCGCTAAGAAAAAGTAGCGAACGATCTCCGGAGCTACATCTATCATCCCCTCTTTTCTCCCAGAAGCCATGCTGGTGACGCGAGCTCGGGATGCCTCTGTCAGCTGTCCGGCTGGGCTCATCCCGCTAGCTGGATAGTAGGAGGCCAATCCCCTTGCTACCAGCCTTCTTGTTGCCAGCCCACCGTCGGACGCCGCTGTCCAGACGGCGAAGCAGCTGGCAACCCTCTCCCAGCAAGTTCAGAACCTCACTACCATGGTCCACGGGCTCCAGTAGCAGCAGTCCGTGGCCACCCAGCACCAGACTGCTCCCCCCGCCAGCCAGATGTCGGCGAGGGGAGGCTCCCCCGGCGAGGGACCAGCCGACGTTGAGCTTCCCTCAGGAAGCCTCACCGCGAGCCTTCCAAGTGGCCGCGGTCCCCCGGCCACGGCCCCAGCGAGCTTCCTCCCAAGCCACTTCATCACGAGGAACCCAGGCGGAAGTCCCGACTTCCATCTCCGTCTTCTGCTTCCTCTTCTTCTTCTTCCTCAGAGCCCTCCCGGAGGGCTCCGACGATCAACCGCCAGGCCGAGGAGCACCTGAGGAGTACAACCGGCGCCTCGACGAGCTCGCCAGGAAGATAAACCACCAGCCGAAGGAAGAGTTTGACACTCATCCTTCCTACACTCGCCACATCCTGGAGGAACCAGTCCCCTCCAGGTTCGCTTCCCCCAAGTGGACCCGTATGATGGTACGACCGACCCTCTCGACACCTCGAGAGCTACAAGGCCATGATGCAAGTCCAGGGCGCCTCAGATGCCCTTCTCTGCAAGGCCTTCCCTGCGACCCTGCAGAAGGCTGCCCGTGCGTGGCATTCACGCCTGTCCCCCCATAGCATAGACTCCTTCCGGGAGCTGGAGAGGGCATTCCTGGCCCACTTTGACGCCTTCCGTCCGCAGGATCCCAAGGGTGGCGGACAGTCTCTTCTCCGTCCGCTAGAAGGAAGGAGAGTCCCTGCGGAACTTTGTGTCCCGATTCAAAACCGCCGCCCTCGAGGTCTACCATCTCGATGATGCAGTGGTCACCCTGGTGCTAAGTGGAGACTTCTTCCGTCCCGCTTCACCTTCTCCCTGGACAAAAAGCCCTCGAGCTCCTACTCCAACCTCCTCCTCCGGGCCCAGAAGTACATCCGGGCAGATGAAGCGACCTCACCCGTCGGGAGTCTTCGAAAGGCTCCAGCCACAAATCCGCTCGCCCTGAGCCGAGCGGACCTCCTCCCAATCGCCGATCCGAACCCCCTCGCCGGTCCGACAACCGGCGCCGGAGCCCTGTCCCCGATGAGGGTAAGCTCACCCCTCTCCTTGCCCCTCGATCCCACATCCTGATGGAGATCGAGGGCGAGCCCTACCTTCAACGTCCTCCCCCAATGAAGAAGGGTGTGTCCCGCGACAGAAGCGCTACTGTCGATTCCACCGGGACTACGGCCACGACACCGACAACTACTACAGTTTGAAACGGGCTATCGAGGAGCTCATCCAATGGGGCTACCTCGACAAGTACATACAGAAGACGCCGCAGCCACTGCCGGCCATCATGGGGCCTCCACCAGCTCAAGCCGCCGTCGACAACACTCCCACGGAGCGGACCATCGGGATGGTGTCCTGGGGGTCAGCCTCTGCATTCAAGCGACAGAGGGGGGAGGATGCTCCAAATGATGTAATGCCCCGGGGGAGACTGCTATAATGGAAAATATAAACAATAAAGGCGTAGTCGTCGCTATGACGATCGCCAAACACCCTGTAAAAAGGATTTTAGTTGATAGTGGCAGCTCAGCTGACATCCTTACTTACGATGCCTTTGTTCGAATGGGTTTATCTGTTGACTCCCTTCAGCCCATGGCAACCCCGCTAGTTGGATTCACCGGAGATTTTGTGAGGGTCGAGGGCGAAATATCCTTGCCCGTGACGGCCGGAACCCCGCCATGCCAAAGCACTGTGATCATGAAATTCCTGGTTGTGAGGGTCCCATTGGCATACAACGCCATCCTTGGGGATCCCGGCCTGAATCTTTTGGATGCGGTTATCTCCACCCGACGTCTATTGGTGCAGTTCCCCACCAGCGAGGGAGTTGGAGAAATGCGCGGGGAGGTAAGCCCGATCTTACCTTGCTATCATGCGGCGTCGAGCCCTCTGGAGGCCGACCCGGCCCTGGAGGCGTCTGACCCTAGAGATTCTGCCAAAGGAGGGGAGCCCGCCGAGCACCTCCTGACTTTCCCTCTCAGCGATGACCCAGCAAGGACCGTCCGTGTGGGCAGACTCCTTCCCTTGGAGGATCGGGAGTGCCTCTTAGCTTTCCTGTGGGCTAACTCGGACGTATTCGCCTGGTCAGTGTCTGACATGCCCAGCATTTCTCCGAAAGTCATCATCCACAAACTTAACATCGACCCGCACCACCGTCCAATCCGTCAAAAAAGAGGAGCTTTGCCCCGACCGACAAAGGTCTATTGATGAAGAAGTCCACAAGTTGATCAGTGCCGGCCACATCCGGGAGGCGCACTACCCGAGCTGGCTGGCCAATGTAGTCATGGTGCGCAAGGCAAACGGGAGCTGGAGGATATGCATAGACTTCACTGACCTCAACAAGACATGCCCAAAGGACAGTTTCACCTTGCCAAGAATTGACCAGCTAGTCGATTCCACCTCTGGTCACGAGCTTCTCAGCTTCATGGATGCCTTCTTCGGATACAACCAGATAAGGATGGACCCCAGCGATGAGGAGCACACCTCCTTCGTGACAGAGAAAGGCATTTACTGTTACAAGGTGATGCCTTTCGGCCTCAAGAATGCGGGAGCGACCTATCAGCGATTGATGAGCAAGGTGTTCCATGACCAACTCGGCCGGAACATGGAAGTCTACGTGGACGACATGCTGATGAAGAGCGCCCATGCCGCCGATCACATCTCTGACCTGGAAGAAACTTTTAACAACCTCCGTCGCTTCCAAGTCAAGCTGAACCCTAAGAAGTGCACTTTTGGGGTCACGGCTGGTAAATTTCTTGGCTTCATGGTGACCCAGCGCAGAATCAAGGCAAACCCAGAGAAGATCAGCGCCATACTTGACATGAGGCCGCCGTCCAACAAGAAGGAAATGCAACGGCTAATTGGAAGGGTAGCGGCGCTGAGTCATTTCCTCTCTATATCGGTAGAAAGGTGCTTGCCTTTCTTCAAGGCCCTGCGGAAGGTGAACGGTTTCACATGGATGGACGACTGCCAGGAGGCTTTCGATGGCTTAAAGGCGTTCCTGTCCTCCCCACCGCTCCTCTCCAAGCCGAGAGATGGGGAGAGTCTTTTCCTTTACTTAGCCGCCTCCTCAGAAGCCGTCAACTCAGTCCTGGTGTGCCTGGACGCTGACGGAACCCAGAAGCCAGTCTACTACGTGAGCAAGGTCCTGCATGATGCCGAGGTCAGGTATTCCAAAACAGAGAAAGTCATTTTCGCCTTGATAGTTTCCATCCGGCGTCTTCGCCCGTATTTCTAAGCCCATCCTATCGTGGTGCTGACGGACCAACCTCTCCGAGCCATCCTGGCCCGTCCGGATACTTCGGGTCAACTCACCAAATGGGCCATCAAGCTGGGGGAATTCGACATCTCTTTCCAAGCGTGACCGGCCTTGAAGTCCCAGGTCCTGGCCGACTTCCTGGTCGAGTGCACTTGGGCGGAGGAGGATCTCGAGGAGGCCACCGGGGAGCAGCCCAAGCCCGAGCCGAGAGATGATGGAAAGACCTGGATCCTCCACGTGGACGGCGCATCAAATTCTCAAGGAAGTGGAGCTGGCCTTATTCTTGCCGACCGGAAGGAGAAAAAACTGAATGCGCCCGGAGATTTCTTTTTTAAGCCACCAACAACCAGGCAGAGTACGAAGCCCTCCTGGCCGGGTTAAGATTAGCCCAGGAGGTTGGAGCAAAGCACCTCAGAGCCTTCACGGACTCGCAACTCATCTCCGGGCAAATCAACGGAGAGTACGAGGCGTGCGACCCCGTTATGGCGCAATATCTGAAAAAGGTTCAACTCTTGACCTCCTCGCTGCCTTACTTCAGCATCAGCTACATCCCCCGGAGCGAAAACGCAAAGGCCGACATCCTCTCTCGACTGGCTACCTCCGTCGACGGCCTGACAAGGGACACCTACCTCGAGTACCTAGAAAGGCCAGTGTAGAGGGCGGGGAGGAAGTCCTCTCGCTCACCCTGAAACCTACATGGATGGATGCCTATGTCCGCTACCTCACCGACGACACCCTCCCTGATGACCGCAGCAAAGCCAGGTTGCTCAATGGAGGGCCTCCAAGTTCATCCTCCTCGACGGGCGCCTATACAAAAGGTCATTCTCCTACCCATTGCTTAAGTGCGTAGGCTCCGCCGACGCTGACTACATCCTCAGAGAAATCCATGAGGGCATTTGCGGGAATCATCTGGGGGGCAGATCCTTGGCCCAGAAGGCTCTCCGTTAGGGGTACTTCTGGCTCACTATGAAGGAAGACGCGGCCAAGCTAGTTCAAAGGTGCGACGGCTGCCAACGCCATGCGCACATCCAGCGTCAGCCACCTGCCCCGCTGAGCCCACTCTCGGCTCCGTGGCCCTTCGCCCAGTGGGGAATGGACATCCTTGGACCGTTCCCCCCAGCTTCAGGACAGTGGAGATTCTTGCTGGTCGCCATTGACTATTTCACCAAGTGGGTCGAGGTCGAGGCATTGGCCAAAATCACGGAGAGCAAAGTTAAGACTTTCTTCTGGAAGTCGATCATATGCCGCTTTGGCTTGCCTCACACCCTCGTCACGGACAATGGTTGCCAGTTCAACAACGAGGCATTTAAGACCTTCTGCGAGGAGCTGGGCATTCACCACCGATTCACCTCCGTCGGCCACCCCCAGACCAACGGGGAGGCTGAGGTCATGAACCGCACCATCCTCAGAGGGCTCAGGACTCGCCTAGATGGCTCCAAGGGGCGTTGGGTAGAAGAGCTCCCCAGTGTGATATGGGCCTACCACACGACGCCCAGAACCCCGATGGGCGAAACTCCTTTCAGCCTCTCCTTCGGATCCGAGGCCGTCATCCCCGTCGAGATCGGATTGCCCAGCCCACGGGTGGAGTCCTTCAGTGAGGAAGACAACCCCGCGCTGATTCGGACCAACCTAGACTTCAACGACGAGGCGCATGACAGAGCGAGACTGCACATGGCGACCTTTCGCCAGCGAGCGGCTAAGTACTATAACGCCCGGGTTCGTCCCAAGATTTTTCTCCACGGAGACTTGGTGCTTCAAAAGGCCGAGGTATCAAAGCCTACCGAGGGGGGCAAGCTATCCCCCAACTGGGAGGGCCCCTACCGTGTCGCCGAGGCGCTCCACCGGGGGCATACAAACTAGAAGAGCTTGATGGGAAGCCCATTCCACGTACCTGGAATGCGGACAACCTCTGCCGATATTATCAATGATGTACCCCCAGGAGCATAAGCAATAAAGGAAAAGGTCCTTTCTGGCGACAGTTCGTCTTCCCTTGCGCAAGTCTCTCAAAAGGAGCTCACTGGCATCGCAGCCCACGGGACACCACTCGGCTCTAGCATGGCGGTGCCTCCGAGTTGGTTAAGACCCTAAAGGCTCCGTACCCGACTGAGTCGCTACTTGGGCGGAACACAAACCCTCAGGCTGGTTCAAAAGGAGCTCACTGGCATCGCGGCCCATGGGACACCACTCGACCCCGGCACGGCGGTGCCCCCGAGTTGGTTAAGACCCTAAAGGCTCCATACCCGGCTGAGTCGCCACTTGGATGGAACACAAACCCCCAGGCTGGTTCAAAAGGAGCTCACTGGCATCGCGGCCCATGGGACACCACTCGGCCCCGGCACGGCGGTGCCTCCGAGTTGGTTAAGACCCTAAAGGCTCCATACCCGGCTGAGTCGCCACTTGGCGGAACACAAACCCCCAGGCTGGTTCAAAAGGAGCTCACTGGCATCGCGGCCCATGGGACACCACTCGGCCCCAGCACGGCGGTGCTTCCGAGTTGGTTAAGACCCTAAAGGCTCCGTACCCGGCTGAGTCACCACTTGGGCAGAACATAAACCCCCAGGCTGGTTCAAAAGGAGCTCACTGGCATCGCGGCCCATGAGACACCACTCGGCCCCGGCACGGCGGTGCCCTCGAGTTGGTTAAGATCCTAAAGGCTCCATACCCGGCTGAGTCGCCACTTGGGCGGAACACAAACCCCCAGGCTAGTTCAAAAGGAGCTCACTAGCATCGCGGCCCACGGGACACCACTCGGACCCGGCACGGCGGTGCCCCCGAGTTAGTTAAGACCCTAAAGGCTCCGTACCCAGCTGAGTCGCCACTCGGGCGGAACACAAACCCCCAGGCTGGTTCAAAAGGAGCTCACTGGCATCGCGGCCCATGGGACACCACTCAGCCCCGGCACGGCGGTGCCCCCGAGTCGGTTAAGACCCTAAAGGCTCTGTACCCGGCTGAGTCGCCACTTGGGCGGAACACAAACCCCCAGGCCGGTTCAAAAGGAACCTAACGATGCCCCGCTTGCAGGTCACCCTCCGGGGTTCACTCCTGGTCCCCGCGCTGGGGAAGGATTACTGGCCACCCTCAGCTGGCTAAAGAAGGCACGCAGACGACCATCCCAGGCAGCGCAAGGTACAAAGGTAAGAGTCCTACACTCCTTTCGCTTAGCTGATGCGGGGCACGCAAGCTCAAGGAGTATGGGGGGCATTTGATGGGGCCAGTTGACCCCATGAAAAATGAAATTCTTGGATGGCCCCAAAGGCCCAGACTCTGACGCCAGCTCCAGCGACGGCCCCAAAGGCCCAAACTCTAACTCCAGCGACGGACTCAGCGTCAGCTCCGACACATCAAAGGCCGACACCCGCCAAAGGCCGGCCTCTCCAAGCTGGCGGCCCCGGCACATTGCTGGCCGGCCACGGCGTCTCCAAGCTAGCCGGCCCCGGCGTCTCCACGCCAGGCAGCCCTTACTTCTCCAGGCGACTTGGCCACGGCCTCTCCAAGTTGGCCGGCCCCGGCACATTGCTGGCCGGCCACGGCGTCTCCAAGCTAGCCGGCCCCAGCGTCTCCACGCCAGGCGACCCCTACTTCTCCAGGCAACTCGGCCACGGCCTCTCCAAGTTGGCCAGCCGCGGCACATTGCTGGCCGGCCACGGCGTCTCCAAGCTAGCCGGCCCCGGCGTCTCCACGCCAGGCGGCCCTACTTCTCCTGTCCCGCTGAGTTGGCCAAGGCCGTCCCTGGTTGGCCCGACTCAGCCCCGGCATCTCGGCATCTCCTGTCCCGCCGAGTCGGCCAGGGCCATCCCAGGCCGGCCCGACTCGGCCCCGGCGTCTCCTGTCCCGCTGAGTCGGCCGAGGCCATCCCAGGCCAGCCCGACTCGGCCCCGGCGACTCCCGTCCCGCCGAGTCGGCTTAGGCCATCCCCGGCCGGCCCAACTCGGCCCCGGCATCTCCTGTCCCGCTGAGTCGGCCAAGGCCATCCCAGGCCGGCCCGACTTGGTCCTGGCATCTCCAGTCCCGCCAAGTCAGCCAAGGCCATCCCAGGCAGGCCCGACTCGGCCCCGGCATCTCCAGTCCCGCCGAGTCGGCCGAGGCCATCCTAGGCAGGCCCGACTCGGCCCCGGCACCTCCAGTCCCGCCGAGTCGGTCAAGGCCATCCCAGGCAGGCCCGACTCGGACCCGGCGTCTCCAGTCCGCCGAGTCGGCCAAGGCCATCCTAGGCAGGCCCAACTCGGCCCCGGCGTCTCCGATCCAGCCGAGTCGGCCAAGGCTATCCCAGGCCGGCCCGACTCGGCCCGGCCGCTCCTATCCCACTGAGTCGGCCAAGGCCGTCCCCGGCCAGCCCGACTCGGCCCCGTCGTCTCCAAGTCCGCCGATTCGGCCCCACACCGGCACTGCCTTGCCGGCGAGTAGGCCCCAGCCATCTTAGGTCGATCCAGTTCGGCCCCAACGAGACAGGATCCCCCGGTTCCCGCCAGATCAGCCCCAGTGGTTCAAAAAATCACCTCTTTGACGCACGCCACCCGACAACGTCAGATGCATGACGTGCGCCGCCCGACAGCCCAGCTGCTGATAGGACGTAACCCACCAACCAGCCCAGCTGCTGATAGGACGTAACCCACCAACCAACCCAGATTCACGCAACAGCTCAGCAGACCTCCTGACTTCACAAAAACCCACGTGATGGTGCCAGCGCCAACCCCTATAAAAGGGTAAATCACATCAAAAACCAGGTACGCACATCTTACGCACTCGATGCCCTAACTCTCAAAGGAACTATCTGATACTTCTGAGATCTCTCCGTCCTCAAGAGCTCTCTCGAGCTCCTTCTCTGCTGTAACCTCTGTCACTGACTTGGGCATCGGAGGGTCCCATCGGAGAACCCTCTCCGGTTTTGGGACTTCTTTGCAGGCGATCCGGTGAAGAGGAAGAGTCTTCGTTCCCGACGTCCAGGAGGGGTGATCGAGCGTCATCAGTAATTAATTTCTTTCGATAACGATTTGATGTGATATATGAGTTGGGGCTGTAGATTTTTCTAGATTATGTATCGCCTATCTGTGGAAGTGATTCTTTAGATTTTTTGGGGTTATATGATTGTAAACTTGAGATTGTTCTTGTAGGCTTGGTTTTAGTTTTCATGAATGTAATGTTTTCAATATATAATCCCAGCTCAAATGCCCGGGACAGATGGTGACGATGTTCACCATCTTCGCCAAACCCTTTCATGGACATTTTCCATGCATCCAGCTCACGACCACGCTGCTATGCCTCCCCGGCCTGAAACCACTGACCTTCTCCAAGGATTTTTCTCTTTTTGATGGGTAACTGAAGGAAGTTTAAGAGTTCCCCAAATTTGTTAACATACTTCAAGGATCATAGAGTAATATACTACAAGATACCAACAGCTGAGCTGCATTTCTATTTCTTCTCCATGTTCATACCTAACTTGATTCATCGCACCATGCAAGTAGTTGACCTAGAAGGATGTGGCATTACTTTGACAAGAGGAAGTCGGTGCAAGTGAATTGGAGTTCAACCTAATGTAGGTGTGAGGCCATTGATAGAGATCGATGGAGTCAAATTGGAATCAATTTGATAACATGGTTTGAGCTGCTTAGCTTTTCCTGCTAGCCATTCATTTTTGGGTGCAAAACTTATTCATTACCAGAGTTAGTGATCACTTTCTACTTAGAATTTCTTGTTTCTTATCAGAGAAGTCTTCTTCTTCTTCTTCTGTTTTCTGACCTTCCTCATTGGTACCACAGGTCTGCTTCTTAAGAGCCGTTCGTGTCACGTAGAATTTTATTTACGTCAAAGAAAAACTTAATTTGAATCTTACATGGTCTGAAAATATACTTGGCTTGCTTGCCACATTTTACTTAGATTTTGCTATGAGATAGCTAATTGATATGACTTTAGAAAGTTTTGAAAGTGACAATTAAAATACTCTTCTATTAATTGTTTATATTTCTTTCAACTTTTTTTTTCTTTCGTATATAGTACTTGTTTATTTTATAATCCACTATTTAGTGATCCTTCATTTTCTGCTTCAATAAATTATGTGGCTGAAAGAGAAACAACTCCTTTAACCTTCATCTACATCACACACACACACACACACACACAGCAACAGCAAAAAGCAAGTTAACACTATAAGAAATAAAAATAAATTTTAAATGAAAAGGCCGTCCAACCTGAGTGGAAGTTTAATATTTTTTTTTTCAAAATTAAAGACGGTTAGTGCTGTGCGCTCCACAGCATCCTACCCGAGACCTTCCATCGGTCTCGGGATGCGCTCACAGTATCCTACCCCGAGACCCCCCGTCGCACTCGAGGTGCGGTCACAGCATCCTACCCCGAGACCCCCCGCCGGTCTCGGGGTGCGGTCATAGCGTCCTACCCCGAGACCCCCGTCGGTCTCGGGGTGCGCTTCACAACATCCTACCCCAAGACCCTCCGTCGGTCTCATGGTGCGCTCACAGCATCCTACCCCGAGACCCTCCATCGATCTCGGGGTGCGCTCCACAGCATCCTACCCCGAGACCCTCCATCGGTCTCGGGGTGCGCTCACAGCATCGTACCCGAGACCCCCGTCGGTCTCGGGGTGCGCTCACAGCATCCTACCCCGAGACCCCTCGCCGGTCTCGGGGTGCGGTCAAAGCGTCCTACCCCAAGACCCCCCCCAGTCTCGGGGCATCATCTTACCCCGAGACCCCCCGTCGGTCTCGGGGTGCACTCACAGCATCCTACCCGAGACCCTCCGTCGGTCTCGTGGTGCGCTCCACAGCGTCCTACCCCAAGACCCCCCATCCGTCTCGGGGTGCGGTACAACATCCTCCCCCAAGACCCCTTGCCGGTCTTGGGGTCATCCACAGCATCCTACCCCGAGACCCCCCATCGGTCTCGGGGTGCGCTTCACAACATCCTACCCCAAGACCTGAGACCCCTTTCAGGCTTGGACATTGAACAATACCGATGAACAGTACCATGCAAGTATTCACCCACAGCTTTCTTTGGAGCTCATTCAAGGGCATGAACAGTGCCATGCGAGCACTCTATGATCAAATGCTCTACGAGGGATAGACAACCAAAAAGGGGGACACGCCTGGCAAGTGCCGTAACGATCGGCCATGCCCTGCAGCTACCAACTCTGACAGGACGCGGCCCGCAGTGCGATACGGCACATGGAGGTAAGCTCCGCCGTAATGTCATCAATTAATGCTCTGACAAGAGATCACGTCCCAAGCCGATGGATTCAGGCATCGATAAAAAGGGTAAGAGGGTCCTCGACCAGGTAACACGCTCATGACACCCCTTAATGCTCACAACGAGAGATCTCTCTCGGAGCCGTCTCTCTCTTTCTTTTTCGAGCTTCCTCAAGCTCACGGTTGATGCCCAGACCACTGACATGAGCGTCGGAGGGTCCCGTCGGAATCTCCGGCCCCCGGGACTTGCTTGCAGGCGCGAGGAGCTCACTGAAGGAGGCGACCGCACACTCGAAGGCCGATGATTTGATCATCAACATGGTTTGAGCTGCATAGCTTTTCCTGCTAGCCATCCATTTTTGGGTGCAAAACTTATTCATTACCGAAGTTAGTGATCACTTTCTACTTAGAATTTCTTGTTTCTTATCAGAGATGTCATCTTCTTCTTCTTCTGTTTTCTGACCTTCCTCATTGGTACCACAGGTCTGCTTCTTAAGAGCCGTTCGTGTCACGTAGAATTTTATTTACGTCAAAGAAAAACTTAATTTGAATCTTACATGGTCTGAAAATATACTCGGCTTGCTTGCCACATTTTACTTAGATTTTTCTGTGAGATAGCTAATTGATATGACTTTAGAAAGTTTTGAAAGTGACAATTAAA
>UESW01002526.1:41891-203666 GCA_900491605.1 Calamus simplicifolius | reverse complement strand
TAGTTAGATATTTTTAAAAATTAGGAAATAGTAGTTAACAAGTGGCGTTTGGCTTTGAGATGATAGGAGAGATGATTGAATTTGGATTTAGCTACATATCAATATAGTAGAGTTCAATCTCCTCTATAAATAATTATAAATAGTAGTTGTTAAAAGGTAGAGAGTGGAAAATACAAACATAGATGTAATTAATTTGGCGGGATTATGTTGGCTAGGATGTTTTTTTTTTTTTTTATTTTTTAAAACAACATGAAAGGCCTACGACCTCTCTCTAGAAAAACAAAAAAAAAAAACCCAATTTTTTCAAAGTCAACCACAGCTCTTAAGTAGTGATGGCTGTGATCACAATAACCATTGCCATCTTTTGCTTTATTTTTTGTTTAAATCAATCTCATATTCTTTCTTTAAGTTTGACACCTCTTTCTTATACTTCTACATTTGCTTTTTCTTGTATTTTCAGCATTTTTCAAATTTTTATTCCTTTTTTCTTCCCTTCTCCTCTTTGGTAGATGGTTTATGGAATTGAACCTTTAGCATGTTTTGTATTGTAGCCTAGTAGCACTTTTTGGTCTCCTTCCAGTGGACTTCAATCTTTGAACTTCTTAAATATCAAAATTAGATTTCATGATGAAAATGGTGTCCATGTATAATATATGCACATATTTATTTGGCATATGATTAATTAAATGTATGTGTCTTAAAAGTTTGATGGACTTCTATTTCTATGAAAACGTCTAGCATCAAGGTCCCTTCTTAGGCTTTATGGGAGGCTAATTGCCAAGCCTCACATGGTAAAATTTGACAACTTTGTTTAGAAAGAATGAAGTGGCCCTAAAATATTAGGTAGGATCTTATATAGCTTGTTATTAAGATTTACAACTTAAAACAATCCAAACTTTTGAAGAAAATAAAATAAGAGCTATATATATATATATATATATGATAAAACTAAGTATAGTTTTTTCCATGGAACGTCCTGATGTTATGTTGAGACATTATCCCAAGTACCTCGCTAAGCCTATTCTATGATTGTTCTAATAATCATAATCGATAAATTCTAAATTATCTTTCATCTCAATATCAATATCTCATTCTATAAAAAATTTGAATAATCCTTTCTCATGTGATTTAAAAACATGAAGCTAAAAGAGATGGCAAAAGAATTTGAGTACATTTTTTTTAATGTCATAAATGCAATCCTTTGCCTTGGCTCTTTTGGTGTATCATGCTTTCTTTCTTGTAATCAAGTAAAACCAGCCACTTTGTGTCTCTCCTTTCTAAAATGAAAAAGTCTAGCTTCATTCGAAGCGGTGCAGCAAGTGCGCATCGATTTCAATGATTGATGCACGCATGTGCCAAGAGTAAAATTGTTATTCTCTGCTTTGGCATCGCATCAATCATTGAACACAGTGCAGCTAGCAAAACTTTTCCTTCTAAAATTTGGAAGGCCCATCCAATTATTTAGATTCAACTCCCTTTGGAAAAAAAATATTCATATTTTGGCACAATCAAGTATCAAATATCAAAATGCAGATAATAGTATCAAATCATATTAATGGTATAAATTAAAAACTTTGATATGATATGCTTTCAAGAGTGCTTTTAGAATTATTCAAATATCTTTGGATGAGAGAGAGAATGGATAGCATCCGCATGCATTACCTAAATTTTAATTTCTAAATGGATAATAGCAATTAAATTCCAATTATTTTCATATTTTTTTTCATAATTACTTTTTTTTTTGGGGGTATAGATGGATGACCATACCAATTTAGATTGCCTCTTTTAAAACATTACATTAAAGCATACAACCATATAGTAGTAATTTTTATTTACAGTGCTAATTCATAAATTAGGTCATATCTTTTCATGCATATGTATCTTGCTAACGTGCTCATAAAATTCCTATGCACCAAGTCTAACACATTTGTCAGCTTGTGTATGGCATTGCACTGGAGAGCAGTGATACAAGAGGGTGATGATATATAAAGAAGAATAGAATATGTTTGTTCAATAATCAGATGTTAGAGATTTAAAATTTTTGAATCTCCTAATATCTCAACAATAAGGCCTAAGCTTAGGCTCCTTTGTTAGCCATTTTAGATCGCTTAGGCAACTTATATCATTGTTTGTACCTCGTCACCAATACTTTTGTGCTAAATATATACTTGTTCTAGACCCACACAATATGAAAAAAAAAAATATAGCTTCAAATCTATTAAAGGCTTTAAATTTTATAGGATAAGATCATTCTAATTTTTTCTTAATGTGTGCTATCATTCCATTTCATTCTAAACTTGAAATAGAAGATGTTTTAGAAATAATTAATTAGGATAGGATCATTCATCCGAAAACTCGGAATAATGACTCATATAGCTAATGAAATGTTCTGTTGGCATATGAAATCATGAATTTAATAACATCACCTCATAAATTATCTGTAGTTTAATGAGCAATATTGGAATTGGAAAGATTTTCGAAGGTGCATGGTGTAACGTTTATGAAACTTTGAGATTCATATTTGATGAATGATGGTGATGAAGCATCACCCAAGCTCATGAATTGAAAACTATTGATGCACTTGACACGCATCTCAAAGTTTGCAATCAATCTCACTAATAGCCTCTTCCACTGAGCTGCGGACCCGAGCCACCACCTTTCTCATTTTCCAAACACCTGGTCAAAGAACACCTTTCCACGGCATAGCATTGCACATTGCCTCAATTAGATGAATTATTTTTTAATCTCTTCAATCCTTTTCATGTATTTATTAATTTATCTATTGGTCCATGGAATATTGGAATATGGTTCAAGTATAAATTACTCCAAAGTTTACTTCCTTTAAACTTTTGCACGCCTTCGCATGATCCATTTTAATCAGGCTGTGGGACAGAGGCGTGTACATCATGGTAAGTTTATTATCATCTTTAGCTTAAAGAAGACACAGATGCTTTCTTAAAGTGCCCAACTGTGTCCCTTTCCTCATTTTTAAATGCTGAATCTTTGACATAAAGGCTAGGGCGATAATTATTCTCATCTTTAAATATTTATTTATTTTAGATTCATGAGTTTTTTAATTGTCTCAAAAAGGTTATGGAGCTCTCATATGTATAAAATTTTTTTATCAAAAAAAAGAAAATCAGCATGTATGTATGGGCATAAATATTTGCATCCATATTCTTAATTTCTAAAAAAATTAACTTAATGAAACATCTTCGAACGATAAATTATGGTAATATAGTGCAAGATGAGACGAATAAAGTATGAAATGAGTGTTGGTATTGGTGGATCTAACCATCAATTCTCTATCTAATGAATAAAATCTAATTTTTTTAGCATAAAATAATACTATAGATAATTATTAGTCCTTATATTTCCATTGATTGTTGCCACAAATCTTAACATATATATGCATGCAATAAATACTAGTTACACTCCTTGCTTTAAAAAAATGCAATATTATAGGAAAATTATTAACCCTTGCATTTCCGTTGATTGATACAACAAATCTCCATGTATGTATGCATGCAATAAATACATTTTATACTCCTTGCTTTGGTAAAATATAATATTATGAATAAATTATTAGCCCTTGCATTTCCATTGATTGATACCATAATTAAATAGACACAAGGATCATGGGGACTTTGTCTATCTTTTGCTGCATTATTTGTGAAACTTGTCCTTGGTCCCAAAGAACTTATTACGTCCTCATCATACATACTAATTCCATTCTTCATGCCATTTTGGTTGTTAGGCTTCAAAATCTTTCTCATGCCCTCTCCAACACTAGCTTTTTCTGAAAGATGTCACGAGTCCATTGCGTTCTGTCTACTTTCTCGGAAGCTTTCAATGATAATGGTGAAATTCTGAGCTATATTTTGAAGATCTCCATGACCTTTATAGTACTCTTCTTGCTCTTCCTTGTCCTTGAACAACAGCAATTGGAAGACCATGAAACTCCTAGTTAAATTGTTAGTGTTTTCTTTTAGTTACCTTTAAGAAACTCCTAGTTAATTAAATTGGCCAGTTGAAATGGATAAATGTTCTTTGCTCCTTTAGTTGATATGTTAAGCTTTAAAGAAAAATTCTTGATCATATTTGTTCATCATCATGAAAGATGATTCATTTGGGAGCGTTTCTCCACAAAGAAATTGAATAAAAGACTGGATTAAGAATGCTAGCATTCTTAAAATATAAGGGAGCGAACCAAAACAATTAAAAATTCGAGGATTAAAATGGATTTGGAGTAGAGGTTTGAGAATTAAAAATAAAAAAAATGCAAAAAAGTCAAAGCATTTATCATCCCTTATTTTCTTTCAAAATTATTATGGCAAAAATATTTTATGTTTACCAATGAAATTTGCCCATTATTTGCCTATTAGTCCTCTCCTAATTCCCGGCACACACACCCTTTCCCTCTTTTTTTTTTTTTTTTTTTTTGTACAAATGGGCGATCAGACCAATCTAAGTTGAGTCAACCCCAATTTATCAGAATACAAAATTTGAGCAAGCATAGGCGGGCACGGATCAGGCAGCAATCCAATCAGCCGCTAAATTTGCTTCCCAATAAATGTGCCTAATCTGAACAGTATTCAGCTAATAAGTAATTCCAGGGTGGATGACTGTACTGGCCACGGACCTGAGGGTCCCATGCTGCTTAATGATCTCCTTGGCGAGAAGGTGATCGGGGACACTGTTGGGGGTCCCTCTTCCTCTAATTCCTAAATGAAGATTCTTGTTTGGAATGTTCGAGGAGCCCTGAAACCCTCATTTCGTTCTTCTTTTGGGAGGCTTCAGCAGCTTCATAACCTTGACATCTGTATTTTGACGGAGACTCGTCTTTCGGGGGATAGTTTGTATCGCCTTCGGAGGCAGATTTCTAGATTGTGAAATTCTTATGCTATTGACTCTGTTGGTCTTTCTGGAGGCATTTTGGTTCTTTGGAGATTGGATAGAGTCCGTGTGGATGCCTTTCATGATTGTGGCCAGCAGGTTGCTTTAGTTGTTTCGGAAGGGTCCTCTGCACCTTGGTTGCTTTCGGGAATTTATGCCAGCACTGAGTTTAGGGTGCGCCGAGTGCTTTGGGATGAGATCCAACTGCTTCTTGGCCAGGGTTTTCCCTCCCTCATTGCTGGTAATTTTAACTGTATTGTGGGGGCCTCTGAGAAGCGAGGAGGCAGACAATTTGTTGCTTCCTCGGGCATTGTTGAGTTCAGGAACTTTATTGCCTCGGCAGATCTTTTGGATTTGGGATTTACTGGACCCCAGTTCACCTGGTGCAATAATTGTCAGGGATCTGCTAGAGTCTGGGAGAGACTGGATAGGGCTTTGGCTTCTGCCAACTGGCTTCAACTCTTTCCTTCTGCTACTGTTACTCATTTGCCAAGAATAGGGTCTGACCATTGTCCTATCCTCATTTCTACTGATGTGCCTCTTCAGCGGTTTAGACAGTTTAAGTTCGAAAAGTTCTGGACCTTCTATTCTTCTGCGAGACATATCATTTCTCAGGTCTGGCGGTTGCCAGTTAGAGGGAGTGCCACTTACAGACTTTCTAGACGGCTCCTTCTTGTCAGTCGTAGGCTTTCTAGCTGG
Organism: Calamus simplicifolius; assembly: GCA_900491605.1. Lineage (NCBI taxonomy): Eukaryota > Viridiplantae > Streptophyta > Magnoliopsida > Arecales > Arecaceae > Calamus > Calamus simplicifolius. The sequence continues at coordinate 198,071 of UESW01002526.1, read as the reverse complement.
AACAGGAGGGAGGTCGGGAATATTTTGAGGCATGTTGAACATGCAGAGTCTATTATCTCTTCTTTGCAAGACAAGGAGGATCAGCAGGGTTTTCTCCTCGATGCGGATCTGTCGACTCTCAGATCCACTTTAGCTGTCCATCATTCTCTAATGTTGCAGCAGGAAACTTATTGGAGGCAAAGGTCCCGTATTCAGTGGATTAAGGAGGGAGACCGTAATATGAGATTCTTTCATCAGACTACTTTGCGGCGCCGATCGGCGAATCGCATCAGATGCATTGATGATGAGGAGGGCCATTCTGTTGAGGATCCGCAGGCGATCAGGGATCAGTTTATTAACTACTTCCAGACCAGATGGACTGAGATGTCGGGGGTTGGGTTCCCAGTTTCTCCGGTTCTGCCTTCTTACAAGGTCTCTGATGTGGAGAATGACAGTCTTATCAGGCCTCTTACTATGGAGGAGATTCGCCTCGCTTTATGGGAGCTGGGTCCTGACAAGGCCCCGGGACCTGATGGGTATCCGCCCTTGTTCTTCTGTCATTATTGGGATATTGTTGGTCCGGATGTGGTCTCTGCTATTCAGTCTGTCTTTTTGGCCATCATATGCCTTTTGACTGGAAGCGGACTCTTGTTACTTTGGTACCCAAACGTTTTGAGGCTTCCTCCCCTATGCATTACCGACCCATTAGTCTGTGCATCACTTTATACAAAATTTGTGCTCGGATTTTAGTAACTCGGATGGCTTTGGTTATGCCTCGTCTTATCTCTCAGGAGCAGGGTGCTTTTCTTAGAGGTCGCAGTATCACGGATAACACCCTGTTGGCCCAGGAGTTTATGCATGACCTTCATCGAGCGTCGAGACGTCAGTGCCTCATGGCTATTAAGCTTGATATGGAGAGGGCTTATGATAGACTGAGGTGGGACTTTCTTTGCAGTACTCTTCATGAGTTTGGTTTCCATGAGGTTTTTGTCGACTGGGTGATGGAGTGTGTCCAGAGGCCGTCTTTCTCTCTTATGATTAATGGGGGTCGGACGGAGTTCTTCCACTCGGCGATGGGTCTAAGACAGGGATGTCCTCTTTCTCCATTCTTGTTTATTCTCTCTGCTGATGCTCTATCCCGGGAGCTTTCTTTGGCGATGCGGACTTCAGACATTGACCCTTATGCTGCTGGCCCCCTTGGCCCTTCGCTGTCCCATTTACTTTTTGCTGATGATTGTCTCCTGCTGGGGAGGGCTTCTACCAGCAATGCCTCCACCTTTGCCTCCATTCTTCACTCCTATTGTCGTGCCTCGGGTCAGTGTGTCAATCTCAGCAAATCGCTGATTTGTTTTAGTCCGAGGACATCCCCTTTTGTGAAGAGGGCTATATCTCAGATTATGGGGATTCCTACTCAGTCCGATCGGATGTCCTATTTGGGGATTCCTATTTCTGGGAGACGGCCTCGGTGTTCGAATTTTAGTTATCTGGTGAGGCGGATCCGTGATCATCTGGATGGCTGGCAAGTGTCTGGTCTTTCTATGATGGCGCGGATTACCCTGATCCAGTCTGTGCTCTCGTCGATGCCTGCCTATCTATTATTTAACACTGCTATTCCGTTGGCTTGTCTGCGGAAGATTGAGAGATATTTTCGTGACTTTCTTTGGGCTTTGAGGCAGGATGGCCACGGTATTCATCTTCTGGCTTGGGACACTGTCTGCTTGCCTTTGGCTGAGGGTGGTCTTGGTATCCAGTCGCTGCTACTCAGAAGAGAGGCTCTGACAGCTAGGCATGCCTCCCGGTTCGTTCTTGACCCGAATTGCCTGTGGAGTTCCTTTATGCATGCCAAGTACGGCCGCTGGAACTCTTCCACTATTTCTCAGGCTAATCGGGGGCATTCTTTTTATTGAAAAGAGGTCTGTCGATATGCTTCGACTATCCTAGATTGTACCTCTTGGATGATCGGGGATGGTACTTCGGTGGATGCCATTCAGGATGCATGGATTGTTGACTTCCTTTGTCGCGGTGGCCCACTTTTATCTGCCCTGATACTCCTCATGGTATGCGTGTCAGTGACCTTATATCCTTGGACGCCCTTCCTGGTCGTATTCTCGGGTGGCAAGTTTCTACGGGACTGAGCTCTGTCGGCGTATTCTTTCCATACCTCTTTCTCCAGCTGCTAGTATAGATACCAGGGTCTGGAGGAGATCATGCTTGTCTCGTGCTCCCATGAGGGACCTCCTCTCTATGTTTAGAACTTATCCTCAGGATTCAAGGGAATGGGATTGGATTTGGCAACTGCCTGTTCACCCTAGAGTAAGACTTTTCATCTGAAAACTTGCTCAGGGTATTTTTCCTACCTGCTCCCTTCTCTCGCATCGAGGTTTGAGTATTCAGCCCACATGCCCGGTGTATGGTACCGAGGAGGAAACGATTGATCATGCTATATTCTATTGTGCCAGGGCTCATCATATTTGGCAACTCTCTAGTACTTATCCCTGGGTGGACAGTTCTACCTCCCACCATATTTCTTTCCTGAGACTGCTGAAGCAGGGATTGGGACAGGTTACTCACCAGCGGGGCTCATTCTGGGCTTATATTGCTTATCAGATATGGCTTTTCCAGAATCAGATTGTGTTCTCAGATACGGTTCATTCTCCTCACGGATCCTCAGGACGGCTACCTCCCTCTTTGCTGAGTACATATCCCATCAGGAGTCTTTTGATTTTGCGAACCTTGGACACTGGGTCTCCCCTGCTGCTGCGGCAGCGAACCGGCGTACGGTTTTCATTTCTTGGGAGCCCCCTCCTTCAGGGTCTGTTAAAATTAACTTTGATGGGAGTGTCTAAGGCAGAAGTGCTGGTTCCGCTTATGTTATTCGTGATGTAGATGGTATGATGCTGGCGGCTGGAGGTTTTAGCCTTCTTGATCCCTCGATACCAATGACTGAGCTCTATGCGGCTTGGGCGGGTATATCCTACGCCATTCGGACTCTTGGCGCCCGCAGGCTCATCATTGAAGGGGACTCCATTATCGTTATTCGATGGATTCGTCAGCAGTATAGTTTCCACTTGCCTTCTATTCTTATCTTATGTGATATCCGATCTATGATCTTGGAAGCTTCCAACATCCAGATCCGCCATGTCTATCGTGAGGCCAATGCTGTTGCGGATTGGATTGCGGCCAGGATGGCCTCTCACTCTGGGTGTTGGATATGGAGACCGAAAGACTACTGCCCTCTAATTTTGTCCCAGTTATTAGTTTCAGATATAACGAGTCCATTTCGATCTAGGATGGTGTGAATCACCATCTGTACCAAAAAAAAAAAAGAGTAACAGAGGACATCAATTATTCTCGCCCATGTCATGAGCCAATCTAAATTAATTAAAGGAAGAACAACACGTACACATCATAATGAGCCTCCTCAGGAGGCTGGATTCATGGAATAACAAATCAACCTTTGGCGTTTCTTTCAAAGTCCTGACAGCACTAATTTGCTGGTCTGTGTCAAGAGTTTGATTTCTTGGCAATATTGATCGGATTTGATGGGAGGTGGGCCAAACCTCGCCATCCCTAGGCCTATGCTGGTCTGTGTCAAAAATTTTCCTTTCTCTCTTCTTACAATGCCCTGCTAACATTGAAGAAGAATTTTTTTTTTTTTTTTGAGTAAAATTTTTGAGTTTCTTCCATTTCATATATATCATATGAAAGTTATAGTTAGTTGATCCCAGCTTCTTCTCTTTTTTTACTGACACTTTTTTCTTTCTCTTGCAAATATATATTAGTAGGTAATCTAGTGAATCCAAGTTTATCGGCTAGGGATTCTAAAACGAATCTTAAAAAGAAATATCGACCTAATAAATAAATGATCATCTAACTCATGATTAGTTCCATATAATACATATTTAGAACTCACTGACTGACCACTCTTTTTTCTCTAAGTTATCTCATACATGTAGCTTGACTTTTTATGAAATAAAAGCCTTCTAAACTAATGATTTTATGAATGAATCTATAAAATGAGTTGACACTACATCTATCTAATTCATTGTAAGGTTTCCAAACTATAGTACATCGTGATGAAGATGGAAGAACGATTAAGAGAAATTTTACTAATTAATTAAGTGGTTTCCCTCCCCCTCTATTCGACACGCAATAACAAGGCCAAGGTACCTGCTCCCTTTTGAAACTGATAAATCCCGGATGCATTCGTTAACGATGGGAAGTTCAGGATGTGAGAGGTTAGGAGTGGGTCAAGTCATAGATTACTCTTGATAGGCTAAGGAAATAGACTCTTAAGTTTGATCATTGATATGAAACTGATTGAGACGTGCACCATCTTTTCCCAAGAGCCTAAGGTAGTGTTTGAAATAGGGGATAAAAGGAGATATTTCCTTTATTTTCAAAAGCCATAACTATAAGGTAGTGTTTGATATGGGGGATAAGGAAGGATATCCCCCGGATATCCCTCCTTATTCCCAAATGTTATAGCTAAAAGGGATAGATCTGAAAAAAATTAACTAGATGGGATAACCCATGGTTAACCATGGGTTATCCCTTAAACTTATTCCCTAGGGAACCCAGGAACAACTAATGTTATCCCTTGATGACAAATTTATAATTTTAAAAAAATATTTATTCCCTCAGCTATCCTCTGGATAAATGCTATCCCGTACATTTATCCAGGGATAGCTTTTGGGCTATCAAACACTACCTAAGGGATAGTTTGGAATAAAGTTAACCAAAGGGATAATCCATGGTTAACCATGGGATATCCCTCAATTTATTCCCTAGAGAATGCAGGAATAACTGGTTATCCCTCCAAATAAAAGTAAAAAAAAGTTATTCTATGGATTTACCTTTTTGCATTTGATATGATCAATGGGATAGTCAAGGGATATCCCTAGGAATAGCCAAGGGATAAACTCTATCCCGTACATTTATCCATGGATAATATTTTTTCTATCAAACACTACCTAAAGCTTTGCACTCCATCTTTACATCGAGTCTTACGTCTCTCACATCCTCAAGCATAGCCACCATGGTAAAAATATACTTTGATCTACCAACTTTCAATCAAAATTTATTTAAAAATATAATATTTTTAATATTTTATAGTAAAAAATTAATAAAAAATTTACATATATGTGAACTTCTTGATAATATGATATTTTATCTATTTTATTAATTTTAATTATTTTTATTTAATTCAATGTTACGAATATAATATTTTTAAAATAAAGGATTAAACTACAAGTTTAAGAATTAAAATAAATTTTATAAATGTTTAAAAATCAAAAGCATATTTTTATTTGTTTATATATTATTGAAAACTTTCCACTGCTGACATAATATCATTGACAACTTGTACTTTAAATGCTTATGTACAAGAATGTCGTCTTAGATGAGTTACCGTAGAGCACCAAAATGTGGCTATTCTTCAAAGTTGAACTCTAGTAGGATTAAAATGTTACCCTGTCAAAGTATGGGAACTCACTTTCAGAGCCAATCTTGAAGTGACATTAATCTAATTTATGGATGTTAGTTGGCCAAAAGAAAACAGCCATGGTAGGCCGTGGCTCGAGCGACAGGGATTTCCGCCATTGTTCATGAGATTGAGTGGTTGATAGGTGGATGTAAGCACCTAATTTAATTTAAAGAAATGTTACGATGTGAGCAATATGACTTGTTCTTGATTCATTCATATCGTTACTGGACTTTTTCCAAGATTAAAAAGCAGAGAAAGTCCCTATCTCAAAATATTATCCAGAACGATTCAGCTATCGCATTTTTTTAATATTTTCTTAAAAAATTAGACTTCTATCCTATCTGTTCAAGGCTACGATTCATTGCTTTAAACCGTTTCTCATTATTTACGACACCATCGACATACAACCAAATAGGATAGAATTGTCATTCTTGGATCATGACCTTTCTTTCTAACCGATGCAAACTCTTTAAGCATATACAAGAGGAGTGTTCTTCTGTAATACCCTAGTCCTTTTCTCTTGGCCTACCAATTTTTGTATACTGAGATCATCTTTGATTCAACTTGTGACACTTTTAAGCACCATAGTTTTAAAAATTAAATCGGATCAATCAGTCAAACCGATCTAATCGAAAATCAGCTCGGTTCGATTTTATTATTAAAATTGACTTTTATATGATCCGATGAAAAATAAAAAAATTTATTGAACCGAACGGGTTTCAAAGAGTCGATCCAATGCTAATTTTTAGACTTTTAGTTTTGATAAATAAAATTAGGATTGATTTTTTTTTTAATTTTTAATTTTTCACTTAAATTAATATTAATATTTTATTTTTTTATATTATTAAATTAAAAATTAATTATGATATCATTCGGTTCGATCAAACTGGTTTATCTGATTGAACCGATTGACCCATGACCTAAATGTCAAGCCGATTCGTTATCCGATCTAATTTTCAAAACATTGTTAAGCACAATTGCTGGCTCATTAACATGTTAACATATGGTAGGAAATCATTTATACTTAGGTGTTACACCTTTGGCATTTTCTATCACTGTTGCCAGAAAAAGCCAAAAAATTGAGTTTTTTTTCTCCATGTTGATTGAGTCCAAACGTAGAGGTCTAACCATGTGATGGAGATAAGCAAGGCCAAATTTTGATAGGATAAAGTAATATTGAGCCATGACTTCATTTACGTCAATCCCATGATCTACTTAAACTTACTTTTACTCGAACGAACATGGAAGAAAAATATGAGCTGAGCTAAGCTATGCGATGACTTTGTACGTGATTTTTTTCAATATGATGCTAGATTGTTGCTTCTAGAAGAGGAGCCATGGTTTGGTGTCAAAATGTTAGGAGAGCTGCAAAGGCTATGATCTCGACATGGTAAAAATTCAAACAAATATTAAATTAACACATAGCTAATAAAAGAATGATGATGAAATAATATGTGTCCAATTTTTTTTAAAAAATAATATTTAGAAAAACATAAAAAAAAGAGAAGTAACAAAAAAATATACTATCAATAATTGATAACGAGTGTATTAGATACATACGAAGAGGTTTCACACTTTGCCTTGAGTTTTTGCTAGAATCATGGAAAGTAAAATCTTGTATTTTATTTGATTCTCTAATCAAAGCTTTACCAAAATAAATAAAAATTAAACTTTGGATGTATTGCCGTATTGGGCCACAATAAACGATGGAAATTATTACCAAGAACAAGTAGCCAACTCATGTTTTATTAAAAGTTAAACATCACTCTTTTCCTTTAAAATATTATTTTTTTAAAAAAAATCTTTATAGGAGTCTTATAAGCAATTTAAAATCTACAAGTAAAAGAGTTTTCTAAGCTATATATACAGCACAGCCTCAGATATATTCAAGCTTGCATCTCGTTAAGGTCATATCTCTATGTAACAATTTTCTTGTGTTTGCTCAAATTGTACACTATTATCCTACCACGTATGATTGATAATTAGGTACTGTTAACATTTTCTATGTCACTTTATGCTATGTCTACATTTGGCTCATGTAGGTTTCATGAGTATTGATGTGGCTAATGAAGCCATGTGGATAATCACGGCAAAATTAATCAAGTGACGCCGACACATCAGCTCTGGCCTCTTCAAATAAACCGAGGTAATCCCGACTTCTTCAAGTCGGTCCCGCGTCTGCCTCGACTCCTCCGCGTCGGTTCCGGTATCCCCCTGCGGCCCCGGCTTCTCTGAATAAGCCGAGGCGGCCCCGACTTCTCCAAGTCGGCCCCGCGTCTGCCCCGGCTCCTTCGCATCGACCCCTACGGCCCCGATTTCTCCAAATAAGCCGAGGCGGCCCCGACTTTCTCGAGTCGATCCCGACCATCAAGCCCACTAACTTTCTGATTTGCGCATCCTGACACAGCCAGGCCCACCTACCGTCTGGCCACGCCATCAATGAGACCAGACCCACCTACCAACTGGCACCGCCGACCGATGGGACCTGGCCCACCAATCGCCAGCTCTCCCTCTCCAATGGGACAAAACCTACCTACCAGTCCAAATTCACGTAACTCCCACGTGTTCCACAAACATCTCTCCCACGAGTGTCAAACGCTTATAAAAGAGTAAGTCAACTCGAGGCCCAGGTATGTGAACACAGGTGCTCACCTACACTACCACACCAGAAAAAACTCCAACTCTCAGAGTTCTCTCTGCCTCTAAGGAGCTCTCTTGAGCTCCCCTTCGACTGTGACCTCGATTGCTAACTTGGGTGTTGGAGGGTTCCTACCGAAGTTCCTTCTAGTCTCGGAACTTCTTGCAGGTCATCCCGCTCGGCAAGGATCCCATCAGCGAGCAGACTAATCTTTCCTGCGTTTAAGTTCGGCGATCGAACGTCATCAAGTATCATCAAATTATTATGTAAGTATGATCTCTAACAATAGTTGAAAAGCAGTGAGAGATTCCTTGTGTACCCCAAGCTTAGCATGATATATTTTATGCATAGCAGCACATCAACAAGAGAAATGGGCTAGCTATTAACATATTAGCCTAAACTATAGTAGAATAATGATTTGTGTCAACATAATCACCACCAATTCTTGGTTGCTGCCAAAAGATATTAATTAGATTTGCATTTTGAATTAAATTATTTTACAGTAGGATATGGCTGGTTTAGCTTTAATAAAACAATTGAAATTTTTAAAATTTGACCGGAAATTCATTAAAATCATCAAAAAATTCTTGTTAAACCAGGTCAATACTCTATCCCTGACTGGCTTAGTCTACATCCCACCTTAATTATAGACCAAGTCTATTGAAAAATTTCTTAGAGTCTCCAATCAAAAAAAGGATATACATTAAACTAGCAGCTAGAGGCAGCAAACCCAAAACTAGAGCATGAAGCTATCATCGGCCACCTTTGTCCCTCTTTATTTAAGGTAGAAACAAAAAGCGTAGCCGCCAAAAATGCATACTTAGTCAAAAAAAATTTCTTTAACTTTTAGAACACAACCATTGACTTTTGTTCCCAATTTGCATTGCAGAAAAAAAAAATTTTTTTGATTTTTTTCCTATCCTAATAACTTTAAAGAAGTTTACAAGTTTTAATCACTCATTTCTAGAACTTGTTTTCAAATGTTTACTGGTGTGCCTTACTTGCAACTTCTAGAAAAGGGTATAAAGAAGAAGAACATAAAGCTAAATGCCAGATAACTTCAAAGAAGACCTATAATTAAAAGAGTGGGATCTTGATTAAGGAGTCATTCTCCAGTACCTTCTATGGTTTTTTTTTTTTTTTTAATAGTTTCTTTAATATTCCTAAGATGTTTACCTAATCACCTTAACTTTCCAAATCCTGGATCAAATTAACGAATCAATTCAAAAGGAGAATCTTAAGCAATAGTACTTGATTACTTCAAAAATTTGAGGGAGTTTCATGGATGATTTTCCTATTAATTGTATTTCTAGAAGACATTCCATCCAGCTCTAATGCAGAGATCCAGTATTTCTCAACCATGAAAGAGAATAGCATGACATCTAGAGTGCAATTTTTTTTTTTTTTTTGCCTTTCCCTCAGGAAAAACTACATTCCAAAGGCTTGTGACTTATCATATTGCCACCCAACTGGTCATCATGATGGCAACTAGAGCAGCTTTTGGACTTGTTTTCAGTTGATTGATGATTCCTTTATCAATATTCATATCAGCTGATAGAAACGTTTGCCTCCCCACTTTTGTAACCTTTTAGTATTCTTCCACTAGCCATAGATGGTGGCTGATGTGGACATTGAGATCCTAATAGGATATGGCCTAACCCAAATAGAAGTTCTCCCAGTATGGGGGATCTTCTTGCATGTAGTCTACTGCAAAGTGAGTGGGATTTTGTTGGCTCATTACACTAGCCTTTAGAGTGGGGCTCATTGAAAAGGGTGCCATGGTGGACCTAATTAGTCTGTGATGGCAGTTGAAAAGAAGCTTAATCTCAAAGGAAGGGAAGGGGGGAAGTAGTTTCGTATGGCTATGCCAATGAACAAACCAATACGGAAGAAGTTGGTACCGTAGGACAACACTCAATGGGAGGGAACTTCTCATTGGTTTCTTCTACCTATGGTCGGCCATTTGCCGGCCCTCCAATGTGACAAGCAGCAAGATCTTGTCTTGCCGCCTGGTTAAGTCTTAATGGCCCTGGCACTCATTGTTGGGGTGTCAACAGGCCATGTTTAAACCAAGTGGCATGATGAACTCTGCCCACTTATCAACTCAATCCACAGCACACTCATGCGCATGCACACATGCAAACTCTCAAAGGTCTCAAGCTTACCTTTTCTTTCCATCTTCTCTAGTTTAAGTATTTTAATCTATTTTCCACCAAATAATTAGTCTACAAATTAATTAATAGGCAATGATATTCTCTGCCTTTGTTCTTCATCTGCTTTCATGTAGAAGCTTCTTTATCTCATATTCAGTTGGGCGTTTCTTGGATGGCTCTCATGCCTTCCTCTTAAAGACCTTGAGATACAAGGATGACATAAAGCCGAGGAGGAGTTAATTATCAATAAATATGTGGAGCTCATTTATGCATGCAAAATACGGAGACTGGACCCCTTACACACCTTCCCAGTCTACTAGAGGCTACTCTTTCTTCTAGAAAGAGGTGTGCTGTCATGCTCCGGCTATGCTTTCTCGTATCTCGTGGATGATTGGCGATGTAGCTTCTGTTGATGTGCTCAGGCTGGACTTCCTCTTTCCCAGTGGCCTACCTTTGTTAGCATTGACATTCCTAGTGATATGAGAGTCTCTTACTTAATTGCTCAGGATCACACAGGCTGGCATACCTCCCTTGTCGTCACTCTTTTTGGCCTGGAGCTTTCCCGGCGTATTCTCTCCATTCCTCTTTCTTTGGATCACGCCTCGAACATTAGATTATGGAGGAGATCCTATATGACTCGTGCTCCGATCAGGGATCTTATGCAGGATTTTAGGCCACAGAGTAGGCATATGTCGGATGTCTCTTGGATTTGGAAGCTTTCCATCACCACAGAGTCCGACTATTCATTTGGAAGCTGGTTTGGGACTGCCTTCCTACTTGCTCCCTGTTCTCGGGTAGGGGCATGGCGATTCAGCCAATGTGCCCATTATGCGGGCTTGAGGATGAGACTATCGATCATGCTATCTTCACTTGCAGCAGAGCGAGATTGGTCTGGCAGATAGCAGGTTATCGCTCTTGGGGTGATAGTAGTGCTCCATGTTGCAGTTCTTTCCTGAGTTTGATCCGATAGGATATGCGGAGGGGCACCCGTTCGTTGAGTACCACGGGGGCTTACATTGCTTATCAGGTTTGGCTATCTTGGAATTGGCATATTTTCGCTGATGTGATTGACCCTCCCTACAGGATTGTCAGGGCAGCTCTGTCCCTTTCTGCTGAGTACACTCTCCATTAGTCTGACCTTGATTCTGATAGCCCTAGCATCTGGGATTCCCCTGCTGCCTCTACAGCGTTCTGGCGCACGGTCTTCGTATCATGGGAATCCCCACCACTAGGATTTGTCACAATTAACTTTGATGGCAATGTTCAAGGTTGTCTGGTTGGTTCGGCTTTTGTGATCCATGGCTCAGATGGGTCGATGCTTACAGCTGGTGGAGTTGGTTTTCTAGACCTTTCAGTGCCACTTGTTGAGTTGTATGCTGTATGGGCAGGTATATCCTATGCTATCCGCAGTCTAGGCATTCACAGGCTTATTATCGAGGGGGACTCTATTACTGTTGTTCCCTGGCTCCGATAGGACTCGAGTGACCCTTTGCCTATCAACCCTTTGATATGCGACATCAGTACTATGCTTCAGCATGTTTATAGTGCCCAGATTCGGTATATTTACCGGGAGGTTAACTCAACGGCTGACTGGGTAGCTGCCCGGGTTGCCCACCATTCCGAACCCTGGAACTGGCTGCTGGGTGACTTGTGCCCGATGGTTCTTACTCAAATTTTGTACTATGATATATCGGGCTTGACTCACCCTAGATTGGTGTGATCGCCCGTTTGTAAAAAAAAAAAAGAGTGGTGATATATTTTTCATCAATAAAACTCCATCAAGGCCGGTTCTAAGCCCGGATAAAGGAGGATTACGTTAGATAACTAACAGCCAACGTAAAACTCTGTCAGATTCCTAAAATATGAATCTAGTATATGATAGAGTACCTAGAGAAATAATATGGTGGGTTTTTTTTAAAAAAAAAGAGTTATCAAAAGGCACATAGAATTGATAAAAGATATATGATAGAGCAATAACTATCATTAAAACAACAATAAGAGAAATTAGTGAGCTTTCAATTACTCTAGGTTTACATCAAAAATTTACCTTAAGTTCGTAAATAATTAAGTGTAACAGAAATGCGCAAGTTAAGATGAATATGTGGTAAAATTTTAAAAGATAGATTTAGAAATAAACATATACGAGAAATGATAAGAGTAATCCCAATTAAAAATAAAATAAAAAAAACTAATTACAATAGTTTCGACATATACAACGAACACTTTTAGATACTCCAGCTAGAAAGAGAGATCTTTTAACAATCCATGATAATAATAAGGTAAAATAAACCTGAATAAAACAGAGTGAAGGAAGCAAATTCATGTAGCCGATCCCATATAATTAGGAAAAGGTTTAGATGAGTTGAATTGAGTTGAGTTGGATTATTTAAGGAAAGAAATGCATGCTAGTTTGTATTTCTCTTTTAAGTTAATACACCAAATATTTTGTAACTTTAGACCAGGTTTGTACATTATTTGTAACAAGAAAGATAAGTAGAGCTTGTTAGCCAGTCAGCTAAATCAAGTGAATTCTGCTTTGATACGAAACAAATTGACATGCAATACAAGTTTGATACCCAAAAAATGAGCAAATTAGAAATTTTCTAGAAAGGCTTTTTACTCCTCTAGTATTTTTTCTTTATGTAACTCATATTATGTTTGTCAATAAATAGAAAACCTAATTCATTAAAAATAAAATAAAATCTCGATTATAAAACCGAATCCAAACTAAGACACGAGGAAGAAGGTATCAATAAGTCAATCTTGTCATAGTCCATATCAAATGGCTCAATTTAAGTTGTGTCTAAACCCAATCCCACCCACTCGTAGCTAGCTTGCAGCCCTAGTAGGATCAAAATAACAAAGGAGAAAGAACCATAGACATAACTAGCTAGCATGGGTGCACCTGCTGTGTATATGTTTGAAGAGAGCTAGAGAAGAATAAAAGAGAGATTGGATTGAACTGAGAAAAAGAAAGGGACTCTTGATCATCATTATAACAAATTGTTATTGAAGGATAAGCTTTTGACAAAAAATTTACAAAGAGAAAGTTCACCTCTCACTCCACAAATACAAATAAACATGAAACATTACTTAATTGAAATCATGTTATAACACTAATATAATATTAGTGCTGTAGGATCACACATAATTCAGAATATCCAAATTAAGCTCAAAATTAATCTAGATCTATGCATTGAATCTGGGGTCTGGAACCCAAGATGACTAGAATTTACCAGACTTGATCAAACTAAAATGGTTTCAATCATTAATTAAATTAGCCCCAAAATTTGAACCCAACCATAAGCTAATTGCACTAGTTAATTAAGAAGGTATATATATGGGACCCAATTCAAGATTTGATCTCGACACACAAATCACACACCAAACTGGAACTCAAACCCAACCCTATATATTTGACTTGAGTTCAAAACTCTAATTCATGACAATTAATATTGTAATGGCCCCAAGATTTGAGGGATTTAATAATTATTATGTATGTTTTCCCAAAAAGCGGAGTCTTTCCTTAACCGTCCTCTCGTATTAAATGTATTATTTTCGCCATAAATACACGCTTTTTTAATCCTATTTCTCATCTACCAAATCGTTCTATAGCCGTGATCATCACCTTCAATATATGCCATGAATAAAACGCACGCGCTGGCTAGCTAGCTAGCAGCCAAATTAGCAACCATTTACCTCTAGTGGATCTCAAACCCAATATATCTCGGGTCCAAAAACAGCAATAAATCCTTATCAAATCTCCATACATATATGAAGCCCTCTACCATATATATACCGTAGCAGTTGAACAGTATATATGACCAGGTCCATCTAATTAATCTTAATCTTTCTTACGTTACGGTAATTAAGATTTGATCCCCCCATACATGTCATGATCTCAGCCAGCCACATATATATGTTACAAGATTAATTATATTTGATCCCCATACATATCATATATGCTACAGTGGTACATATATATATATATATATATATATATATATATATATATATATTCCTGGTTCCAAATTATATATATAAGAAGATTCATATAATTTTGGACACAAAAAGGAAGTACTAAAAAGGAGAGAGGTAAGAGAGATTATTAGCTGTGCCAGTTTCCTTGTAATCCTTGCCCATAACCATTCTTTGTCGTTCTGATCCGTAACTCCTTTTAAACTGTGAAACCACGCCATCCTTCTATTATTAGAAGATAGCAATTAAATCCTTGCCATCTCATGCCTTCTTTCCGTGTCCTTATAGGCCGTAGAGGGATATCCAAAGGCCAGACCTCATAGAAGATCGAAGCTAGCAACATGGAGAAGAGAGAGGAGAAAGAAGTTGCACCACTATTGGAACAGAGGGAAGATGGCAAGCCAAAGGAGATTGTGGTGGTAGATCTGGCACTGGTTGACAAGGATGATCAGGGGAACGGGTCGACTGCGCCACCGCCGCCACCGCCTATGCTCGAGCTCAACCTCATCGGAGCATTTGGCTCGGCGGAGGCCGACCAGCAGCAGCCGAAGGTGGAGTCGTCGCCGGAGTCGGAGCAGCGCGTGTTCTCGTGCAACTACTGCCAGAGGAAGTTCTACAGTTCCCAGGCGCTCGGCGGTCACCAGAACGCGCACAAGCGCGAGCGCACCCTCGCCAAGCGCGGCGCCGCCCACCGCCACGGGGGCTTCGTCGGAGAACATGCAGTCGGCGTGGGAGGAGCCCTGTACCACTTTCCGCCGAGCATGGCTTCGCTGCCCCTCCACGGGGCGTGCCACGGGAGGCCTCTCGGCATCCAGATGCACTCCATGGTCCACAAGCCGTACATCGGGGGGACGACGACGACGACGACGCCGACGTCGATGGCGGCGGCGGCGGAAGGATTTCTCTACGGCCGGCATGGGGGTTGGTCAAGGCCTCCACCGGTTATCAACCGCCAGCCGGCGATTGGAAGGCTGTTGTCTGAAGAATTTTATGGTGCAACTACAAGATCTCCGGCGGCGCCGAGGTTCAATGAGTCGGCGTCCGTTGGAGGTTTCCGGTGGATTGGTGATGGTAGTGGCGGTGCTGGCGGTGGCGGTGGCGGTGGCAATCATTTGAGCTTTAGACAAGAGGAGTTGCCCAAGCTTGACTTGTCTCTCAAGCTCTAGGGTAGTTATTCAAGCATGTTATAATTCTCTCTAGTTTGGGTCCACTACTTCTGCCGGTAGATTACAGATGGGACCTAGAAATTTATCTGCTTTTTTCTTTTACCACCGTTTTTTTTTTTTTTTTTTGTTTGTCAATTGACTTCTGATTTGTTAATAGTGGAAGATTTATCACTGTTGGATTGAATGTCTCTTGTCCTTTTTAATAGTTGATGTTGAGTAAATAACAGGAAGGGATCATTCTGATATCAGATTAATTAGCAATGGCAGAAGAATTAATGAGCAGATATAAACTCATAGAAGAATCCTTGTTTTGGTTCTCTATTGTTCTTTAAACTTTTTGTTTACAAACTTTCTCTTCATAAACTTAAGACCTACGAGTGAAGTGGGTAGAAGTTGAAAGGTTGCCGCAAGTAAATTCGTAAATGTATTCAAAATAGTCAGTTTAATTAAGCGTTTTAAGGGATGGTTTCACTGCAACGGCAACTCATGATCAACAAGATAATTTTTTTTAAAAAATTTATTTAGACAAAAGAAAGGATTCTTTATATATATATAGTAGCATTTCATGCTCAGCGAAAATTACGATATATTATTAAATCTTTAATTTCCTACCATGTTTGGACGTACGTACGCCTGGACATCTTTACGTTAAAATAATTTTAATTGTAAATAAACGTTATTCATTTTTTTCTTTGTATATTTTCCCATGGGCTGTTCTTGATATAGCGTTCACTACCCTATTTACTAATTATTTACGGCATCAATAAATTCTAAACCCTATAAATTAATTACAGATATAATTTACAGGCTTATGATA
The DNA here is from genome assembly GCA_900491605.1 of Calamus simplicifolius. NCBI lineage: Eukaryota > Viridiplantae > Streptophyta > Magnoliopsida > Arecales > Arecaceae > Calamus > Calamus simplicifolius. The sequence continues at coordinate 181,855 of UESW01002526.1, read as the reverse complement.
TGGGTCTCAATTTATGTGCGTCTTGGTCGGTTTTCTTAGCCTGCAAGAGTGCTCTATCAAAGGACAATCCAATGGTCTACCAAGAAAAAGAAGACAATCCAATTGGACTATCATTGATTTGGAGTTAAGAGGATTAAATCGCATTGAATTGAAACCTCTGGTTTGGGTTTTCAATTACCCTCCTTAAGCGGACATTTTTTTTGAGTGAGATAAATAGAAGGAACGGTTGTAGGATTATTTATGTCCTGGATATTTTACCTTTTATTGATTAATATTTTACAAAATAAAATTTCTCGTAACTTTTGCAAAGTCAAGTTAGTTAATTTATCGCCAAGAGTTAAGCTTGGACCACCTCATAGCTTGTACAATTCAAAAAAAAAAAAAATCATATTAAATATTAGAGTATTATTACTAAGCTTCCATGTATGCATAGTTATGTCATTTTATATGACCTTCTTTTATTATTTTTCAAATTGCTGATATATTTTACATTTAATGAACATCATCAAAAAATTAAGAATATTATACATGCACATATAAGCATTAGAGATCTCTAAGTAATGAGATTCATTAAGGGAGTACCTTTCCCTAAATAAACCCACACCCTAAAATATTGAAAGAAAGGGTGAAATTTGAATAAACTATGTGGGGCAATCACCAACCAACTTTATCTACTCCGTAAGCTAGCTAGTACTAAGAAATTGTTCACTTTCATAAATCAACATACTAGTAGAAATTAAATCCTAATTTCTAAATTAAACTATTATTTTTTTAAACTAAAATATAAACATTAGACCCAAGGATAGATGAATCGAACCCTACTTAGTTGAAAGTTGAAATTGAACCAAACTCGTATCGAACCTTGCATAAATTAGTAAAAAAATGATTTTTGAAAAACCTCATTGGGAATTGGTTCCCATAACACCACTTAAAAATCTTCTACTAAAATTTTATATCGAACTCTTGACCAGCCATTACAAGTCATTGCTATTTATTAACTATGATTTATGATGACATCATAACCTGACTGAAGGATTATAAGCATCAATAAGAATGATGAAATAGATGATGAACTAGAAACTAAGGTAGAATTTGATTCATCTGACCTTACGAAGAAAAGCTTCACATCTAGGCCAGCTAGCACTCTTACTGTAACATCCTAAAAACTTTATAATTTTTGGTAATATTAATGGCATTTTTATTTGTAATGAAAATTGGATGATTTCAATAATGTATGGATGTGTTGGTCACTTGATAAATATATTTAAAAAAAATCATGATGTAAATGAGTATATTTTGTGTGCTAATGATTTTGATTTAAGAATTTAAGAAATTTAAGTTTTAATATGCTAAAATTACAAAAAAATCAAGTTAAGTTTGAGTTTTGCCCTAAGTGTTGTTTTTAACACTTAGAGTCGACTCTAATTGATAAGGAGTCAACTCTGGTACGGTTTAGAACTTCTAGCATGCTTTGGAGTTGACTCCTGCAGAAGGGAGAGTCAACTCATGTAGAAAAATAGAAAGTCAGCATTTCTGCTTTGTGTTCGAGCGGCTCTAGATTCTACTCAAGCCGACTATAAGAATGTAGATTTTCTAGGTTAAATCTTTAAAATTTCATATTTATTTGTTTTAAGTCTGATTTGAGTGCTATTTGAATCGTTGGATTTTAAAATTGAGATCTTCGAGTTGGCAAGGTTATTTCCTAAAAATATTAAATTTAAAAGAATAACAATAAATAATTATCGAGGGCAAAATGAAGATTTCATTAAGTCTCACTATTCATGCCTTAGCCCCAAGCAACCAGAAATATAAAGAGAAAAAGAAAAGAAAGAAAGAGAAAAGAAAGAAAGAAAGGAAGAGAAGATAATCGACTTGAGAAGAAGAAGAGAAAAAAAGAAAGAAAGGAAGAGAAGATAATAGACTTGAGAAGAAAGGGGAAAAGCTTGGGGATCTTGGTGGTCGTGCTAGCTTCTAAGGTAAACTCTAATTTTTTAAGCCTAATATAGCATGGATCTTACTCGGATTTGTTGTTATGAAGATGATAGCATGTGAATCTTTGAGGAATGAAAGGGTAGAAGAAAATAATGAGATGTTTGAAGATTTAGCATGCATATGTATAGTGTTTCAAGAAAACCTTCCAAGCATGAACCTTGATGATGTATATGTCTATATGTGATGGCATAGGTCTGGACGTGGTTTCAAGAGCTGGAGCATAAAAGATGAGTATCAGTTGGGATGCTAGCAGCTAAGGTGAGTGAATTCCTCATCTGGCTATGTAGTTTATTTTGAGATATTGTATGGATGTTTGCTATAGCATATTTAAATGTTGCTATGTAAAGTATGATATTCCAAAAGAGGATTTTAAAATAAGAAAATGAGAACTAAAGTTATATGTTATTTTCATAAAGTATGAGTTAAAAGAAAAAGAATTAATGTATAGCATGCCCTAAAGCATAGTGTAGATTTTCTGGTAAAAATCTGGGTTCGAAAGATTTCAAGTATCAAAAGAGATATGAGATATAGAAAAATATGAGCTTCCTAGAAGTATAAATATAAATATGAAAAAAATATATAGTATAAAAGAATTTAAATATGAGAGAAGGTATAAATGAGAGAAAAAAGTTAAAAATTCAAGAAAAGAACATGAATGCCATAACAAGAGTACCAAATAGAGTAAAGAATAAGAGTTATAAGATGAGCATGATATGAGTTGATAGCTTGAGTTAAAGCATATCAATGTTTTAAGGAAAAAGAACATGCATTGTAGAGGTATGAAGGGATACCTATTAAGATGTGTGGATGATATAATTCCAATGCATATGTTTGATAGCATGCATATCAATGAAAAGTATAGCTTAAGTTTTAGAAAAAAAGTATAAATATGAGTTTCAGGGATGTTATGACATATGATAGCATTATGATGCTAGTTATGATATGAAAGGCTTAGTAGAACATTGTATGTGGGTTGGATTGAGAAAGAGAACCTGTATATTATAAAATAAGAGCATGGCAATTGAATGTGAGTTAAGGTATGATTCCCAGGGAAGAAGTTAGAATATATGTTATAGCTTGAGTTTAATGCATGTGTCTAAGAGTTGAAGAAGGGTTATGAGTTTTACAAAGAGAATGAGATTGAGGGAAGAATATAAGCTATGATAGATTTGAATCTAAGGCCAAGATATAAGTCTGCGGAATGATCATATGATATAGAAAAAGGTATATGATGTGAAAAAAGAAAAGAAAAGCCTGGATATATATATGAATAGCCGATATGGGTTAAGGTGGATTAAACGAGAGTATGGATGTATATCGTATGTAATATATGACAGAATTATGGCATGATTTAAAGAAGGCATGGGTTCATGATATATGTAAAGTCTGGTATGAGTTAAAGTATGAATTTGAAAACCTGAGTGCAAAGCATAGATTTAAAATAAGCATGAGTATAAGATATAATTGAAAGCAAGCATGTGGTCATAGCATATGAAAAGCATGGCCTAAGCTTAAAGCTTGAGTTAATGGAACTTGGGTGCACATTATATATAAAGCAAAGTATGAATTCAAAATAGGAATAAAATGCATGAGTTTCAAGAGAGAAAAAAAGAAATGTTTATAGCTTGTGGAAAGCAGACCATGATCTTGTAACTTAAAGTGTAACAGGAGGTGTACAAAGGATATGACTTGAGAGGTATGCATGGGCATATATGTGTGTGTGTGTGTGTGTGTGTGTGTGTGTAAGGTAAATGTAAAGTACTTTGTAAAATAAATGTGAGCCTAAGCCTGAATTTTTAAAGCATGAGTATATTAGCATATGCCTAAAACATGAGTTGAGCATGTGTTTAAAGAAAGGGGTTGAGCATGAGTTTTATACATGAGCTTCTGATGCCTGCATGGGTATTTAGCATATTTTATATCATGAGCTGTAGTACATATTACAACATGAGTTTTAAAAGCAAAGGATTTGATATGTGAGTTTTAGATGCATACATGGCATATGTGCATGAACAGAATGTTAAAAAGAATACATAACATTCAGGCAGCTATGTGGCTGATCATCCTGTAGACTGTATAGCATTAGCATTGCACTACTATTGAGCTGGCATCTCTTGCGATTCAATCGTACGATGACCCCCGGGGTCAGGGATGAGTGCACGCTAGATCAGGCCCAGTGGGGCAGGTTGCAAGTAGCCCATGGGGTAGGAATCATAGCTCAGTGAAGCTAGTTATTATATAGCCCATAGAGGTAGAGAGAAAACTCGAGATTTCAGAGTTAAGGAACAAAGTACTTTGCCAAATGAACCGCACGGTAAAGGGTGCTATTTGTGTGAAGATCCTGTTGCTATTTACGCACACGATGAGAGTACACCTGCAGGAGGACGACTATAGGATGATATCTCGAGGCATCACCATAGCCCAACACCATGATGGTTTAAAATTATGCATATTTTTATATGAGAGGCTAGTGGGCTAAGTGTAGATCTCAGTGGGGATCAGAGAAGTTAAGAAAAAGAAAAGATGGACTGCATAAAAAAGATTTTTGTGGCTTATAAAGAAATGCATCATTCATGGATTTTCATATAAATGAGTTATTTTTGATAGAAAAAGTTATTTATAGAGTATTTCAATACTGGTATATTATTTGAAGAATAAGCTACATTTTACGTTATCTGATATCATATTAAAAATATACTTTGGTTTATACATGTTATATTGTATCAGCATACTGTTAAAAATGTGATTATTATGGCTCTCTATTTTTTTATAGTTAGATGGTTATCAGTCATTGGGACTTTGGTCTCACCCCTCTATGGTTGATGTTTTTCTTGCAGATTAGTGAGCGGGATAGCAGGATTATGCGGTTGGCCTTAACTTTAATCTCGGTCTGAGAGTTGGTAATTGTACATCGAGAATATTATTAGATTGAAAAATTTAGTATGGATGTTAAAAAGATAGACAAAGTCTTATTTGTATATGAAAATGAGAGTTATGTATGTATTTATGTAAGCGTGTTTATATAGTTGTTACTCTATGTTGTATTATGGATCCTTATGAAATGAGATAAAGTCTTCTATTCTGAAAGAAATTATGAGTATAATCTATGTATTATTGCGACTCGTATGTCGATTGTGAATATGATCTTATAACTGCCTGATGATGTTGCAGGAAAAAAATATATATATGAGCAGGGACACATGATACTGTGATATGATGTTATGAATGAATTAAATAATATGTATGAAAAGTTTTATTGGGATAGAGTTTTGAGCAGGTGATTTATGCCAATTAGATAAAGTTTACTAATACTTTATGGTGTGTAATATAAAGGCTAGTAGAACTCTATCTGATTTTCATAGATTATCATATTATGTCTTGTCTTGAAAAAGAGAGGGAGCTGATACTTACGAAGATAGAACAAAAGCATGAGAGGTGCCGAAAGTTGCCTGGTTGAGGCCCTCTAATGCTTAAGTCAATAAAGGAGAAGGATTGAGTGGGCCAAACATAAATCTGGTAGCTTTTCTATTTTAAGAGGATAATGCAAGGGTGTAAAGCTTATAGCCAAATAAGCTGCTAAGAGAGAGAGAAGTTAAGAAGAAGTGGGAATCTTCTTACTTTCGGATGATATTTCTTCTTATAGGCAAGCTTTACTCTTTAGTGGCGGAAGGTGTCTCTATGATGATGGTATGTCTTATCACATTAGTAAGGTTGGCCATGATAGAATTGCTCAACCTACTATGGGCCAGATTGCTGGTGCAGCATGGAAATGATTGTTATTTGGAGTTATCTGTAGTTCTATTGGATGTGTTAGATAGGATGGCTATGACTTTGTTGGTCATACCCCTCTAGCAAGTTATAATATTTCAATAATCGAATTCTTTTTTCTTAAGTAGAAAATGAAAAATAAAGTATATTTTAATTTATTATTTTGAATAGTCTTTAAACTATGTAAATTGAAATAATTAAAACATAACAAGTCTACATATTCGTTCTATACATTATATGTAACATTTTTTGCCAATTTGTAGTAGAGTCATGATGATTTATATTGTAATGAAAGAAAATATAGGATATAAATCTCTGGAATAGTATTTAAATTAGAAAATCTATCTACAACACACACACACATGCCTGTTATACTCCTATATATATATGTATATATAATTCTAGTGCAAATTCAGTCAAAGCAATGGCCTAGTGACACTATCTTTTGGTCAAGTTAAAGAATTCCCTCCCGTGATAATTATAAAGGAAATGATTTAGCCAATTTTATGTTCAGAATGGTTCTGTAGTATAAAGAATGCAAGGTATTCCGTTTGAAAACTCTTCTACCTAGTTAGTATTAGAATCATCTAGTTAAGCTTGGTGTTTCTAGCTCTGTCATGCATCAAACGTATCGATATTATACTCATCTCTTACACCTTTATGGGTCTCCATCAACTGTTATCGTAAATGAAATAATTTAATAATAAGTTGTATATCATTTAACAAAATGATTTTTTTTCTTCCTGTACTCTAAGCTAACCCAGTTCTTTAGGTTATTCTTCAATGACAAAATTGTTAGTATGCCAGCAGTAAAATCAACTACTTCATTGGTTAGCATTAATGAGAAAAAGGAAATTCATCGTTTAATTTTCGTATGGAACCTATGAGTAATAGTTATATCAAGGTGCATTAGTGTTAAGATGATTATTTTGTGCTAGCTCCAGCTTTGATTTATCTAGGCCGAGCTGAAATAACTTAATTATGGCCATCCAACGTTGGATTCTGATTCATCTTCCAGAAGACATGGACTGAGATTGGACTTTGTCATCATATGACAAGGTCTAATAGCATTATAGTTTGATATCATGATTAGATAAAAATAGGATTAGGCATGTGAAAACAATGTAGTTTGCTCAAGAGTAGAGAATATTAATTTGATGAATGAACATGATTCAACCATATATATTATTTGAGATAGTTTGATGAAGTCTTCTCCGGTCCATCTGGTCTAGCTTGGTTTTTTCCCCTTTTCCTGCATTATTTTAGTGGCGTTTACTCAGTCTCAACAATAAATAGTTTAAGGTACCCATCATGCCCACACTGATTTGATAGTTTAATTAACAATTAAACTTCGATGTGGCAATAAATTTAAGTTACTACAATCTGTTGTACCATGGGTAGGAAACTGTTCAGGTACATATTAAGGGAGACTTCAAGCATTCTTAGGTAGTGTTTGACTTCCCAAAAGTTATTCCTAGATAAATATACAGGATAGCATTTATCCAAGAGATAGATGAGGGAATAAGCATCTTTTTAAAATTACAACTCTGCCATCGAGGAATAACTTTAGTTATTTCTGGATTCCCTAGGGAATAAGTTCAGGGAATAACCCATAGTTAAACATAGGTTATCCCCTCTGGTTAAACTTTTTCAGACATATCCCTTCTAGTTATAGTTTTTGGGAATAAGAAAAGATATCTAAGGGATATCCCTCCTTATCCCCTATTTTAAACACTCCCTTACTATTTTTTCAATCCGATAGAGAGCTAATTTTACCTTAAAAGTTTGCATATATATATATATATATATATATATATATATATATATATATATATATATATATATATATATATATATATAATGGTTCAAGAGATAATATGAAGAAATAATTTAATACATGCAGTGAGATATTTTTTTGATATGTAATATAGGTCAAAGGGTGAATATATAGGAATAATTAAATAAGTAGAGCAAGGAAACAAAAAGATTTGATATTTCTATGGTCTTAAATCTAGTGGAATGGGGGAGAAGAATTTATGCAGTTCAACTTAACCAGTTCAGAGTTGAATTTTAGTTATTGTTGCACACGTAAAGAGGAGGGGGAAAGGAGAAGATGCATGGCCCACAGGCATCATAACATAATTGTATAGATTTATGGAAAAGACTTTGTACACCGCCCCCGGTGCAGCAAGTCCTACGTGGGCTGCACCACTCCTTCCTATTGGTCCACATGGATCCCATGTAGCCTAACATGATGGGACAGAATAGCAGGGATAATGTTACTTTTGATTGTACATCCATTAAAAGTCGTTCAGCTTTTCACCATTGGTGTGAAGACGAAAATGCCCTTTCCTTCCAGCCTACTTCAACCCGTCATCTTATTTGGATTTTGCTGATAAAAAATCGTAAGGTTCTGGCCTAGAAGAAGAGTATCCGAAGGAGTGGCAAAGCTCTGCCAGACGACATCCTTGCGCGCATTCAAGAGAACAAGATTCCCATCATCGCGAGACTGGCTGAAGCGATGAAGGAGTTGTGAGTGTTGATGCTCCAGACCTCAGCTCCCTTCGAAGAGTTGAAGAGAACGAGACCTCCGGCCTCATTGAGTTGAAGAAACGAATTATATCTGACAGAAACATGAGCGCCGGCAACCCATACAGGCGCCTGCTCGGAGGACGGGATCGATCTCGAGTTGAAGCGAATGCCGACTTCATACCGGTTAGGTTCGTCAAGGTGGCTAAAGAACTCCAATGCAAAGTTCCCATCGGGGGAGATCAGGAATCACGCTTTGCAACTGAAAGCTTAGAACCAAGTGGAATTTCCCGAGCTTCGATATGAAAGAAGATAGTGGAACAGAGTAAGAAAATGGGAACCAAATAGGGTGTCGTGGGTTTTTGAGCAGGGTTTTGAACTGGGGTGTCGTGGGTTTTGAACTGGGGTATCGTGGGTCTTGACTGGGGTGTCCTGGATCTTGAACTAGGGTGTCATGGGTCCTGAACTGGGGGTATCGTGGTCTTGAACTGGAGTGTCATGGGTCTTGAATTAGGGGTGTCGTGGGTCTTGAACTGGGGTGTCGTGGGTCTTGAACTGGGGGTATTGTGGGTCTTGAACTACAGGTGTCGTGGGTCTTGAACTAGAGGTGTCGTGGGTCTTGAACTGGGGGTGTCATGGGTCTTGAACTAGGATGTCGTGGGTCTTGAACTGGGGGGTCTGGGTCTTGAACTGGGGTGTCGTGGTCTTGAACTGGGGGTGTCATGGGTCTTGAACTAGGGGTGTCGTGGGTCTTGAACTGGGGGTCATGGGTCTTGAACTAGGGTGTCGTGGGTCTTGAACTGGGGTGTCGTGGGTCTTGAACTATGGGTGTCGTGGGTCCTTGAACTGGGGTGTCATGGTCTTGAACTAGAGTGTCGTGGGTCTTGAACTAGGGTGTCATGGGTCTTTGTTGGCCCAGATGGCAACCCAAGAGGGGGGGGGGGTGAATTGGGTTCTTAAAAATTTAAGTCTTTTTAACTTTAGTTGATTAGTTAGCAAATGTGCAAGTGAGAGGCTAACTTTAATCAATACACAAGCAAATAATAAAGAGAGATAGAGAGAGAAAATATAGCACGGCAAACACAAGATAATTTTATAGTGGTTCGGTGCAACCAACACCTACGTCCACTCCCAAGATTCACTTGGGTCCACACTATAATCTCTTCGATTACAGCCGAGTTGTTTTACAAGTTCACAACTCAAACTTGTTGTTTTCCGGGATCACAACGAACCCAGCCGGTTTTACACGGGCTACCAGCACAAAACCCTACACGTTGTTTTTCACGGGCTCACAACTAACCCAACACAAGCACTCCGGCTTGCAACGAGGTATAATAACCTCCACTGATTCAATCCACTGATTGAATCAGCAAACAACCAAAATAACAGAGTTTAAATATAGAAATGCTCCCCTTGAGCAAATATACAAATAAAGTATAAAAAGGTTAGAAAAGCCTGATAAGATTGCAGATGGTTGTGGCTTTGGCTTTCTTCCTTCTCCTCTTTAACTCCTCTTGAAGTATTGAATCAGGCCTCAGCAAGATTCTTGACCGTTTGAAAACTTTGGAGTTGAGATGAAGCTTTTTCTCCTTTTGTTGAATGTTGAAAATCCTTCGATTTGATCTTTGAAAAGCTTTTGGATTTTCTTTTGACTCTTGTGGATTGATGATCTGGAGCAGACGAAACTTCCTCTTTGATTTCACTCCTTTTGAATCACTCTATTTTGAACTAGAAGATTTTTCCAATAAAGCTCTGTTTTTCCCTCTTTTGAAATATTCTTTTCTCTTTTTGATTTCTTTTTGTTTGATTTGAAAAGAGCTCCTCTATTTATAGATTCTGCAAAAATATATCCGTTAGAAACAAGAAAAATAGCCGTTATTTGAAAATCTTACCGTTGGAGCTGATGTGTCATCGTGAAAAATCGCGCCCAGATTTGGAGTCGACTCGAGCACTGTGTGAGTCGGCTCGAACAGTCGATTCCAGAAACACCTAACTTTCAGGGGTCGACTCGAGATATGCGGGGAGTCGACTCGAGAAGTGCTCAAAAATGAGCCTTTCTGCCGTCTGAGTCGAGTCGGCTCGCACAGTCCATGAGTCGGCTCGCGAAGGTTCAGGGGTCGACTCTTGAAAACTCAAGTGTCGACTCAGGACAACATTGAAAAACAGACATTTGGGGAGTCGACTCGGAAACCCTTGAGTCGGCTCGGGAGCGATACAAAAATCAGAAAAATGTTCTGATAGACTTTAAAACTCGTCCCAATAAATTTAAATATAAATGTGACTTGAATACATTAAATATGACATTAAGCATGAATTCAAGACATGTTTCAAGAAATCATTGATTAAAATATATGTAAAATTCCTTTTTGAAATCTTAATATAGAGCTTGAAACTTCTTTTTCAATTGATTCAAAACTCAGTGAATTTAAACATTGAGTCCATTGCTTTCATTTTGAATAAGCTCAAGGTTTTGATAAATAAACTCATTGTTTCCTTTAAAATACTCATGGCTTTTGGAAATCATCAAAATCAATAAGTTGGGGCAATTATGTTTCAATAATTTCTCAACAATCTCCCCCTTTTTGATGATGACAAAAACATTGAGTATATGCATTATAAAATTAAAAAATTTATGATACCAAAATCAACTTTTGTGTTCATGGAAAGGCTCCCCCTCAATGAGGTAGCTCCCCCTATGAACCTCAATTTTATAATTCATTCAAAATTTTTCAAATTCAAAAACTTAAGCAAATAAACCTTTTTCTTTATGAAATTCAAATTATCTCTTCCCCTTATATGAAACTCTTTTTCTTATTTAATTCTCTCCCTTATTTAATTAGGGCAATTAAAAGCATATAAGGTTTAAACAAATCTCTTCCTCTTAAATATGATGATGCATATACGATTAAATCATATAAATCTCTCCCCCTTTTTTGTAATCAACAAAAAGGTTGAGATGCATCAGAGCATCAACTTGATTAAATTCATTCGAATTCATTCAGCATCTAAGTTATCAATTGAGTATTGAGATATTCAAAATTATATCAAATTAAACATAAGCATTCAAGGATATTCAAAGGTACTCATAATTGAAATGAACATAACTTTTCTCATTACTTCAAAAGTATGTCAAATTACATCAAAATGTAACACAATCTCATTGTAATGAAATTAAACTAACTTAAATTCATCAAAGTTCAAATACAGTCATATTAAAGCAAAACTTCCTAGATACAATCTAGTAAGGAAATCTAGAAATACAAACTATGATAAGTATCAAAATCATTTGACACGCTTGAAAATTATACTCTTTAAGTGTCCAATCATTTCCATGATATCATCCTTTTGTGATTTGTTAAAGTCATTCATAGTTACTTGTATCTGATCAACTGCAGCATCAATATCTCTTCTTAACTGATTAGTTCTATCAAGATACACATTGGATCCATCAGCTATCCCTTGAAGTCTTTCAAATATCTTCTTAAGCTCAGCATTGAGTGAATCCACATGGGTACCAACAGAAAATGAAATAAGTCAAGTCTTGAAATGATGTCTTCCTTTAATTCTCTAATATCTTCTCTCAATTGACCAATTTCATCTTTCTTTGATTATCAAATTCTGCAAACATAGCTCTAAGTTGACATAACTGCTCATCTGAAAATCTCACAGAAGAAGATGAAGTCTGAGGTGGAGGAGAATAATGCATGCTAGGTCCTGCCTCAGACGGTCCAGCAACAGAAGGTCCAACCTCGACCTCAGCTCCAATGTCTTCAACTCTGTCCTCCTCAGCTCTAACATCTTCTTGACCTTTTCTTATCCAACTACCATTAACTTTCTTGAAGCCCATGCGGTGAATAGTGGCCAATGAATAGTAGTCAGTATGTCTCAAATTTTCCTGGGCTCACTATCACTAATTTCAATTCCTTGGCTTCTGAATAATTGTGTCAAGATCATGCCATAGGGAAGACAGGATTTCCTCTTACTCCCACAATCAGCTATATACCATAATATCATAATGGGTAAGTTGATTGGCTTGCCTGAAACTACAGCATCCATAACAAAGATATCCCTCTCAGACAGTAGTCAAAACGGCCTGTCTTAGGGAAAAGAATCCTGCTGCAGATGTTATGAAGCAATCTTAAGTCCAGTGGCAGCTGATTGGCAAAACTTCTTCAAATCCCTCAAAATTTCTATTCAATAATCTTGTGAGGGCAGGTGACCTATCCTCTGGGTCAAAAGTGGAAGGTCCTGATAGGGGTAAGTCCAATAATTTAGAGAGAATGATGGCAGTGACATTCAAACCAACTCCTCTAACATGCTGACCAATCCATTGTCCCCTCTAGTCAAATTTTATAAAACTCTTTAACTAAGCTGGGTATGTAGGACAGTCTAAGGAGCATATCTTTTCAAATCCCATTTCCTTCAACTGTGACCCTACAAGCAATCCCTCTCTCTCAAACAAATCAAATCAAACTTCCTTCCTGTAGTAATGACTCTACTCGCAAGGTGATCTACCTGAGGAGTAGTGGCAGTAGGAGCAGGAGTCGTCCGAAGAGGAAGCAGGCGAAGAGTCCGGAGTCGGCTCGCGAACGGGTCGACGCACGGTCTTCTTCCTTTTCATCCCGGCACGCTACTACTAGCACCACGGGTTTTGGGGGCCATTGAATCAAAGTGGAATGATTGTTTAAGGATTTTGGAAGATTTTGGAAGGTTTGAAGGGTTTTGGAGGGTTTTGAAATGATTTGGAATGATTAGAATCGATCGATGGGTCGGCTCGTGCCCTAATAAAGCGATTTGGGACCACGTCGAGTCGACTCGCGCAAAGCGTAGAGTCGGCTCGGGTAAGTCACAGAGCACAGACACGATCTCGAGTCGACTCGCTCAGAGAAGGGGTCGACTCCTGAGTTTCAGCAGAAACTCGAGTCGACTCCGATACTCTCGAGTCGGCTCCGAAACCATTTCAGAGTAAAAAATCAAAATTTTTCAGAGTGTCTGAAATGAACCCGGATTTGATCTTTGAGTATGATTAAAAATCATGGATTTTGATAGATCAAATTGATATGAGTTCTAGATAAAATTTCCTTAAGATTTTGAGAAATTGAAAGAACTCTAGATATATTTCCTTAGAGGTTTCAAAATCTATCCAAAAGGGTTACAAATTCCTAACTCTCCTCTAAGATAACAAAATCTTTCTTCGCTTAAAGGTTTTGTAAAGATGTCAGCTAGTTGTTCTTCAGTGTTTACATAATCTAAACAAATTTCATCATTAGCTACATGTTCCCTTATAAAATGATATCTAATTTCTATGTGTTTTGTCCTTGAGTGTTGAATGGATTTTTAGTTAAATTGATTGCGCTAGTGTTATCACATCTTATGGGTGTTTTATCAAGTGTGATACCATAGTCTTCAAGTTGTCGCTTAATCCATAGGATTTGCGCACAGCAACTTCCAGCTGCTACATATTCAGCTTCAGTAGTTGATAATGCAACTGAATTTTGCTTTTTGCTAAACCATGTGATTAAGTTACTTCCTAAGAAATGGCATGCACCACTTGTGCTTTTTCTATCTAATTTACATCCAGCATAATCAGAATCTGAATATGCAATTAGGTTTAATGTTGAGTCTCTAGAATACCATAAACCTACATTTTTGTTCCATTTAAGTATCTTAAAATTCTTTTAACAGCTATTAAATGTGATTCTTTAGGTTCAGATTGAAATCTAGCACATAAACATACTGAAAACATAATATCTGGTCTACTTGCTGTTAAATAAAGAAGGGATCCGATAATACCTCGATAATACTTTTGATCAACCTTCTTACCTTCTTCATCTTTGTCCAGCTTGCATGAAGGACTCATTGGAGTTCCGAGGGGTTTCATTGTTTCCATACCAAACTTTTTGAGTAGTTCTCTTGTGTATTTGGTTTGGTTGATAAAGATTCCCTCCTTGCATTGTTTGATTTGGAGTCCAAGGAAGAAGTTGAGTTCTCCCATCATGCTCATCTCGAATTCTCCCTGCATCAACTTTGCAAATTCTTGACAAAGAGAATCGTTAGTAGCACCAAAAATAATGTCATCTACGTATATTTGTACTACAAGTAAATCTTTATTTTTTCTTTTCAAAAATAGTGTTTTATCAACATTTCCTCTTGTAAAATCATTTTCTATTAAGAATTTACTTAACCTATCATACCAAGCTCTAGGTGCTTGTTTCAAACCATATAAAGCTTTGTGCAATTTAAAAACGTGATTTGAAAATTCGTGATCTTCAAAACCTGGTGGTTGTTCTACATACTTCTTCATTTATAAATCCATTTAAAAATGCGCTTTTACATCCATTTGAAATAAGTTAAAATTCATATGACATGCAAATGCAAGTAATCTAATGGCTAATCTAGCTACAGGTGCAAAGGTTTCATCAAAATCAATACCTTCCTCTTGATTATATCCTTTTGCAACTAATCTAGCTTTGTTTCTAATTACTATGCCATTTTCATCTAATTTATTTCTAAAAACCCATTTTGATCCTATTACTGAATGATTTTTAGGTCTTTCAACTAAAGTCCAAACATTATTTCTAGTAAATTGATTTAGTTCTTCTTGCATTGCTAACATCCAATTATTATCTTTTTCAGCTTCTTCAATAGTTTTAGGTTCTATTTGAGAGACAAATGCAAGATGATTACTAATATTTCTCATAAATGATCTAGTTCTTATTCCTTGAGATGGATCACCTATAATCAATTCCTTAGGATGACTATAAGCATATCTCCAATCTCTTGGAAGATCTATATCATTATGATCATTATTAACATCATCGTCCTTATGTGAATCATCATCTTTAGCCTCTTGTTCATGATCAGAAGATACTTCAATATTAAGTTTTTCAAGATCTTTTTCAATTATGTTTGTATCTTCCTCATCATCAATCTTTTCAGATCCAGTTGCTAAAGATTCATCAAAAACTACATGTATGGATTCTTCTACTATTAAGGTTTTCTTGTTAAAGATTCTATATGCCTTACTAGTTGTTGAATAACCTAGAAAAATTCCTTCATCAGATTTAGCATCAAATTTTCCTAAGTTTTTTTACCATTATTATGAATGAAACATTTACATCCAAATGCATGAAAGTATTTTATATTTGGTTTTCTTTCATTCCATAATTCATAAGGTGTTTTCTTTAATATTGGTCTTATTAAAGCTCTATTTAAGATGTAACATGCTGTGTTAATTGCTTCCGCCCAAAAATACTTTGGTAAGTTGCTTTCGCATAGCATGGTACGGGCCATGTCTTCTAAGGTTCTATTTTTTCTTTCAACTACACCGTTTTGTTGTGGAGTCCTAGGGGCTGAAAATTATGATTAATTCCATTTTCAGTGCAAAAATTTTCAAATAAGTGATTTTCAAATTCTGTTCCATGATCACTTCTTAGAGATACTATAGTAGTGTTTTTCTCATTTGTGACTTTCTTGAAGAATTTCAGAATATCGAGAAAGTCTCATCTTTGTGAGCTAAAAACATTACCCAAGTATATCTAGAGTAATCATCTACAATCACTAGACCATATTTCTTTCCTCCTAGACTTGTGGTTCTAGTTGGTCCGAAAAGATCCATGTGAAGTAGCTCTAGAGGCCTAGAAGTTGAAACAAATTTTTAGATTTGAAAGAACTTCTAGTTTGTTTTCCAAATTGACATGCATCACAGATTTTGTTATTTTCAAAATCTAACTTAGGTAAACCTTTAACTAAATCCATTTTAATTAGTTTTGAAATAAGGTGTGTGCTTGCATGACCTAATCTACGATGCCATAACCATCCAATATCATTTATGTTAGCATTGTCAGCAATTAGGCAATGACTACTTTCAGATAATTTGTCTAAGTCAACTAAGTACACATTGCCATGTCTATAACCAGTAAAAACAATGCTATCATTAATGGAATCAGATACTATGCAAATAGAAGATTTAAATGAAACATTAAAGTTCTTATCACATAGTTGGCTTATACTAATTAAATTGTGCTTTAAACCATCAACATAAAGTACATTATCAATAAATATAGATGGAGTTATGCGAACTTTACCAAGGCCCATAATTTGACCTTTACCGTTATCGCCAAACGTCACAACTCCACCTTTCTTTTCTTCTAGGGTGATGAATTCCTCTTTGTCACCCGTCATATGTCTTGAGCAGCCACTATCAAGATACCACTTTTTCTTTGATCTTTTGGCTACAAGACATTCCTGCAATATAATCAAACTTTATGTTTAGGTACCCAAGCTTTCTTGGGTCCTTCATGGTTAGTAGCAACAAAAATTGTTCCTTTCGGAACCCATATTTTCTTTGCTTTAACATTTAACTTGTTGTTATTATTTAATGTTTTGCATTCAAATGATTTATGACCTTTTTCATTGCATTTAAAACAAGTTATATTACTTTGATTGGCTTTTACAAAAATATTCTTTAAAGATTTTTGTTTCCTATACGTGTTATAACCTAGGCCAGCTTTATCAAAAACAGCTTTTTGACTATCTAAAATCATGTTTAGTTTAGTTGAACTTAAGGTGAATTTCTCAACAATGTCTTTATATTTTTAACTTCTTTCTTTAATGAATCATTGTCTTTAACTTGCTGTTCTTTTTCTAAAGCTAAGGTTTCTAATTGATCTTTTAAATCTTTTGTTGAGTTTTTAGTTTCAGATTTCAACAAATCTATTTCTTGATTAAAATTATCTCTTTCTTTGCTAAGTTCTTCTTTTTCATTAGTTAAGTTCTTAACTTCTAAAGCTAATTCATTTTTACTTTTAGCTAAGCTAATATTGTCATTTTTCAAAAACTTATACTTCTTTTTCAAAGATTTAAAATCAATCATAAGTTCATTGAAAGCCTCAAACATTTCATCAAAAGTGAATTCATCATTTGAGTTTTCAGAACTTACCTCATTGTCGTTGTCGTCGTTGTTGGCCATGAAGCAGATATTGGCAACTTCCTTTTGTTCTTCTTCTTCCGACGAGGAAGATTCATCAGACCATGTTGCCATGTATGCTTTCTTCTTTTTCTTGTAGGCCTTTTTCAGCAAAGGACAATCATATCTAAAGTGCCCTGGCTTTTTACACTCATAACATACTAAGGGCTCTTTCTCTTTTTCTTTCTCCTTGTCCTTTTTCTTATCTTTTTCTCCATCAATTCTTGCTCCAAATTTCTTTTTATGGAAGGGCCTTTTTCTCATAAACTTTCTGAATTTTTTGGCCAAGAGAGCAGTTTCATCATCATCTTCATCATTACTTTCACTGCTGCTCTCTTCCATTTCTGCAGTTTTGAGGGCAAGTGTTTTCTTCTTTTTGTTTCCTCCTCAACATGCTGCTTCATTGTCAGCTCGTGGGTCATTAGGGATCCTAGAAGCTCCTCTAAAGGTAATGCATTGAGGTCCTTTGCTTCTTGGATAGCAGTGACTTTCGCTTCCCACGATCTTGGTAGTGACCTAAGAATTTTGCGCACAAGGTCAGCATTAGAATAAATTCTACCAAGACTCTTTAAACCATTCACAATATCAGTGAATCTAGTGAACATGCATGTGATGGTTTCAGTTTGTTCCATTGTAAACAATTCATATTTATGAACCAAAATGTTTATTTTTGATTCCTTAACTTGGTTTGTTCCTTCATGTGTTATTTCCAACCTATCCCAAATTTCTTTTGCGGAATTACATGTTGAGATTCGGTTGAATTCATTAGAGTCTAAGGAACAATATAAATGTTAATGGCTTTAGCATTTAATTGAGCCATTCTTCTATCATTATCATTCCAATCCCTTTCGGGCTTAGGAACAATAGTGCCATCAATAAGTGTGTGGGTGTACTAGGTCCATTAGTTATTACTCCCCAAATTCATAGTCAGAAGCTTGAATGAATATTCTCATTCTAGCTTTCCAATATGAATAGTTGGTTCCATTAAATAAAGGAGGTCGATTCGTAGAATGACCTTCAGCAAAACATGAACCACTTTGTGTTGCCATAAGGATCTTTAGCCCTTGATCGTGAGATCAAATTCTAAATGAGCACTTGCTCTGATACCAATTGTTGGCCCAGATGGCAACCCAAGAGGGGGGGGGTGAATTGGGTTCTTAAAAATTTAAGTCTTTTTAACTTTAGTTGATTAGTTAGCAAAATGTGCAAGTGAGAGGCTAACTTAATCAAACACAAGCAAATAATAAAGAGAGATAGAGAGAAAAATAGCACGGCAAACACAAGATAATTTTATAGTGGTTCGGTGCAACCAACACCTACGTCCACTCCCAAGATTCACTTGGGTCCACACTATAATCTCTTCGATTACAGCCGAGTTGTTTTACAAGTTCACAACTCAAACTTGTTGTTTTCCGGGATCACAACGAACCCAGCCGGTTTTACACGGGCTTACCAGCACAAAACCCTACACGTTGTTTTTCACGGGCTCACAACTAACCCAACACAAGCACTCCGGCTTGCAACGAGGTATAATAACCTCCACTGATTCAATCCACTGATTGAATCAGCAAACAACCAAATAAAGAGTTTAAATATAGAAATGCTCCCCTTGAGCAAATATACAAATAAGTATAAAAAAGGTTAGAAAAGCCTGATAAGATTGCAGATGGTTGTGGCTTTGGCTTTCTTCCTTCTCCTCTTTAACTCCTCTTGAAGTATTGAATCAGGCCTCAGCAAGATTCTTGACCGTTTGAAAACTTTGGAGTTGAGATGAAGCTTTTTCTCCTTTTGTTGAATGTTGAAAATCCTTCGATTTGATCTTTGAAAAGCTTTTGGATTTTCTTTTGACTTTTGTGGATTGATGATCTGGAGCAGACGAAACTTCCTCTTTGATTTCACTCCTTTTGAATCACTCTATTTTGAACTAGAAGATTTTTCCAATAAAGCTCTGTTTTTCCCTCTTTTGAAAGATATTCTTTTCTCTCTTTTGATTCTCTTTGATTTTTTGATTTGAAAAGAGCTCCTCTATTTATAGATTCTGCAAAAATATATCCGTTAGAAACAAAAAATAGCCGTTATTTAAAAATCTTACCGTTGGAGCTGATGTGTCATCGTGAAAAATCGCGCCCAGATTTCGGAGTCGACTCGAGACTGTGTGAGTCGGCTCGAACAGTCGATTCCAGAAACACCTAACTTTCAGGGGTCGACTCGAGATATGCGGGGAGTCGACTCGAGAAGTGCTCAAAAATGAGCCTTTCTGCCGTCTGAGTCGAGTCGGCTCGCACAGTCCATGAGTCGGCTCGCGAAGGTTCAGGGGTCGACTCTTGAAAACTCAAGTGTCGACTCAGGACAACATTGAAAAACAGATATTTGGGGAGTCGACTCGGAAACCCTTGAGTCGGCTCGGGAGCGATACAAAAATCAGAAAAATGTTCTGATTGACTTTAAAACTCGTCCCAAATAAATTTAAATATAAATGTGACTTGAATACATTAAATATGACATTAAGCATGAATTCAAGACATGTTTCAAGAAATCATTGATTGAAATAATGTGTAAAAATTCCTTTTTGAAATCTTCAATATAGAGTTGAAACTTCTTTTCAAATTGATTCAAAACTCAGTGAATTTAAACATTAGAGTCCATTGCTTTCATTTTGAATAAGCTCAAGGTTTTTGATAATAAACTCATTGTTTCCTTTAAAATATTCATGGCTTTTGGAAATCATCAAAATCAATAGAGTTGGGGCAATTATGTTTCAATAATTTCTCAACAGTCTTGAACTAGTTGGAAACCCACGACACCCTAGTTCATAACCCACGACACCCTAGTTCAAAACCTTAAGACAAAGCATCAGTTCAAACCCATGACACCCTAGTTGGAAACCACGACACCCTAGTTCATAACCCATGACACCCTAGTTCAAAACCTTAAGACAAAGCATCAGTTCAAAACCCACGACACCCTAGTCAAACCCACGACACCCTAGTTCAAAACCTTAAGACAAAGCATCAGTTCAAACCCACGAATCCTAGTTGGAAACCCACGACATCCTAGTTCATAACCCACGACACCTTAGTTCAAACCTTAAGACAAAGCATCAGTTCAAAACCCACGACACCCTAGTTGGAAACCCATGACACCCTAGTTCATAACCCACGACACCCTAGTTCAAACAAGTAGTTATAGTTTAATTGGAGTTCTTTTAGGCCCGGAATCTTGCCTAAGCTTTTTGGATGCTTCCCTCCAAGTGGCTGCCACCAAGGTAAAGATAGAGGAGGGAGGAGAGGTTTCCCAACGACAGAGGGATGCCTCTTGAAAGAGAGTTCTTAGAAAAGCAAGACAGAAGAGGGGAGAAGCGTGGATCATGGAAAAGGTTGGTATCGCACCTGTCAGATTGTTGTTAAAAAGATTGATGTATTGGAGGGACGAGCTGTTACCAAGTGAATGTAGGATTTCTCCTGTGAGACCATTGTCTCCCAGATTAACGAGAAAGAGGGAGGGGCTGCCCCAGAAGAGGTGGGATAACACTTGTAAGATGGTTACCACTGACACCGAGTATTTGGAGCTTGCAATGGGAGCCGAAATCCCTGGGTATCTCTCCTTCAAGCATGTTGTTTCTTAGGCTAAGTATCTGAAGGTTGGGACAGTGACTGAGATTAGATGAAATCTCGCCTTCAAGTAAATTAGTAGTGAGGTTGAGGTATTGAAGCCGACGAAGAAGGCTGAGCTCTTGCGGCATTCGTCCACGGAGATGGTTGTTTGGGAGATAGATTCTTCTGAGGAAGGTGAGGTTGGCTATAGAGGGCGATATGGAACCAGCGAGACTTTGGGAATCGAGGTCTAAGGCGATGACCCGCAGGGGTGCCGCCGGCTGCCACAAGTGATGCCCCACCACTCACAGAAATAGAGGGATTCATTGTTCCATGATGCCAAGGATCCGAGGGGATCGGAAAGAAAGGACTTGAAGGAAAGAAGGGCCTTCCGGTCAGTGTCGTTTTGTGAATAGGTGATAGCAGGTGATACAGGAAAGAAAAAACGAGCTGGAGCAGAAACAGAGAAAGATAAGAAATGGGCAAGTCTTAAGGTTTTGAACTAGGGTGTCGTGGGTTTCTAACTAGGGTGTCGTGGGCTTTGAACTGATGCTTTGTCTTAAGGTTTTGAACTAGGGTATCGTAGGTTATGAACTAGGGTGTCGTGGGTTTTGAACTGATGCTTTGTCTTAAGGTTTGAACTAGGGTATCATAGGTTATGAACTAGGGTCGTGGGTTTTGAACTGATGCTTTGTCTTAAGGTTTTGAACCAGGGTGTCGTGGGTTTTGAACTAGGGTGTCATGGGTTTCCAACTAGGGTGTCATGGGTTTGAACTGATGTTGTCTTAAGGTTTTGAACTAGGGTGTCGTGGGTATGAACTAGGGTGTCGTGGGTTTCCAACTAGTTCAAGACCCATGACACCCTAGTCAAGACCCATGACACCCTAGTTCAAGACCACGACACCCCAGTTCAAGACCCATGACACCCCCAGTTCAAGACCCACGACACCCCTAGTTCAAGACCCACGACACCCCCAGTTCAAGACCCACGACACCCCCAGTTCAAGACCCACGACGCCCCCAGTTCAAGACTCACGACACCTCTAGTTCAAGACCCACGACACCTCTAGTTCAAGACCCACGACACCCTAGTTCAAGACCCACGACACCCCCAGTTCAAGACCCAGACACCCCCAGTTCAAGACCCACGACACCCCAGTTCAAGACCACGACACCCCCAGTTCAAGACCCACGATACCCTAGTTCAAGACCCAGGACACCCCAGTTCAAGACCCACGACACCCCAGTTCAAAACCCACGACACCCTAGTTCAAAACCCTGCTCAAAAAACCCACGACACCCTATTTTGGTTCCCCATTTTTTACTCTGTTCCACTGTCTTCTTCATATCGAAGCTCGGAAAATTTCACTAGTTCTAAGCTTTCGGTTGCAAAGCGTGATTCCTGGATCTCCCCAATGGAAACTTTGCATTGGAGTTCTTTAGCCACCTTGATGAACCTAACCGGTATGAAGTCGGCATTCGCTTCAACTCGAGATCGATCCCGTCCTCCGAGCAGGCGCCTGTATGAGTTGTCGGCGCTCATGTTTCTGTCGGATATAATTCGTTTCTTCAACTCAATGAGGCCGGAGGTCTCGTTCTCTTCAACTCTTCGAAGGGAGCTGAGGTCTGGAGCATCAACACTCACAACTCCTCCGTCGCTTCAACCAGTCTCCGCGACGATGGGAATCTTGTTCTCTTGAATGTACGCAAGGATGTCGTCTGGCAGAGCTTTGCCACTCCTTCGGATACTCTTCTTCTAGGCCAGAACCTTACGATTTTTTATCAGCAAATCCAAATAAGATGACGGGTTGAAGTAGGCTGGAAGGAAAGGGCATTTTCGTCTTCACACCATGGTGAAAGGCTGAACGACTTTTAATGGATGTACAATCAAAAAGTAACATTATATCCCTGCTATTCTATCCCATCAATCAGGCCACATGGGATCTATGTGGACCAATAGGAAGGAGCGGTGCAGCCCACGTAGGACTTGCTGCACCGGGGACGGTGTACAAAGACTTTTCCTAGATTTATTGGATCACTATACAAGAATTTGAATTCCAAAACCCAACTGGAGCACCAGTTCGCCTGCAGTTAACTGCCTTTTTATTTTTATTTTTTCAAGGAAAAGCCTGTAGTTAACTGTTAAGACAGGCTAGCTAATGTATATGTTGTACACTAGCATGACATATTTGTTTAGTAGCTAGCATGGCTCAGTTAGTTTACGTGCTTGCCACAAATCTTTCTATGCTACTAATGAAAACAAGCAAAGAGAAAAAACTAAGATTATAGGATTCTCAAATGAGACTAAAATTAAAAACTAGATTTCATAATTCTCAGATGAGACTAAACATTCTCATGTTCTAAATCTCAGTCAGCCTGGCTACGCAAGCTAAAGCTCATGAGTTCACGGACAACTTAACGCGGTTTAGTCACAGGTGGTGCAGTTGATCAGCTCTGATTGAGTTTAATTAGAGTTCAAGAATTTGGGCTTGATGGTCTTCCTCTTGACGAGGATATAAAATTATCTGAACCATGATTTTTTTTTTTTTTTATATTATTTTATTTCATTATTTATTTTGAGAGGTAGGAGAGCTAGATTTGGGAATGAAGGTGATTATAATGTTTCATGGTGCAAGCAAGGTTTAAATTTTATGGGAAGAGTCCAAGTTGATTTTCACTTGGAATGAAATATACTTGCCTTCCTGATGTTTGAGATATTTTGAGATAGGAATTGTTATAAGATATATTGATTGAGATGTTGAGTTGATGATAAAATGGTTCTATTCTAATACTTAGATCAATAATAAAATGGAACATGAAACCATAATTGCAAATAGGCAATGCACATAGGCAGACACCGAACATGTATACATTCAATTGAACAAAAGGCTTGCCTTGATAATTGCCATATCATTAAGGTTGCGTTTGGTGTATCGCCAACAATCCTGAATGATAACATGGATTATCTATAAGATAAATTATCACTTGATAGATTACCAGTAATGTTGATTACTATGTTTAGTATACACAAATAATGCAATAGTAATATGATTATTGTATTTAGCATGACAAATAGATTACCAGTCATATAACATTAAATTCTTAAAATATTTCTAAATTAAATTTATTAAAAATTTATATTATTATATATTTGATTTAAAACAATTATATTTATAAATGATAATGGTTAAAAAAATATATTTATAAATGATATCCGGTGAGGATGCTAAGGCCATCGATCGAAAAAAGTTTTGTAACGTGCCGTGAGGCCACCGGGTGACGGAGATCCGTGGCCCGACTCCGCGTAAAAGAGTGTGGCTCAAACTTTCGACATGAATGTTCAACAAGGTCGGTAGAGAAGGATTTGAGTAGAGAGCGATCAAACAAAAATAATAATAATAATTTTGTTAAAAAAAAGTAATTTATCAAATTATCATATCATAGTAACGTGGATAAGAACCCATAATCTGAATTACCTTATGAAGATAATCTAGATTATTATTACAGGATAAATTGTCATTCAAATATGTATCAAACATAATTATCTAGTATATCTTATTTAAATTATCAATAATCTGAATAGATTATCTATTATCAAACGCTCATGATCATGTTTTTTATTACTTTTTCTTCCTTAAAATTTAGGTTCAGCTGATTCAATCTTTATCAAGCCACCTGAACGCTGCTCAACTACATGTAGCGACTTACAACATCAAGGTGTTCAAAAGAAGGCGATTGCCAAAAAACGCTGTCATCTAAGAGAGAGCTCAAATGGCCACAACATTTTATCATCTCTTTTCGTTTCCAGTGTCGTTATTGTCGGCTTCTTGGTCAATGGCTTACAATAAAAGCCTGCACAGAGAAAGAGGCAGTGAGTGCAATAATTGAGGCAAAATAAAATCTTAGACTTCAGAGATAGTATTTAATATTTATCCTTTAAAAATTTGATGAAAAGATTTTATTGATCCTTTTATTAATTTGTATACTTATAATTATATAATATGATTATAAAAAAGAAAAAAAGTCAAGCTCAAATCTAGAATTTGACTTGTTTATTGGTGCGTGTGAGTTGATAAATTTGTGACTCCACCTATATTAATTAGACCTAATCCATGTCCAACATAACCCAATCTAAAAGCTATCCTTAGTTGCATCGAAGACATTAACCAAATAAAAAGGAGGCATATAAGGAAGAGAAAATAGAGTGAGACTATGTTTGCATTCAGCTGCCTCATTTTGCTCATAAACATAAAAACATGATAATTGATGAGTAAAATCATGTCATAAAAGATTGACTAAAATGTTTACCAAAAATTTTTCTCATTATTTGTGATTTTTTCTTTTAAGCTGATTCTTAACTTTTGCTTTGAATTCCACCAAAGTAGAAAAATATTAAATATAGCATGTAATTAATGAGAATAATAAAATATTCTAAAATATATAAAATAATCATTAATAAAGAGGATGTAATATCTATGACCATCATTTAAGAAAACAAAAGGGGTACCCCAAAGATTCTATAAATAAGTTCTAAAGGTATATTAAAGATAGTAAGAAAAGTTGAGAACAAGATTTTTTTTTAAAGTTAATTGATAACAATGACACAAAAAAAGAATTAGAAAGAGATTTACTATAAGAAATATTGGACTCGGACAATGTAACTGCTAAAAGCTTTCTAGATGGATGCCCTAGTCTAAGATATCAAATATCGGCAAAATATGCTCGCTTGTGAATAAAATCCGCTTTTATCCTTTTCTTAGTAAAGCATCATTGCCAATCTCTTATTGTAAACAATAAAATGTTGATCATAAAAAAATAATAGGACAATTACTATCTTTAATAAAGTAATAGATGGAAGGGAGACTAGTCAATCGATAAGCGATATGAAGGATATCTTAAAGGTCCAAAGAAACATAATCGAGAGAGAAGATGGAGAAACTTGTGTATGAGATTTTTCAATATTGGTTATTACCAACAATGATGTAATTATTTTCCTCATTTGAATAATATAGTAAGAGGTTATTTAGATCAGTTAGGTGCACTATGATGAACGGTTATGTGTTAAAAGCTATCTAGGAAAGATTAAATTTTGATAGGCATAGTTTATCCTATAATTATAATAATCAATAATAGTATGAATATTTTTATTGCAAATCTAGCCAATAATAGTTCTACTTGAGTTAGAGGAAATAAAAATATTATTGTTAGAAGTGTTAGGAGACAAGTCAAAATATATGCGAATGTGATCAGTATGGCTATGAGAGCCATTAGTAGATTTATAGAGCATTATGGCCAAGATTGACAGAAATTGTAGTTGGAACCATTTTGACAAGGTCAAATTGTTCAATGAGTAAGAGTGCATTGAATTGTTCAATTAAAACATGTAGATAACAAATATGAATATCAATTTAGAATATCCCATGTGTACTAGGTATTCAATTCCAAGTTTGCAACATTAAGTTAATATCGTTGAATGATTTGTAGCAAGACTCCTTGATGTGTTAGAGATGTAATAATCTTCATTTCATGATATAATAATCTTCATTTCATGATGATGTTCATCAAATGTAAAACATATATACTAATAATTTGAAAACAATAAGGCATGTCATGCATGGTGAGATGATGTGCATGCAAAGTGAAATCTAAGAAATAATTCTCTAATATTTAACATGATTCTTCCTTTCTGATGGATATAATTAAGCTACCAGGTAATACAAGTTTAATTATCGATGAGAAACTAACTTCACTCTGCAGAAGTTTTAATTGATAGCTATTCTAATATTAACTATTATAATAAAAACAATAGCAGGTAACACAACATAACAACTACTATATTTTTTTCATATTATTCATTTTTATAATATAATAGAATCTAGCTGAAATCATTCGGCTAATGATTATAACACTGCTGTTTAAACCATGATTGATAGTTAAGTCTGAAAACAGTTCCATATGTGGTTCAGATTGGATTGAGAAAGAAATCCTAGCATTTGCTTCGATTCCCATAAATTTGGTTGGACCAGGATTTGATTTTATATTTTAACAAAAGTATCAATATTTTTATGGTATATTTTATTTCACATAATTTTTTATATTTAGAATTGTAACATAAATCCAGCTGTACCATTGATCCAAGCTTTAGAGTAGGTTGGTGTCCATGTGAGTTTGGTGGCTATATATGCCCTGAACGCTTAGCATGGTTATTCATGCATCTCATGCCATCTAAATAGTAGATTTTCTTAAATATCATTTATTAGTATAAGATTTTCTAGCATTATTGAATCCCATTTAAGATTCAATTTATCCAAATATCATCCGATTTATATCTATATTTGGACAGAAAAAATATGGATAAGATTAATATCTGGCATTTATCCACTTCTATTTAAAACAAAAAACGATATGCTAATATCCTATCCTTATCCATTTAAATTAGATATTAGTATTTATATAATATCTATAGTATATTAACTAAAAAGTATAAGCAAATATAGATATACGACTATTTGATTCGATTAGAGTCTTGCTATGGGTATGAGTGCCCAAGCTAAGTAGTGGCTAGGAAATTACTATAGTTATTTGCTGTCAAAGGACATTTGATTAGAAGAAAAATAAGAATGAAAAAAATTTTCATTCAATATTATAATATACAAACTAGTACTATATTATATATATATATATAATATAATATATTACAACGTATTACATGTATTATATAATACTTTAATAGATAATAATAATTTTATATTAATTTTTATAAAATCTTTATTCTAAGGGTATTATAGTTAATTAATTTTTTTATGTAAAATTATCCCTAATCAAATATAGAAAAATATTTTTCAAGCTATTTTTTTACAATTTTTAACCAAATATGATATTTTTTTGTAATTTTTTTTAAGAAGATATCAAACTAATAACCAATGTTTTAAGCATTCTTCCTTATTCTTTGTGGTGAACTCACTTGGTTATGAAATCTAACTGGTAGATAAGATCAGTCATCCATCTAAACAGAAGAAAGAAAATAAATAAATAAATAAATAAAGTGGGCAGTAATGCAGCCTAGATCTTCTTTTTGACCACAATTGCTTCCTTGCAAACTACACCAAATATTATATGCAACAGGTATTATTGGGAGCTTTACATAAGCTTCTAAAATGCAATATCCCACCCATAAGCAGTTGGATGTTTGAGAAGCCTTTCTTTCAGTGACAATCCATCTCAGCATCCATTTGTATGTGTGGTTTGCATCCAATGAGACATTATTAATCATCTCTGTTGAATAAGTACTTGGGATTCCCTTGGAGTGGCATGGGATTATATAATAATGATGTCTTCAAGCAGAGTCAAAATTCTATCACGTTTTTATATATTTCTTCTCTGATAAAGATTGCAGATCGACGGATTAGAGTACTTTAGTACTTTATTACGGCAGGTTGCTTGCAGATTTCCATGGGCGGCGATTGAAGATTTGCATGATGTCATGGATGTGGGAAGAGATTTTATGGGACCCAACATCATTTCATGCAAGGAATAATGTTTTTCTTTTTCCGTGATGGAGTTTGATGCCATCACTAGTGGTTGACATTCAAGTCTAAGAACCATGTTTCAACGAGCGCTATGGATATTTTGAGTTGAAATAGAGAATTGCATGGCATTTTTGAAACTTTTGTTTGGTTAAATGATGACTGCTGTGGCCATGAAATCCAAATTAATCAACTTCCAACGAAAGATTCGATACTCCATTGTGACAAATATTTGTTAGACTTTGTTGATGAATTTATTCGTTGAAGAAAGGGCGGGGTGACAATCAATGCAACTTCCTTCAGGGTTCAACATTCGGACGTTGGACTAGTTCTATAAAGAATGGATTTTAATTAAAAAAAAGATGAAAAGAAAAAGAAAGAAGAACCGTTCGCTAAGGGGCTGGGCTGGCACCTACTTGGGGCCTCGCCCTTTCTCAACGCTCAACCACACGCCCACCTTTCTGCTTCACATCTTCGTACATAATTGTCAGATTCGGACATTGGCCCGCCAAAGGCTTGGATCATTGGATCACTAATTTAATTGAATCATCAATTAACAATCGATTTAATTATTTTAATATAAAAATATATTTATATTAAAAAATTAATTTTTAATAAAATAAATATATAAATATTAATTTTTTAAAATTTTTTATATCTTATTTAATTTTAAATTTGCTTACTTTCGTATGTATATTCATTTAGTGATTTAATTTTTTTAAAAAAATTAAAAAATTATTTAAGTTTCTTTTATTTTCACCGTTTTTTTTTCTTTATGTCCCTATTTTCTATCTTAATTTCATAAAATTTTCATATTTTCATCATTTTTTATTCTTCTCTCATCAATGCTCTTCTTTGCATGATCTTCTTTTCTTTCTCATAAAACTTGCAAGCATCTCAATGGAGAAAAAATTACTATAAACTCTTAAAAATTTGAAATGCCAAACAATAAAATTTGAAATGGCATTGATAAACTTGTGATCCGGTTGGATTGATCGATTCACGGGTGAATTGAACGGATTAACCGAGTTATTTCGGATCTCTTAAATATCTGATTTTATGTTAGAATCGAATCTAATTAACCTTCGGGTTTAGTTCAACCGGTCGGTCCGATCTGATTTTAACAACTATGCTTTCATCTGCTATCATCTCACTTGGCCATACAGCAAGCATATGGTCGATATCTCTCTCACGCCTAACATACCACCCAATGATCGCCCTCACTCTTACTCTATTTATTATACAGTGATAGCGGATAACATATTGAGAAGTGGATGAGCCTTCGTTTCAGCATCGCTCTCTCTATTAAGAAAAAGCGAATTATAAATAGAGAAGCGGAGAAGAAAAGCCATGATCAATTTTTAAAAAGCTGACTACGTCCAATTTTCTCTATTACTTTTCTGCAATATTTTTCACTCTTAAATTTTCTCTATATAGTTTGGCATTGTAGGGATTGAAGAGTCTGGTCTGTAAAGTTTTGAAAATGAGCTTGGGGTTAATACCTTGAGAACTGTTGCGATTAATAGCCTACACAAGGGTCATCCATATTCCAAGAGAGACTTTACTGCTTGCCTCTTAAGCTTGATTTCTTAGCACTTTTAATGCATACTAATTTAATTATCGTGTAGAAATTAATTTCATATGCCTTTTAAACTAACTATTCAGTATATTTCAGCTTTAATTTAACTAACCATCTTAGCACCATGGATAAAAGTTTCATATACTACAAGCTAAAAAAATATAGTATTACATCTAATCTTTGCTTTAATTTCCATGCTAAATCTTTGATTTACATGATTAAAATTCATATTCTAGTTGCCTAATTGCTATTTTACATCGCTAAATGTAGCAATGCATAACTCTTATATATCGCTATGATAATGTGTTCCATGTGATGATTAGATTGAGCATAACTCTTAATAGATGTAAGGTAATACTTTTGCAAGATATGTTCAATTACTAGAACCTTTAAAAAGCTAATCTAAATGAGAACAATCATAAGGCTGTGTCTATAAGAACTGAGTGTATTTCTAGTAACTCTCACAAGAATCAAAGTTAATGCATAATCATAATAGTGCTAACATGCTTAAAAGACTAATGTGTCTTTTCTACTATGTGTGATTACGAAAGATTGGAGAAAAAACTTGATTCAAGGCTACATCCATAATAGAACTTCAATATGATATAATCATAGTAAAATATAGGTTCCAACCCCAAAGATACATAGCATGGCGCATAGTTGTTTGCTTGCACTATTTATTTATAATTTGATATTTCTTTTATTTAAGTTTTAAATCTTTGTGAGGAACTGTTAATATCAAAAGATTTTGAAACTCAAAAGAAAAAAGGAAAGAAAAAAAAAAAAAAAAAAAAGGAAGGAGAGGCTATAACGAGTGACTTGCCACCTGCGTGGTGCCTCTTCCTCTCCCACACTCAAAAGCCCAAGCCCATGCGTGGTGCCTCTCCCTCTCCCACGCTCAGCCACAAGCCCATTCTCTCATTCTACGCTCTCCTTCGTACTCTCCTACACTCTCATCTTACTCGGCCACACCCCAAGCATATGGACAGTCTCTCTCTCTCTCTCTCTCGCACCCACCATGCTACCCCATTAATCATGCTCTCTTACTTTATTTGTCATGCGGTGATGGCAAAAAATAAAATGCATATTTTCATTTCAACATCACTATTTTTTTCAAGAAAAATAGAATAAATAGAGAGACGGAGGAGGGGAGTGTATGATTATTTTTTGCAAAGCGAACTACATTGCTTTTCTATAATATTTTCACTCCTTTTTTTTTTTTCCATTTCGACGTTATGAGCATTGAGAAAAATGATATGTACTAGCTCCTTTCGTTTGTGTTATGAGACGAATCTTGGGAATGAGCCCTAATTGTACCTTGGGATTACTATCTTCCTTAATTAATTCTAGGGATACTGCTTTGCCATGTACCTTTCCAGCCCGACTTTTCAACCCTTTTTCTTTCGTATATACAAATTTATCTATGGCGTAGAAATTAATTTCAGATGCCTTGTAATCTAATTATTTAACATATTTTAGCTTTAATTTTATTAACACATTCCGTTAAGAGAAGTTAGGTGATTTTCAATCTCATGATACAAGAGATGAATCAGTTCTTTCTATCATTAAACAGGTTCTTTGACCGGTTCTTTGCGACTTCCTCCTTAGTGCCTGTCAACTTTTTAAATGAAGCGAATATGATTTAGTTTCAATCAAACACATGGGAGAAGATGGGGAAGATTGGATCAAGAACAGGTAGCGTAATCCCAGCAAGTGAGAAATCATACAAATAATTTGGTTATGGGTCTGCTAAGACCCCACAAGGTAAGGTATGCTCCAGGAATTATAACCAGTGTCACAAGCATCACTAGGAGATTCTTAAACCAACATTGAAGCATCCATGGAGAGGCCTTACGTGGAAAAGAAACCCTCGTGGTTTTAGAAATCCACAAATAATGATTATTCAAGCCATATTTAAAGCATGATAAGCCTAACCAAGGTGAGTCGTTATTTGGTAGGCAACACTAGGTTACCAACTTGCCTTAGTTTAAGTATAATTTTAAATTAAAACAGCAGATTGCCGTAGCCTTCACCGAGACCTTCTATAAGAGGCACAGCATGATGAACACTTTTCATTTCAAGTTCTTCAAGTACACCTGCTGATCTAGCCCAAAAAAGAAAATAATGTGCATCTGCTACCCAATCTTATGGCTGGCTATCTTTCTTCCAGCAAAAGCACGAGTCCTTCATGGGTCTTGCGTCACCTTCCACTGCCCAAACCACTTGGTTTCGTTTCATTCCATCGAATACGGAAAGAAATCCACACTTCAACGGTAGCCCACTTGTGCTTTCACTGGAATTCTTGCAAGGAAGGTCCCACATCCACATGAACCCCTGCCTCAAACTATTCTTTTCCTCTTTCTATTATTATTGTTTATAGTAGTCATTGGATCCCTTTCGATAACACCGGTGCATGGTCTCTTTGAGTCCTCTGTCCAACGCCTATCAGAAGGTTGACATGGCAATTCTCAAGAAGATCCATCAATATTAAACTAGTATTTCATACCAGCACTTGTTGTGAAAATTCAGATGCATATTAGTAGCAAGAGTGGGTTGTGGGATTAACCTCATGGCTGAAATGATCATTGGCTAATCTGTGATACTCAAATGTGAAAATGAATGTCAACCATATAGTAAACGGTAGAAATCATCTAACCACCTAAAATGATTATACATTTGAGGCATGCAAAGCCTACACAAGCATGCAAGGCAGAGGCAGATTTGGACCAATGTGACTACATGCTAGGGCCAAACTGAATCAATGAATCAGATACATGATGTAGCATTGATTCAGTTTAGTCACTGGAAAACTATACTTAAAAGAAACATTTTTAAGAAGTACAATTAATCTCCATCTTGCCAGCGCATCTCAGCAATTTTTATTCTGTTAAACACAAGATCTGAACAAATGAAATAGGGGGAATGAGACAAGGAACATCTCCTCGAAATACTCCTACAATGTTGTCACTCAACAACATATATGCTTGAAAAGTTGTGATTAATCTGGATCATCCCAAATCTTTGATCAAACCATTTCTTCCAACATTGCAAATCAACAGTATCCAGAGTCTGGCAACCGGACACATCCACAAAATATAAGACTATGAATCTACTCTTCAGAAGTCAGTTTTGTCAAACACTCCAGTCACTCTCTGTAATTTAGCAAAGCCTGTTATAGTGGCCTAGTCATGAGAACACGTAGGAAGTTAACTGAGAAAGAAAAGGCGACCATGAAGGAAGCAATTATGTAAGTAGGCTATTTTTATGTGTGAAAAATTTGTATTATAGAAACTAGCATACCAGGTACCGATATAATTGGAACAGATCAAGACAATCAAGACCAAGATTAACAAAAATCAAAAGCAACCAGTCTGCAACCGATACGAATGCAACTAATAAGAATCGATTTTGTTGGCATGGACCAATTCAATAAAGATCTACTTGCCCACACCTATGCTGGTACCAATCTTCCATCAGAATGGTAGTGTACCAGTAAAGGAGAGGGGGGGGGGGGGGGAGGCATACCAAAGTAACAGTATCCATATTCTTGTTTTCTTCTCATATGGGATGATAAAAGGAGATTCTCTTTGAAATTTCTACTCTCTCAAGCAAATAGCATCCAAAAGTTTTTATTTCAAAATTTTATTTGATTTTTGCACTTTCATTGAAAATCAAAACCTCACCTGATAGGTTAGTTTTAAATAAAATATAGACATGAACAACTGGAAATGTTGTAAACATCAGCCAGATTTCTTACTCTACATAGTCCATTTATTAACAGGGCATTACATTTCGTAGGTGATATGAAGATAGAGCAGGTCCATATCCCTGCCATTGGGGGCCATGGGGCATTGGGCCTTTGAGCCACATAAAAAAGAAGAAAAGTACAGATGTTTATTATGGCAAGAAGAAACTGATGGATTTCATCAAGAGTCATTACTCCTTTCATGTGATACTGTGGTTAATATTTTTATAATTGATTCAATTTAACACACTCATCTTTTCTAGGCTCATCTTTTTTTCGTCGAGCTTGTAGTATGCTATCATGATACATATCACACTACTTATCATCATGGTATGGTATACCGCCCCATACCAAGCATACCAAACCAACCAATATCATATAGAAAGTCAGTACCTGTGTATACTGAGTCACGGTATGCTGAATTGACCCACATACCAAGCATACTGATACTATACTAGTATATAGTCCAGCACAAAGATGACAAACCTTGGATATCATCATTTTTTTAGATATTTCATTGACTACCTCCACCATCAAGTGGTCATATAACTCTCCAGAAGCATAATTCCATTTTATCCAACCACTTCTATTCATTACAACGGTTCATGTTATTAGTCAAATATAGCAAATATTAAAGCGGCAGCATATTGGAAGTCAATAATGCTAAGGCTGCACTTCTAGTTACTTTCCCCACTAAAATCAAATTCCATGCGCTCTTACTTTAATAGTTGTTAGATCTCCAGCCCTACACCTTTTTCTACAATTCTAGCATAAAATCTCTCTCTGTTATGCCTCCAACCAAGAACAAAGCATCCACAACTCAACTCAACTCAACTCAACTAATCTAAGCCTTTTCCCAACTACATGGAAGAACAAAGCATCCACAAACAACAAATATCATGGGGCATCCAACTATTTTTAGTATTTTGCAAATTATGGTCCATTGGAAGGTTAAAGCATTTCAATGAGACCTTTAAAATAGGATCACTGAAAGTAGGAGCACATTATGGATAGTGATATCAGAATAATCCTATATGATGCTTATCTTGCTGAACCTCTTATGAAATTTATTAAACCATAAGATTCTTATAAAGGTTTCTTTCTGGCCAGCCCAAGTCTTCTTATTGATAGTTTAAGCAAGAGTATTTGTTCAGATCTTTTGAGAAACACTAATAAATTTGTCATATAAATAGTTGATCACTCATCAATTGCTCATCAAATAAATATATCCGCTTCTATGCAGTTATTGTCGTTTCTACCAAGGTTTCCCATAACTTCATCTACCAATTCATTCTGTGAAGGCAAGTATACTTCTTAACACAAACTAGTTCCGACAACTAACACAGCAGTACTGCAATCAGCTAGACTTTTCCTTGCACAAGCTTAACAGCAAGCCATGCCACCATGCCTATAACTTTTCCTGTTTTTTTATCGTTTATGCTTCAGCACCATAATTCCTTGATTCGTTCACCTTAACCTCTTTAATTCATTTGAGTTGACAAAAACGTAAAGATGCCAACTTAAGACAACCCCAGATTAAAATGCATATGACCTGATCCAATCTTATTCCATTAACAACTTTATTTTCTTTCCCAAATACCATTTAATCCTTAGTATGTATGCACCTATTTTCGGTTTATACCCAAGAATTTCATCACTCACATCACTACTAATTTTTTTGTATCCTTCTCTACTTCAAGACAATTTATCATCAATTTCAGTGATACCATGATTGGATTTAACAGAGGCATAGCAAAACAGTTTTGTCAATTAAAATAGGTATAGAATCCATCATAGTGGAATATGCTTGTAAGAAACATGATACAAATGGAAGAACAATTTTTTCTTGAATGACAAGAATGTGAAAGGGTTAACAAAAAAAATGCTAAGGAATACAAGAATGAATAGATCTGGTCTGTTTGCTTTGGCCACAGAATCAAAGAGGTAAGACAGAAATAGAGGGTTAAAAAACTATCAAGGCATGTTTGGTTGCCACCGCTTTCCCTTGTGAAAGACACTTTCCAGAACATTGTGGCCAGCCTTTTTGTTTGGATGGAGGTTTCAACAGCAGTCGACAAAACCAGACTTTCCCAAGGAACAAGTCTTCTTGTGGCTGTACAGGAGAAAGGAACCTCTCACTGAGATGGGAAAGTGCTCTTCCCAAGGCCTAAAAAAACTCATCACCATTAACTACCTTCCATTTTTACCCTCTACCGTCCCTAACCTTAGGTGAGCCTTATGACCTCCATCCCTCAAGGTGAGCTTCCAAACCCCACACAAAGATGGGAATAGTGGAAGAAGCAAGGTGAAGATGATGCTAGGGTTGATCAATGCGAACCTGATAACCCACACAGAGAAGAAACCAGCTGCCGAGGATTCCCATGCTGATGATGACATCAATCCCCTTGACATCTTTAAGATCCTCAGTCTGATGATCCTTTCCTCTTCTGATGATTTCTTCATACTTGATTTCTAGGGAGAAAGCTTGAATTGATAGAGGTTTCTCATTTGCTTGAGAAAGAAAGAAAAATTAAGAAGGTTTTGGAGTTAAATTCATCATCAATTATTAGCCAATTAACAACCTCACTACAATCCATTAATTTTCTCTTCTTCCCCTTTTCTCTCTTTCTTCACACTTGACTTTTTTTGTTAGAAAACAGCTTTAAATTAGAGTTAAATTCGTTTTCTTGTAAAAAAAATCTAAATTATGAAAGTCTTGGAGTTCATTTCCTCATTATTATAGCTAATTACTTTTTTAACCAATTGACTGTAAATTGACATTCTCACATCGATCCATTCCTTCTCTGTCCTTCTCTTCCCCTTTCGTCATACTAATTTTTTTAGGGGAAAAAACATATTTAAATTTATACCAGTTTCCTTTTTCTCAAAAATTGGACAACTTAAGAAAGATTTGGAGTTAAATTCAGGTCAATAGTAGCTTATCAGTTTTGGATTTATTTCTAGGGGTAAAATTGAAAATGGCCAACCACTTCCAGGAAACAGAAATGCTAGCCAAACATGGCTAGCTTAAGAAAAGTTATTTCCTAGGCTTCTTTTCCACCTCCAACCAAACATACACACAGGAAATTTCTTCTCGGGCATCAACTACCCAGGCAGTCAGTTCCTAGGAAATGTATTCTTAGGAACCACTTCCCCATTTGCCAAACAAGGCCTCAATATACATGAGTCTCATGCCTTGAGGTGGGAAGTAACTACCAGGGATCAGCAAAACTAGAAAGTAACCTATGTAGATGAAATTGAAAATCTAAGATAACTTGCAGCAGCTTACACTGCTAGAAGGAAATGAAACTACATGCATTGGCTGTCTCTAAAATGAACATGGACATAGTAAAGATCACTGTCCAAATGTGAATGTAATCCACAATGCAAAAGAAAGATCAATTTAGATACCCTTTACTAATGCACAAAGTATATTTTGATTAATAATGTCACTCAAATACAGAAGGCATTTTGCTAAAGGAAGTATATAAAATTGAAAGATAACCAAACATTAATCTGTAAAATCAGAGACTCAACTTTGGATTAATAAGACATATAATTCAGGCTGAAAAGGTCTTAGTTACTAGCCAAGTCTCTAATCCCCCAGAACACAAGAACAGAAATGATAGTACAGCAGTCATAAACAACATGGGATCATGAAGACTTGTACAGCAATCGTAAATAACATAGGATCATGAAGACTTGACTCCCAAAATTGCTACTTTAATATTCTAAATGAAACAAAGGTATACATAAATCATTTCTATCAAGAACACTACACATCACAAATCATCGCTGTAACATACAGATCCTAGCACTGTTGTGATGGCTGCTCAACTTGAGCTTTCACAACAAGATAGAGAATACAGCACCCAAGTCAGTAGGGAACCCCTGCTTAAGCAGGGGCTATGCAGGCAACCACCCACATCATTGCACCTGTCTAGGAAAGCTGTTTAAATTAGCCAGTTGTTTGAGGATGACCTATAATTTTCTGGATATCATTGTCTTATGCAGAATGAAGTTGTGCATGTTAAGTCATAACCTCATTCCCTTGTATAAAAAGCCCAGGCTTGGAAAGTACACAAGGGACAGGTAACTGCAGCATCTTCAATCAGAAAAGATATAAAAGGATTGAATCCAAAACCCAATGTTTTGGTTGAGTATCATCAGTTTCAAATTTAATCAGTCTTCAATCATGAGATCATCAGACAATTGATTCACAATTATGAGGCTTTCAACCTTGAGATCTTCAACAAATAGATCTTCTTTCACCAGATCTTGACCAAGTTCATTATCTGGTTCCAATTGTTGCACCTTTTAGGATCACGGATCTCCTACATCATAGCATTTATGAGACCAAATCTAGTGCCTATCAACAAGGAGATTGTATCTGGAATAGGAAGAAGAGGAGGAGGAATTAAATTCTTTCATCATCCTTGGGATAACTGTTTTTTCATAACTTTAAACTTGATTAGATTGAAACTTACAGGAACACTTTCATAACAAAATATAACCAGAGACTTCTTAAAAAATAGAAAAATTCATATTCAAAGAAGAAGAAGAAGAACGCTTGCAAGGGAAGAGAAACCAAATCCTTTAATGATCCTTTGGATGACTATTTTCATAACTCAACTAGCTTGGACCTTACAAGTACACTTTCATAACAAAAGACTTCCTCAGATAGTAAAATTCATATTAATCACTTTAAAAATGAACACTGATGGCTTAAAAAATTCCTAACCTATCCTAGTCCTAAAGTAGAACTAGCAAACAACAATCCTATTCAAGATACCACTCAAAGACCTACTCAGCAAATACTTCTATTACATAGTTTGATTTTTTTTTAAAAAAAAAGAGAAAAATCTATCAAACTGCTAAATAGATTAAGCAGAAGATATCTAAAACATGAGTTATTTTCATTCTAGCTCTTAGCTTTGATCCAGCACCTCTGTTTAAATAAATAAAATAATTGTCAAAGCTTCTTTGATTTCTGGATTACATATCATGCCCTTTTCATAGTATGCATACAAAATAATAGTAAAGAACTCATCTAGAAAACTCTTAATGAAATATTTTATCCAAATGCTATCATTTACCAACTCTTTTTTCCAATTTGGCTGCCTCCATGACTTTGTAAAAGTCTGTAACAAATCTCATATTATTATGCAATTGCATACAAGATTGAAGTAGAACTAGAAACGGATGTAATCATTATCAAAATTATGGTAATATTTCTAAATGAGAAAGAATTGTGCATTCTGTAAACAAACAGAAAGATCTAAGCAATGCATAAGCATTAACCTTGAGCAATTCCATTAGGAGAGAACAGAAGTGCAAACCCATAAATGGCTGGGGAAGTCTCTACTTCCGCACATAACCCTCCACAATACTCAACCACCGAATCAGCTCTGCCTTGTCCTTGTTCACCATGTATTCATGCAAAAACTCAGCAAGATCATCATCAATCCCCCTCTCTTCCAGGAACTCTCGCACAGCGCTCTGCATTCCCTCATCCAACTCCCTGCTCACCACCCATCAGACTCCTTAAATTTCCATCAAATCATCACACATCAACTAAATGAAGCAGGAACGGCAAATAAAAATCAAATAATGGAACTAAAGAATTACTTGAAGTCGCGGCCCATGTAAGGCCGGAGGGTGGAGCCCCTCCGGCGGAGGGGGAAGACCTTCTGGACGTCGAGGGAATCGGGCCACGCAGAGCAGATGAACTCAAGAACGGAGCGACAGTCCTCACCCCTGGACACCTCGACGACGAGGCTGATGTGGAGACGGAGGCCTTGTTCCATGGCCTCCACCTTCTTGGAGATGGAGGACGTCGGGATCGGAGCCGCACCGTCGAACATGGTGGCGTCGATCTTGATGTCCTCCGGTGGCCTGCCGGAGCGAGAGCTCCTCAGCCGGATCCACTGCTCGCCGGGGCGGTCCTCGACCGAGAAGGACTTGAAGGTCGGCACGGCCTGGATCAGAACAAAGGATTATAGAGGGGAAATCAAAGGAATGGGAGGACTGCGAGATCGGGGGTTGGATTACCGGCCGAGGGGGACGGTAGTCGGCGAGGTAGGAGATCTCAGACCGAAGGAGTCGGAGGACGTTCTCGTCGAAGGTGGAGGGGCACGGCTCGGTGATGAAGTTACGAGCGACGAGAGGAGCGAGAGAAGAAAAGGCTGTAGATTTACGAAGGGGAAGGTGGCGTGGAACTGAGGACAGGAAGCGAGCCATGGCGCGGCAGGCTTGCGGCTTCTTCCGAGGGCTTAAGTAGGGTTTTGGGAGCGCGCTGACACTAATGCTCTGGTTGGATTGGATGGAGAGAGAGAGAGAGAGAGAGAGAAGGAAGGAAAAAAAATGAAGGAAGAAAAAAAATGAAGAGCAGATAAGTAAAAGAAAATATTAAAAAAAAGGGAAGAAAAAAAAAAAAAAAAGTAAAGAGAAAAAAAAAATTAATGAATGAAAGGGAGATAGAAAGAAAAGTAAACTTGAAAATTTATAATGATAATAATATTTTTATTATAAACAATTAAAAATATAGAGAATCCTTGAGTTTTTTTTTTCAAAATTTTTTTAATTTTTTTTTTAAAAAAATTTAGACGGCATCCATAATTTTTTTTTTTCCTGTATACTCTTTAGCTTTCCTTCCTGCTTATTCTTTTCATTCAAACAAAGTACATTTTACAGTTAAGATCTAAAATAATCGCGACTATCGTTTATTGTCACACTCTTTGCTTGCTTGCCTTAGAACTGTTTTCAAACTGCAACTAAAGCATGGGAGAAAAAGTTTTAACGAAAGCAATGTTAAAGTAAAAATTATTATTTAAAATGATACTTTCTATTCCACTCTTATTATCGTTTCAGCACTTACAACTCGGCACGAAAGCGCTATTGGGCTCATGGCCCATTTATTTAGTCCATTAAGATAAAAGGAAGCGCTACTTCTTTTTTTATTAGGGTTTGTTCTCTCTCTTTTATAAAAGGAATAGCCATCTTTCTTTTTTTTTTGGATTTTCTCTTTTTTAAGGAGCAGCCGTCTGAAAAAAATAGGAGAAGCATATAGCAGATATTTCTTTTTTTCTAGGAGCATGGATTGTTAGGGAAAGTTTTTCTAGGAGCATGGATTGCTAAGGAAACAGAAGGAAGGACTGCTGCTTGGTGCTTAACTACGTGGAAGGACTTCCACTCCAGGAATCACGTGAAGGTGCTGCAGAAGAAAAACAAGAGAAGAAGAAAAGAAGGAAAGAAAATAAGGAGGTAACGCAAAAGACCGTATTTTTTGGTGACGTAATCCTTATATCCCTATTATTCTCTTGTGATTGTTTCTCAAGTTCTGGCAAGGGACTTTGAGACTTGGATATTTATTATTTTATAGTGGATCTTCTTCTCTGGTTTGTCCGTGGTTTTTTTTCTTTTATCTTGAAGGGATTTTTCACGTAAATCTTGTGTTTCTGTGATTGTGTAGTTTACGCATTTTTATTTATTATTCAACTGCATATTACGGTCTGCTAGTATTTACTCGTACACTGATTCTTTTCCATCAAGCGCCACACGATGCTTTCTGATTTTCCTTTCAGCAAGCACCACACGGAGTTTTATCATCTTTTTTTTTTTTTCATCGTAGCAAGAAGATAAATGAATTGAAGGAAGATAATGAAGTAAGCAACGTACACTATTAAAATTCATCACCTTAACGTGACAATTATTTGACATATCATAAAAGAGATAGATCAATCCACTTCATCGAGATCGTGAGAGCAGGATGGTGAGGCTTAAAATCGTTCATTTTCTGATTCTCTTGGCATTGAGGATGAGATGAAAAATATTATTTAAAATAATATTTTTTATTTTAATATTACTTTCATAAATTTTTTTTCGTCTACGCTGTAGTTGTTAAATCGGTGTCAAATAATAGCGATTTGAAAAACTAACTCACTTGTTTCAGCAAAAAAAAAAAAAAATTGTTGTTATTTCTATTTTACTTTGTCCCAGTTAGGAAAAGGTTTTAGATGAATTGAATTGAGTATTTTTTTTTCTTTTTTCTTTTTTTGCTTTGCCGAGGATTTTAAAGAAGGGATCACTTCAGTTTTCCTTTCAGGCATTAGAGTCACCATAATTATCTTGCTCAAGTAACCGCTCAGATGGTAGCCCAGCGATTGGGGTTCCTTCATACATTCACGATGTCTCATGTTCAAGAAATGAGGTTGCGGTTGACTCGAATAATTCTAAGATTAATCCTTGAGGACCTGAAACGCTGGTGCTGAAGCTTGTCTTCGGACGAAAATGGCTGCGCAAATCTAACGTCGTGCATGGAATATATCCTGATGAGAAACAGACCGTATGGAACCTAGCAACTGATCGACAAGCCCTCCTTCTCCTTTGTTGTACCAAAAAAATATATATATATCTTGCTCAAGTAATGTAACGTAAAATTTTGAAAAACTCTTGTTTAGGCCTGAGAATATATTTTAATATCAAATATATATATATATATATATATATATAAGTTCTTATATATATATCCGTAATACTAAATATATATTTATTAATAATGCATACATATAATTTGTTTAGAGTTGATGATTTAATCTGGAAAGCAGAAACTTTTTTATCTTGTGTGGGAATGATGAGGAAAGTGGGGATGGAGATTATTGTAATTTCAAAAATAAATATATCCCTACGCCATTCTATTCATCTTCGTTCCATTGATACGCACTTAAGTATTATAATATTTTAAAAATATTTTTATATATACTAAAAGATCATCATATATATTAATATTGTTTTTCAATTTTAACCATTTTTTATCAACTTTGATTTTTTTTTATAGCTATATTGCTAATTTTATAATTTTTATTAAAATTTATATAGACTACTTTCTCTGACAGTAACAGTAGCGGAGGCCTCCGATCCTACTACACCCGATTGCCATCCTTAAATCCATCCATGAGTATAAGAGCAGAAGCATATCCCTTCTTGCATCAAAAAGAAAAGGAGTGATAGCTGCCATATTTTGAGAATGTTCATAATCCGCGGAATCAGTACTACTGGAACCTGGCGAGGAGAGCGTGATTTAAAATAACAGCTGCTGTCCTCTCCTATCAAAGTGGCTGTTAGCCAATGACATAATAAGAAAGGAAAAAAGTCTTTGCACATCCCCTTCGATGCAGCAAAGCTTATATGGACTGCATCATCTTTTCTGATTGGTCCATATAGATCCTACATGAATGACGTACCGAACGGTATGGCTCTGCTACGATGTTACGTTCTGAACGTAACGATCATTTAAAGCGCTTCACTTTTTTTTAAAATTAGCGTGCAGACGAAAATACCCTTTTCCTCCATTATATCGCCATTTTATGTTGGATTTCATCTGTGCAAGAAAAACTCTTTCTTCCCCCTAGCTCTGGCTTTCGGATGCTAAGGAATCAGTCCAAGGCTTGAGCATGATCCTACGCCCTCGCTCTGAGAGTCCGGTCGAAAGAAAATATTTCAACTTTGAGGCTGGAATACCTGGTCTTTGTACAAAAACTTTTGGAGGAAATGTCGTCTACAGCACAAAGTAAAAAGTCCTTCTTCCCACTTCTTTGTAAAGCTCCTTTATTACACCAACTGTTTTTTCTCGTTAGAGGTAGTTAATGCATGACCAAACCGTTTAATGCGCGGGTAACTCCCTTAAAACAAAACAATTATGACATTCTGGCAGTTATAACTGTTTAGAGTTTACTGTTTTGTAAGCACAAATGTCATACTCTTTTAACTAGGATATTATACCTCATGAACTGGGGTGTCGTCAGAGTGTTTCGGCCTATAATCCCCGTTATTTTCTGTCCATATAGCTCCAGTGTCGTCATGCTCGGCCGAAAATCCTTCGCGACACCGTAGTTCAAACATCACGACACCCTAGCGACAATGCTACGACACCCATGCTTATAACCTTACGACACCCAAGGAGGAATTCGGCCAAAAATCATTGGTGACACCCCAGTTAAAACGTTATGACACCCTAGCGTTAACGCTACGACACCCATGCTTATAACCTTCGCGTTCTTCGTATGTTGATTTCCGGGGTGTCGTAGCTTGTTCTATGGGGTGTCTTTAAATGCTAAAGGGTGTGTCGTGCTTATAACTGACCCTGGAGAGCATGCCCGCGACACCCAAGTTATGTTCACCCAAAAAAAGATCTACGACGCCGTAGTTGAAACATTAAGACACCCAAGCGTCAACGCTACGACACCCCGTATGGAGAACAATCCCCGCAACACCCCGCTTTAACAGTCACGTCATCGGTGTCGTCGCCTTAAAGCTAGGGTGTCGTCAGATGAGAACTGGAGTGTCGTTAACAGCCTGAGTCAGTGATGTCGTCGTTCGCGACACCCCAGTTGAAACCTAACGATACCCTAGCACCAATTCTATGACACCCGTGCTTATAACTGACCACGGAGAGAAGGCCCGCGACACCCAAGTTACAAACCTAAGACACCCGTTCACACTTAGGAGAAAACTTTAGCACATCCTAGGATGAAATCGGTCGGAAAACAGTTACGACATCCAAGCTCCCTTATCCTTCGATCTGGCAGCAAACACAAAAGTTACTAAAATTTCTTTTTATTCATAATAAAAATAAAGACAAGAAGAAAAGAAAAGAAAAAAAGTACAGGAGCCCTCATTGGGGCTTGTCATTTTCTCCGGACGCTGTCGAGCTCCCCCCACGCTGCGGGGCTAACTCGGCGATCTGGTGCTAGAGGGACGC
Organism: Calamus simplicifolius; assembly: GCA_900491605.1. Classification (NCBI taxonomy): domain Eukaryota; kingdom Viridiplantae; phylum Streptophyta; class Magnoliopsida; order Arecales; family Arecaceae; genus Calamus; species Calamus simplicifolius. Next base: position 137,396 of record UESW01002526.1, on the reverse strand, counting down.
TACTTGCCCCTCCAGCTGGCTGTTAGCCTGACACAGGACCTCGATCTCTCTCGTTGAAATGACCAGGTATTGCTCAGCTGCCCTGTGGAGTCGCTCGCTGTTTGAGAGCGACGACGCAAAGACCTCCGCATCGACGGTTACCGTTGTGCGGCGGCTCCCATGGAGGCTAGTCGATCGCCCCTCGCCTCTAGAAGCCATCTCAGTATCCAAAAATTTTGGAAGATCAGCTGAAAAGGTGATTAACGATGGCATTCTGTCATCCATATTTAAGGTACTCCTGGCGGGTGTTTCGATTGCCCGAGCTATCAGCTCCGGCGCCCCTATCGTGGAAACTCGCCACGTGCCACCATCTCAGTGGGCGGTCAAAGGAAACGAACGGCGTCGGGAAGCCAAATACCCGGTTATCGTAGTAAGCTTGACGACGTCCCAAGAGGAAACCTCACGACACCCCAGGAGAAATTCGGCCGAAAATCCTTCGCGACACCCCAGTTGAAACCTAACGACACCCTAGCACCAATACTATGACACCCGTGCTTATAACTAACCACGAAGAGAATCCCCGCGACATCCCAAGAGGATTGGATTTCGGCCACAAATCCTTCGCGACACCCCAGTTGAAACCTAACGACACCCTAGCACCAATGCTACGACACCCGTGCTTATAACTGACCATGGAGAGAATCCCCGCGACATCCCAGGAGGATTGGATTTCGGCCACAAATCCTTCGCGACACCCCAGTTGAACTAATGCTTTGTCTTAACTTTTTGAACTAGGGTGTCGTAGGTTTTGAACTAGGGTATCGTGGGTTTTGAACTAGGGTGTCGTGGGTTTCAACAAGATAAGAGCGAATGGCAGCAAACACCCCAGGAGGAATTCGCCTCCCTCGTGAACAGAAACCATTAATGAAGAGAGTGTGGGGAAGCCAAATACTGTGATACCCTAGTACCAATGCTGCGATACCCGTGCTTAAAACTGACCACGGAGAGAATCCCGGCGACACTCCTAGTGGAATTCGGCCGAAAATCCTTTGCGACACCCCAGTTGAAATCTCACGACACCCTAGCTTTAAGGCGACGACACTCATGCTTAAAACTGACCACGGAGAGAATCCCTGCGACACCCCCTGGTGGAATTCGGCCGAAAATCATTCACGACACCCCAGTTGAAATCTCACGACACCCTAGCTTTAAGGCGACGACACCCGTGCTTAAAACTGATCACGGAGAGAATCCCAGCGACACCCATGGTGGAATTCAGCCGAAAATCCTTCGCGACACCCAGTTGAAATCTCACGACACCCTAGCTTTAAGGCGACGACACCCGTGCTTAAAACTGACCACAGAAAGAATCCCCACGACACCCCCTGGTAGAATTCTGCCGAAAATCCTTCGCGACACCCCAGTTGAAACCTCACAACACCGTAGCACCAATGCTACGACACCCGTGCTTATAACTGACCATGGAGAGAATCCCTACGACACCCCAGGTGGATTGGATTTCGGTCGAAAATCCTTCGCAACACCCCAGTTGAAACCTCACGACACCCTAGCACCAATGCTACGACACCCGTGCTTATAGCTTTAAGGTGACGACCAACCCGCCTTAATAGTCAACGCACGGGTGTCGTCGCCTTAAAGCTAGGGTGTCGTCAGATGAGAACTGCGATGTCAGTAACAGCATGAGTCGGGAATGGTGTCGTTAGGCCCTTCGTCAATGTGTTATTAATTTGTGTCGTAATTTTACAGCTTCGGTGCCGTTTTTTGTAAACTGAGGTGTCGTGACTTCTGAATTCAGATTATAGGTGTCGTATTGTTTTAACCTTCGTGTCCTAATCCTTTGTCAGGATATATTGACAACTAAATCTATGGATATCATTGTTCATGACTGTGTGCCTATATTTCCACAGACGATGCTGAAATTAAAGATCAGAAAGAAATCGATAACACTCCCGGCCGTGCACCTTCACCCGTCGCTCCAAATGCAGTGGATGATACTGTAGTTCCTCAAACTAGAATGGAATTCAATTCAGCATATGATGTATATACGTTCTACAATGGATACGCGAAACGAGTTGGTTTTGGAATCACAACAGTGTGTAGCAGGGCCAACAACAAAAAAATAACTTTGCTTCAAGCACCTGGCATGTTGGAGGCAAGGAAACTCTAGAAAAATAGAGAAGAGTATGAATCATAGGGATACTGGGAAAGTTGATTGTATGGCATCCATAAAAGCAAGACTGAATGCTACAAGTGATAAGTGGATATTGGATGAGGTTTCTCTAGAACATAACCATGGGATGTCCATAACATCAACTAGTTATCTACGGTCGCATAGGAGGATCAGCACACCAAAGAAGGCAGAGATCAGCAATTTACATACCGTGAATGTTCCGACAACTCAGATATACTCTGCCATAGCAAGAAGAAAAGGGGGCAAAAGATAATTGGATTTCACCGAGAAGGATGCTCGTAACTTCATTTGTCACGAACGTCAGTCTAAGCTGAAAGAAGGAGATGCTCAGTCGATGATAATTCATTTCACTAAAATGCAACTCAGAAATCCCAATTTCTTCTATACCTTAGACCTCAATGATAATGGTCATCTGAGGTATGTCTTCTGGATTCATCCAAGGTCAAGATTGGCATGCACATACTTCGGTGATGTTCTAAGCTTTGACTCAACCTACTTGACAAACATATATCAAATGCCTTTTTGTCCATTCGTCGGGGTCAACCATCATGGACAGTCCACCTTGCTTGGTTGCGCATTGTTGTCTGATGAGAGTACTGAGAAATATAAATGTCTTTTTCAGGCATGGCTAGATGCAAATGGTGGTCAAGCACCTATTGCCATAATAACTGACCAAGATAAGGTAATCGAGGCTACTGTCAAAGAAGTTTTTCCTAACACACGACATCGATTTTATCTTTGGCATATGTTGGCCCAGATGGCAACCCAAGAGGGGGGGGTGAATTGGGTTCTTTAAAAAATTAGCCTTTTTAAAATAGTTTGCTTGAGATTAATGAAGGCAAATGCAAGGTAACTATAAAGTGCAGTGAATAAGATAGAGATAAAGAAAGAGACAATAGAACATGGCAAACACAAAAGATTTTATAGTGGTTCGGTGTATCCAACACCTACGTCCACTCCCAAGATTCACTTGGGTCCACACTATAATCACCCTAGATTACAGCAGAGTTGTTTTACAAGCTCACAACTCGAACTTGTTGTTTTCTCGGGCGCACAACGAACCCAGCTGGTTTTCAAGGGCTCACCAGCACAAAAACCCTAACCCAAGCTTAACCAAGCTTGAACCGAGGTAAAACTACCTCCTCTAGTTCAATCCCCCAGATTGAACTAGGCACATACAAAAATAAGTATTGTTTTTGAAATACAAAACTCCTCAATGAGAAAATATACAAATTAAGAATAGCAAGGTTTAGAAAAGCCTGATTTGTAGATAGGTTGGCTTTTGAGTTTTTCTTCTTTTCTTCTTTTCTTCTTCTCCTTGCTGGATTGAATCAAGCCTCAGCTCCGATTCTTCACAGTTGAAGCAGTTGAGAAGAGTTGAAAAGCAAGAAACGAATCTCCTTTCTCCAAGTTGGGAAATCCACCAAGACTTTGATTTTGAACGCTTTGGATTCCTCTTGAGCTTTTTGGAGTGGAGTGGATTTGAGCTAGAAGGTTTTCCTCTCAAGATTCAAGCTCTCAGATTTTTAAAATGGGATTTGTCTATCTCAGATTTTCTCTCTTTTTCTTTCTATTTTTCCGTTCTTCTTTTTGAATAATAGACTTCCCTTTTTATAGATTTCTTTCACACCATTTTTGGAAGAAAACTATCCGTTGGAGTGTACCTTGTATCAAAATATATCCGTTAGAAATAAGGTAAAATAGAAATATTACCGTTAGAGCTGATCTGGCAACTTGATTTTTCGTTCCAGGTGGGTTGGAGTCGACTCTAACTTTTCTGGAGTCAGCTCTAGCTCGAGGCATCTCAGAACGGTATTTCTGGAGTCATCTCTGGCTTTTCTGGGGTCGACAAGAAAATTTTCCGGAGTCGACTCTAACTTACCCGGAGTCGACTCTAGGTCGGGGCCAGAAAAATTGACTTTCTGCTTCTTCCGAGAGAGTCGACTCTAACAGTCTCGGAGTCGACTCTAACGTCTGTGCCAGTTCCGGAGTCGGCTCTGTGATTCTCGGAGTCGACTCTAATGTCTGTAATTCTTACCTAGACATTAGATTCGATCCAGAACACTATGTAACTCCTGATTTTGATCATTCAATAGTCTTATAATCTGAAACACTAAATCAAAATCATTAGAGCCTTCAAAAGTTATACTCAAATAGTTTTGTTAATCATCAAAATCATCAATTGGGTCAACAGCATATATTGAAGAAGATACCTAAAAAGATTGGCCATATTTGCACGGCAAATCCCAAGTTTATGGTTGATTTCGATGAGGCGATATATGATTCATTGACCATACAGTCATTCGAGGAAAGGTGGGCACATGTTATGGAGAAATATAAAGAATACAAGTCTATAGATTGGTTCAATGTTCTTTACGAATGTTGGGATAAATGGGTCCCAGTTTACCTAAAGGATATATTCTTTGTAGGTTTGTATGTCATTGTCTTTGGTTCATGTTCGCGTTCAACGCTTTTTTTTGTTGACAAAATTTTGAACAGGGATGTCATCTTCACAAAGGAGCGAGGGCATAAATCACTTCTTCGATGGGTTTATAAATTCGAAGACTACACTAATGGAGTTCATAGGTAAGTACGAAGATGCATTGGAAAAAAGATACGAGGCCGAAAATGAGGAAGATAATAGGACGTTGCAAACGATTGCTTTCCTAAAGATATCATCACCTTTTGAGAGACAAGCTACAGGAAGGTATACAAGGCGCATTTTCAAAAAATTTCAGAATGAGATCCTTGAAATGGTTGCATCAAATACTAAATTGATCAAAGAAGCTGGCAACTGTTGTGTATATTTTGTAAAGTTGTACGAAAGGATTGAAGTCGATGGAATCAGCAAGGAGATGATCAAAGATTACATCGTGTCATACGATAGAAATATTAAGGATGTCCAATGCCAGTGCCGATCCTTTCAGTTCAAGGGGTACCTGTGTAGGCATGCCTTGTTGGTTCTTCATCAAAGTGACGTATTTCGTTTACCAGATAAATACTTCTTGGAGAGATGGTGCAAGGACATGAAATACCAATTCGACGAATTCGACTGCAATACTGAAGGTTATGATAAAAGCACACGAAAATCACGGTACGCAGTGATAATTTTTTAATTGAAATGTCTTAATATATGTTTTCGTTAATATTATGTTAATGATTGTAGATATAGTTTGCTGAGTCATCGGATGATGAAGCTCGCAGAGATAGCCTCCATGTCTGAAGATGCATTTAATGTAGTGATGGATGGTCTAACACCTATATTCAAAATTATCGTGGATGCCAACTGCGCAGCTAAGCCAGATACAGAGCTTGTAATTCAAGATCCTGAACAAATTAGGACGAAAGATTGCCCAAGAGAGAACATATTAAAGAGTGGAGTCGAGAAGAAGTCAAAAAGATCAAGGAAAAATATGGTCAAGGAAAGAGCTGCTTCAAGCAACAGGCAGACTTGTTTGCAGTCAATTAATACTGGAGAGGACAAGGAAAGAATTGTACCGCCTTCCGAAGCTTTGATGGACGAATTTGATGCTTATGTATTGAGTCAACTTACACAGGAGCATATATAAAACACGGGTGTCGTAACTTTCTAACTAGGGTGTCTTGGTCGCAAATGAAGTGCTTTCAAACTAGGGTGTCTATTTCAGTCAAATGAAGTGCTTTTAGCGCGACGACACCCCAGCTCCGGGCTAACGACTCCCTAGATCTAGCGCGGCAACACTCGAAAGGTGAAATCCAGCGACATCCCAATAGTAATGAAAAGACACGGAAGCTTTTAGCGCGACGACACCCCAGCTCTTCGCTAACGACTCCCTAGCTCTAGCGCGGCGACACCCGAAAGGCAAAATCCTACGACATCCCAGTACTCACGAAAGGACACCGAAGCTTTTAGCGCGATGACACCCCAGCTCTTGGCTAACGACTCCCTAGATCTAGCTCGGCGACACCCGAAAGGCGAAATCCTACGACATCCCAGTAGTAACGAAAAGACACGGAAGCTTTTAGCGCGACGACACCCCAGCTCTGGGATAACGACTCCCTAGCTCTAGCGCGGTGACACCCGAAAGGCGAAATCCGCCGACATCCCAGTACTCATGAAAGGATACCGAAGCTTTTAGCGCGACGATACCCCAGCTCTTGGCTAACGACTCCCTAGCTCTAGCGGGGCGACACCCGAAAGGCAAAATCCTACGACATCCCAGTACTCACAAAAGGATACCGAAGCTTTTAGCGCGACGACACCCCAGCTCCGGGCTAACGACTCCCTAGATCTAGCGCGGTGACACCCGAAAGGCGAAATCCAACGACATCCCAGTAGTAACGAAAAGACACGGAAGCTTTTAGCGCGACGACACCTCGGCTCTGGGATAACGACTCCCTAGCTCTAGCGCGGCGACACCCGAAAGGCGAAATCCTACGACATCCCAGTATTTACGAAAGGACACCGAAGCTTTTAGCGCGACGACACCCCAGCTCTGGGCTAACGACTCCCTAGATCTAGAGCGGCGACACCCAAAAGGCGAAATCCTACGACATCCCAATAGTAACGAAAAGACACGGAAGCTTTTAGCGCGACGACACTCCAGCTCTGGGATAACGAATCCCTAGCTCTAGTGCAATGACACCCGAAAGGCGAAATCCTACGACATCCCAGTACTCACGAAAGGACACCGATGCTTTTAGCGCGATGACACCCCAGCTCCGAGCTAACGACTCCCTAGATCTAGCGCGGCGACACCCGAAAGGAGAAATCCTACGACATCCCAGTACTCACGAAAGGACACCGAAGCTTTTAGCGGGACGACACCCCAGCTCTTGGCTAACAACTCCCTAGCTCTAGCGCGGCGACACCCGAAAGGCAAAATCCTACGACATCCCAGTACTCACGAAAGGACACCGAAGCTTTTAGCGCGATGACACCCCAGCTCCGGGCTAACGACTCCCTAGATCTAGCGTGGCGACACCCGAAAGGCGAAATCCAACGACATCCCAGTAGTAACGAAAAGACACGGAAGCTTTTAGCACGACGACACCCCAGCTCTGGGATAACGACTCCCTAGCTCTAGCGCGGCGACACCCGAAAGGCAAAATCCTACGACATCCCAGTACTCACGAAAGGACACCGAAGCTTTTATTGCGATGACACCCCAGCTCTGGGCTAACGACTCCCTAGATCTAAAGCGGCGACACCCGAAAGACGAAATCCTGCAACATCCCAGTAGTAACGAAAAGACACGAAAGCTTTTAGCGCGACGACACCCCAGCTCTGGGATAACGACTCCCTAGCTCTAGCGCAACGACACCCGAAAGGCAAAATCCTATGACATCCCAGTACTCACGAAAGGACACCGAAGCTTTTAGCACGACGACACCCCAGCTCCGAGCTAACGACTCCCTAGATCTAGCGCGGCGACACCCGAAAGGCGAAATCCTACGACATCCAGTACTCACGAAAGGACACCGAAGCTTTTAGCGGGATGACACCCCAGCTCTTGGCTAACGACTCCCTAGCTCTAGCGCGGCGACACCCGAAAGGCGAAATCCTACGACATCTCAGTACTCACGAAAGGACACCAAAGCTTTTAGCGCGATGACACCCCAGCTCCGGGCTAACGACTCCCTAGATCTAGCGCGGCGACACCCGAAAGGCAAAATCCAACGACATCCCAGTAGTAACGAAAAGACACGGAAGCTTTTAGCACGACGACACCCTAGCTCTGGGATAACGACTCCCTAGCTCTAGCGCGGCGACACCCGAAAGGCGAAATCCTACGACATCCCAGTACTCACGAAAGGATACTGAAGCTTTTAGCGCGACGACACCCCAGCTCTTGGCTAATGACTCCCTAGATCTAGCGCGGCGACACTCGAAAGGCGAAATCCTACGACATCCCAGTAGTAACGAAAAGACACGGAAGCTTTTAGCGCGACGACACCCCAGCTCTGAGATAACGACTCCCTAGCTCTAGCGCGGCGACACCCGAAAGGCGAAATCCGACGACATCCCAGTACTCACGAAAGGACACCAAAGCTTTTAGCACGACGACACCCCAGCTCTGGGCTAACGACTCCCTAGATCTAGCGCGGCGACACCCAAAAGGCGAAATCCTATGACATCCCAGTGCTCAATTTATGACATTGTAGTGTTCAATTTATAACATCATATATGAAAACTTAAGAAATTGTGAAGTAGAAAAGGCAAAAATATGAATAAATCGAGGATAGCCCTGTTCTCAATATAAAATTTATGCATTTGCATTAAATCTAAATCAGTGTTAATATGAATAAATTACATTCAATTTTATTCAAAGAAGAATTAAAAAATTAAGAACATTTTTCAACAATGTCGCTGATCTTTTTGTTCAAGCCCTCTCTCAATATCGTCGCAGCTAATTATCACCGGTAATCTCTGACTTTCTCATCCATGAAATCCATCTTCATATCAGGATTGTCCCGTCGAGCAAGACATTCCATGTATCTCAGACAGTATAGGCCGCAATCCAGCGATCCGGTCGGTTGGCTTGGGCAATCCGAAATCTCTTCCATCAGCCAAGTCATCGCTTCCTTCTTATCACAGTAGATATGGAATATGTGGCCAAGAATTGTATGTCATTTCTTTGCATTGGCCTTGTACTTGGGGATGCGTTTCATTGAATTCAGGTGCATAAACACCTTTCTTTCCATGTCGATAGCAACCAAATGCCAGTGTGAGTTATCGGAGTTTATTATGGTGAAAAGAAACTGAAATTGGGCCTTATCTTCATCGGATACATTGTCAAATATCGAGGCCCCTGATGTTCCAGCGAGTTCATGAGCAGATGATGAAGAAGTCAGATACAGAGCGGATACGAAAACTGATGCAAATATGCACTTATGGTATCGGTCCGGATGCTCTGTCCAGTTGCGCATCAGAAACTCCTGGTCGGCATCAATTATCTGCCAATGCAATGTAAACCAATTAATATAATTCTAAAATCAACAACTAGAATAGGTTTCTTGATATACTTACATCATCTATTATCATTTCATTGTTAATGAGATCTTGAAGATTTTTTCTTGTTAGAACGCCAGAAAAAATATTGGTGTAGACGATCTCGTCGGTTAGTCGTTCACTCAAAAAATTTTGAATAATAATTTGGTCATCTTCGATCGTTGTGTTGGGCTTTGACGTGCCCACTGTCTTCGCCGACTTTTTAGGACGGGTTGTCTCATAACAATCTCCGACGACCTTGGATGCCTTACGCTTCCTCGGCTCTTTTTTAACCCTCCTAACAATCACTCCAACGATTTCTATGTCCATATCATCACCCTTTGGCGCAGGGGTGCCAAGTTTATTATTGGATTTGGACTCCTCTTTATTTTCATTCTCATGCTCTGTTTTATCATCCAATGAATCCCCCTCCAATCTCTTCTCCTCTGCTTTTGCATTCCCCATCTCAGTTGGACACTCGGATGAATGGTCCTCCTCCATCTTCTTCTCCTCACTATTTCCATTACCAGGCTCGTGGAGGACCAACTCCAGGGAATGCACCTTCTCTGTTTTCTCGTCTCCCTTGTCCTCCTCATTTCTTGCATTACTTTCCTTTCTAAGCAATGAACTGAGGAGGCTCTCAACAATGGACAGCCTGTGCCTGACATCGTCGAGTTGATCCTTAACGCACTCCAATTCAGTCCTCAACTCGGCACATCCTGCGCAGCTATTCGTTGGTTGAAGGGCGCAACTATCTGTTGGTTGAGGGGATGCTACATTCTGCTGAGTGAGAAGCCAGCGCTCTTCTGACAGTGGTACAGTAGCTCCCTCCATTTGCAACGCAAGATGATAACATATTAATATTAAGTAAACATATTGACACATTAAGTTGAAAAATATGGTCAGAGCAATGGAGCAATGTACTAGCTTACCAAGTCGTGAGGCTGCAAGTCGGCAACCCGAACCAACTGGATCTTTATTTGGTGGTCATACCACTTCAACAGCCGGGGCAGTTTATCAGGATATGCTGGTACTCGCATTGATGTATGCTTAAGGAACCATGCCTGAACATGATATTTTTTGAATATTAAATAATATAATATTAACAAAGAAATTATACTAAGAACACTATTTCTACGTCTCAATAATCCTTACCACCAGTGCTGCCAAGCATCCGAACAGGGTAGGCTGCCTCCTAACTTTTTTGCATTCTTTGAGTGGACCGGATCCTCGAAACGCAAGCAAGCAGCTATTTCTGGGAGAGCCAGAACAATCAACTCCTTCAATGCTGAAGCCCAATCGATACTATCCAGTTGACTTAAGTCATCCAAGTGCTGGATGAGATACCGTGGACATCTCTGATTAGACTTTGGAGCCAAAAACATGGCCAATATGTATGCGATCCAAAGTCGGACGGTGTCCTCGACATCCTCCTGTGCCTTAGATGATCGGAGTTGAAATATTAACTTCTCCAAACCTTCTTGGTGAAGATCTAAACCCTGGCCAAACCGTCTGAACAACCTTCCATTGAACAATTGTCTGGATGTGTCGATCTTCTTCCCATGAGCTGGAAGACCCAGAATGAGTGCGACTTCGTCGGCACTGAATAAAATTGGCTTTCCGCAGAAAATGAACTTGTTGCCTCCATTGTGACATCTTATGATGTCTGCTAGCAGTCACCCATCGACTGTGAACGTCTGCATGTCAACGAAGGCACTAAATGGGGTCCTTCGAATAAGTTTTGTATGCCGTCTAGTGAACCCCATCCTCCAAACCTTCTGAACGTATACGGTCGGCCTGCAACTATTCTTAAACAGTTGGGAAGCCTTCGTTGGGGAGACTGGAACAATTTTCATGTCAACTGAAATAGGGGGTAATACATAAGATATACTTGTCATACAATTTTAAGAGAGGATGTCATAATATTTTAACATAGTGATAAACATACCTGAAGGAGCCGCATTCTCATTTGAATGAAGAACGATGTCCTTGCATTGTTTCACCATTTTCTCCGTCTGGTTCTTCCTAGTTCGCGGTCTTCGTCCACAAACGAAAGCACTCATCTCCATGAATGAAGTATATGGAAGAAAGAACTATGGAAGAAATTTAGAAGACCAGTGGCTTCTCGAGCAAGAAACGAAGGATGGCTTCTCGAGCAAAACGATGGCTTCTCGAGCAACAGACGAAGGACCTCTAGGGTTTATGCCGACCTCAGAGAAATACGAAAGGACACCAGGATCGCCACGATCATATCACACTGACACGCAAACCCATAGGAACTGGCCATGTTTTGCAACTTTTCTCGAAAAGATGGCATAGCTGAGTTACTAGGGTATCGTCGAATTAGTACTAGGGTGACGTCAAAATTCCCGCCTTGTTCAAGCATGGGTGTCGTCGCCTTAAAGCTAGGGTGTCGTGAGATTTCAACTGGGGTGTCGCAAAGGATTTTCGACCGAATTCGAACTAGGGTGTCGCTAGGATTCTCTCCGTGGTCAGTTTTAAGCACGGGTGTCGTCGCCTTAGAGCTAGGGTGTCGTGAGATTTCAACGGGGGTGTCGCAAAGGATTTTCGGCCGAATTTGAACTAGGGTGTCGCGGGGATTCTCTCCATGGTCAGTTTTAAGCACGGGTGTCGTCTCCTTAAAGCTAGGGTGTCGTGAGATTTCAACTGGGGTATCGCGAAGGATTTTCGGCCGAATTCAAACTAGGGTGTCGCGGGGATTCTCTCCGTGGTCAGTTTTAAGCACGGGTGTCGTCTCCTTAAAGCTAGGGTGTCGTGAGATTTCAACTAGGGTGTCGCGAAGGATTTTCGGCCGAATTCGAACTAGGGTGTCGCGGGGATTCTCTCCGTGGTCAGTTTTAAGCACGGGTCTCGTCTCCTTAAAGCTAAGGTGTCGTGAGATTTCAACTGGGGTGTCGCGAAGGATTTTCGGCCGAATTCGAACTAGGGTGTCGCGGGGATTCTCTACGTGGTCAGTTTTAAGCGCGAGTGTCGTCGCCTTAAAGCTAGGGCATTGTGAGATTTCAACTGGGGTGTCGCGAAGGATTTTCGGCCGAATTCGAACTAGGGTATCGTGGGGATTCTCTCCGTGGTCAGTTTTAAGCACGGGTGTCGTCGCCTTAAAGCTAGGGCATCGTGAGATTTCAACTGGGGTGTCGCGAAGGATTTTCGACCGAATTCGTACTAGGGTGTCGCAGGGATTCTCTCTGTGGTCAGTTTTAAGCACGGGTGTCGTTGCCTTAAAGCTAGGGTGTCGTAAGATTTCAACTGGGGTGTCGCGAAGGATTTTTGGCCGAATTCCATTAGGGGTGTCGCGGGAATTCTCTCCATGGTCAGTTTTAAGCACGGGTATCGCAGCATTAGTACTAGGGTGTCGCAGTATTTGGCTTCCCCATACTCTCTTCATTAATGGTTTCTGTTCACGAGAGGGGTGAATTCCTCCTGGGGTGTTTGCTGCCATTCGCTCTTATCATGTTGAAACTCACGACACCCTAGTTCAAAACCCACAACATCCTAGTTCAAAACCTACGACACCCTAGTTCAAAACGTTAAGACAAAGCATTAATTCAAAACCTACGACACCCTAATTGAAAACCCACGACACCTTAGTTCAAAACGTTAAGACAAAGCAGCATTAGTTCAAAACCCACGACACCCTTGCAGAAAAACCCACGACACCATAGTTCAAAACGTTAAGACAAAGCATTAGTTGAAAACCCACGACACCCTAGTTGAAAACCCACGACACCCTAGTTCAAAACCCACGACACCCTATTTTTTTATCGTCAAGCTCATAAACCACAACAACCTCATAACGAAAGAATGTTTCGTGCTGCGGACGACATTTCCTCCAGATGTTTTTGTACAAAGACTCTAGTAGGCAAGTATTCCAGCCTCGAAGCTGAAATATTTTCTTTCGACCGGACTCTCAGAGCGAGGGCGTAGGATCATGCTCAAGCCTTGAACTGATTCCTTAGCATCCGAAAGCCAGAGCGATGGGGGAAGAAAGATTTTTTCTTGCACAGATGAAATCCAACGTAAAATGACGATAGAATGAAGGGAAAGAACATTTTCGTTTGCACGCTAATTTTTTAAAAAAAGCAAAGCGCTTTAAATGACCGTCACATTTAGAACGTAACATCATAGAAGAGTCATACCGTCCGGCACGTCATCCACGTAGGATCCACACGGACCAATCAGAAGAAACAGTGCAACCCACGTAGGCCTTGCTACACCGAAAGCGGTGTACAAAGACTTTTCCTAAGAAAGGAGGACAACAAATTCTTGTTGCACAATGAGAAAGGATGATAACAAATTCCAACTCTCAATGTTTTACCTCACAAACTCCTTTCTTGTTGATCTCTTCTTTGTTTATGGTCCAATCCCTCTGAACGAAACCAAGATTAATCTTGTAAAGAAACAGGGTGTATCGTGCACCCTTGGGCACCAACTGATCCATGAGTTGCTGCAGGGATCACATACTAATTTTTCTTTGTTCTATACATATTTGCTGCATTTTGTAAAATATTAGCTAAAAATGAACAGAATAAATAGGTACACTTTCTGATTTAATTCATACAGCTCTGGCAGCAGTTAAACTGATCATTTTAATTCATTGAATGAATCCAGATTTTCCAGAAACCATGCTTTCCTTAAAAGAATATCATTGCGAAGCAACACCAATAGCAAAAATATTTCAACATAAAAGTCTGTCAATTAATACAAGATAACAGCATCTTGTTTTCCACCATTGATTGTGCATGGAGAAAGGGAATTCTTAATGGGAAGTAGTCTGTTCTTATGCTACCAGTCTCCTACAAGTCCTAATTCTCTCGCTAGATTCATGGTTCACCAAAAAAAGAAAAAATTGAAATTGCACCTAATGACAGTCTCCTACAAGTCCTAATATACAAGGTTCCTCTCGTAAATATGGTAAACACACCCCTTGAACATGACCTAGAGTAAGTTTCTCTAGGCTTTTAAGGATATGTTCGTCAACATGCATTTTGGTGCCCATCAAGAAGCTTGTCACTTGAAAAAATGGAAATTGTCCCCTGCTGTAAGACAAGAAATGCACAAATGGTCAAAATATATCAGGAGAAAACCTCAGTTCTGTAATGAGTTTCCCTTGTTTTCACTGCTCATCAAGCAGCCACGGCTACACCATCACAAACCAGCTTGTCACTTCATTTCTTGGGCTCTCCAGATCCTGTATCTCCATTTGAGATCTTTCTCGAGTGTTTCTCACACTCTTCATCCACTGCAATTTTAGTCAGAGGACCCCCACTCGTGGTGGTTGATGATTCCCCAGGTGTCAACATTTTTTGAGGATCAGTTTTCTCACCAGCAGATGCAAACTGCTCTTTCTTTCCAACTTCTTGATCCTTGGATAGGTTGGAATGGGAAGTTTTCTTTTTTTCATCCACAATATCCTTCACAGCCTCCTCCAATGCATCCAACCTCACATTTACCCTTGATAGCTCTGCATCAGATTCTTCTTCAACTGAACTAATTTCAGCCTCTTTTGCCTTCTCTTCTTCCTCAGCTTGTTTCTTTGTCAGCTCCGCTTCCTGGAAGACCATGCACTAAATGATCACTTAATTTTCAACCTAAGGACCATATTTTTTACATATTTAAGCATCTCTGATAAATCAATCAAAAGTGTCCCCTATGCATAACAAGGTTGAAACTAGAATAATAATGAATGAACAAGAAGAAACAACATTATAATATGAGTAGATTAAAACAATAAAACAATTGCCTAAAATTACCTACTAGGTCATCTATGTTTAGAAAATGTTCGCCAACATATTATATTGTTGAGGGTCCAGAGAGGTCAGCATGCATGTAGAATACAATTAAAAATAACTAGGCTGCAATTTTTGAGAGTTGCAAAGCTCGTCTGAACAGAATGTGCAAATTCTACTTGATATTAGCAGGGTAGACTTGATAGTGATTACATCTAATGCACCAGATTTTGTCACACTAACTGGTGCAAACAGGCAAATTAACTAATAGGGGGAAAAGTAACAGCCAAGTAATCAAAGACAATATGATCAATATAGAAAAATCACGGCCTTACCAGTACAGCATTAGGATCAAGCAAGCTATTCTGAATTCTAACATCATTTACAGGTGGCCAAAGTAGTTTAAAAGGTAAAGCCTTAATTGAAAACATAAAAAAAGGATAGAAATCTATCGCTCATACCAACAGGAAAATTAATGTGTCAGTGAGTAAAAGAAAGTTCATAATGTTAGTTAGACCAAAAACGCTAAAATAATCAGTTGTCTTACCATACTACATTTGGAACGTTGACAAAGATCCAGTGTTATCTAAAAGTATTAATGAAGCTCCTGTAGGGAGGAGTCATATTTGAATAGGTACTTAAAGCTTTCACTGTCATGACCCAGAACTCAACTCTGCCAAGTCCCTAGTCTAACAAAAATTATGACAAACCGAATTCAATTCAATTAAGTATCACAATGGTACATAATTATCAACTTAAACCTTAAGCCGTGTAATTATAAATAAATGGCCACTTATTCAAATATAACAAAGCTAAATCTCATTCAAATCTAATTTTGACAACACAACATTGAAGTCAAACCAAGATCTAATTTATTCCATTGTCTCATAATACAGTCACAAAATAATTCATTATACACATTTTAAATCTTTTACTTTAGGTGCATTACAATACTCGCTCTTCACTCCTAACCTACAGTAATTTATCACACATCTGATGTTGTAATACAATCTACAACATGATGCTAAGTCACTTTCTAAAGTAGGCTTTGGTATGCACACCCAAAATACTTTCCAACTTCTAGCAAACTAAGCCAACAAGCCCTTCACTCTGAAATACAATAAATAGATGGCTGAGCTATATGCCTTAGTAAGTGGCCAAATACGGCAAAAATATAGCATTAGAAAAAATAGAACAATGGAAGCAACAAGGATCCATACTATTAAAACTCTAGTCATTAACAATATCATATAAGATATATCAAATAGCATCTACTAGTGCGGCTTTGTCTTGATACACTTGAATGCTTTTGAACAATTCAGATCATTAAAATACATATCTTTCTGTGCAAGATTATTGAAAAGACATGATTGAGGAACACTAAGATACACTTAGAAACACTTGATACACTAGAACACTTGATAACACTTGAATACATTGAAAAATTTAAAACATTTATTATAATCATTTAAATACCAACTGGTTATTAACCAACTATTATACCTACTGGTGATGGGTTCACTGATTGATAGGCCTATTTCATTGAGACCAACTATTGTACCCACTGGTCAAGGGCTTACTAATGCCAACTATTACATCCCCTGTCAAGGATTCACTACTAATAACCAACCATAATACCCACTGGTTAGGGGTTCACTAATTGACCAGAAGTTTATTTCAGTTCATAGAATATAAAATTTTCAATATTAAGACACACCATTCTTAAAAACGTTCCTGATAATAATATATAATTCCACAACATACTTTACTAATGTCATACAAGATCTAATCAAGACAACATAGCTTAAGTATAATAAATACAAATGTTACTAGTCATTCAAACACAAGGACCAAGTTTCCAGAATTAATTGGCATAAAAATGTTTAGAAGTGATTTTAGAAAATCATACAAGTCATGATCATTTATAATAAAAATGAGATTTTTGAATTTCTCCCACAACAAACAGACAGCTGAAATTCGATGTCTTTAAGATGATTTAAGCATCCATAGATACGAGGATATAAAACTGATGTTGAATAGGAAACAGAAGAAGAAAAAATTTGGAATCGATGGACATTAGTAAATCCCTTGTAATATCAAAAAAAAATCGACTAAGAACACTTTCATTTCTAGGAGATTTCCGAAACTTCAAACCACACCCTCCCATCTTTCTTCTATCTTGCCAGTAATCATTACTTTCTTTTTTTACTGTGCTAGTTGCTTTGTTTAGGCGCTTGTGATTTCTAGAGTTGCAAAATGCTAGAAAAAAGTAGCAACCTTCCATTTATAGGTGTCTTGAAGCATGAGATGTCCAATCCATAACATAATAGTAGCTAGGTGTTAAGCTATAGTTCAGCTAGGTGGCTGATATGTAAAAATGAGGTGGCTTCCTTAATGGTCCTAACTCCTAAGCATGATGTGTACATGCATGAGGCCGCTACTGCAACAAATAATATGAGATGGCAACTTAACTAGCATGAGGTGGCAATCCTAGCTTGAGGTATTACACTACAATAGCCTACTCATTGTATTTTTCTAATTTATTCTTGACGATTCTATTCCTTAATAGCCATTATATTTTCCAAAGATAAATTGCACAAATCATTTTATTTCTGCATAGTTTATATGCACATACATTACCAAAAGTGATCATTTATCTAAACTCAACAATATCAATACTCAAAGTTAAGATGTTGCAGGGTTGAGGTATTAAATTCACCCTTTTGATTGCCTTGTCCCCAAATTATATTGTCAAAAAGTTTGCAGATAAGTTAGGCAGAAATGAATTTGCAATTGGCGTGCCCAATTTTAACTTTTCTTCTCTTTTGAGGGGGGTAAGCCAAAATCAAATTATGTGAACAACTGTACAATCACTAATAATTATCAAGGCTTGCAAAACCCGCCATACCATGATAGTCCCTATGCCAAGGTGTATCGAGAGCGTACAATACCATATTGTACCACAACATCTCAAACCTTCATAAGCCATATGATACATACTATATCAAGATGTGGCTGGTATGATCCATGCCACTGTATCACAAACCTTGATAATTACGTATGAACTACTTTTTCATTCTCAAAACAGAGCTTCTTTCTTCATCACAAAGGTTCCTAAAACAATCTAACCTAAATAGACTTGCTGTGCCCCAACCAAACTGACCATGATATTCAAGATGTCATTTTGTTTGCCAGAAACTATAAGCCATGATGAAGCTCTCTTAGATTAACTTGTACAAGGGTTAGCTTTTTAACTAAATCCTAGCATAGAAATAAATTACGGTCAACTCCAGTTTACATTAGACCAGGATGAACCCACTGATTTCCTTCCTTAAAAGTAAATTCAATAAATTTACTATAGCACATACAAATATATGACACCCTTGCCAACACCATTTCTACTTTGGCTTTGGCAAAACAAAGCATGATCAATTCACAAATGAATTAAACAAAGAAAAAACATTTATTCATACACTTCTCATGTACCCAACATCATCTTTCTTGCATGATGGAAGTTACCTACATAGCTGATTGAATCCACATCCTGTCATTTATTTGGACAACAATAATATACATGATGAACTCTAATTATACTGTTACAAGAGAAGCTACTTCATCTAATGATTTCCACATGCAAAGATTAATAACAAATTAAGTATGCATCTAAGTTAACGACATAATAATTACAAATGCACTTGAAGGAGGACATAATGTTAATGCTATACAGAGGCTGATGACACCCTTAAAAGAATTATGCAAGTGGAAGGGAGGATATGAAACTCTGCATCACCACCACAAATATTGGGCTGAAACTCTCAACAGTTCCAAGTTGAAACTCCTGACAGTTTCAAGTAACAATGAAAAGCTGAATAATATGGTTTAAAGAAATTTTGGCCTGGATTTCTCCCGTCAAAGTTCTCCAACAATAATATCATTTAAAGAAAACATTTTTAAATCCAGAAAATCCAATCATAAGTTCCAACAATTCATCAATAAATCATGCTATTCCTTCGCCCTTATTTAGAACATTTTTTATAAGAACTACATCAAGATGTCTCACAGAGAAAGTAGTTGTCAGGGAAAGCTAAAGTTGAAATTTATAAGAACTACAACAAGATGTCTAGCAGAGAAAGTATTTGTCGAAGAAAGTCATAGTCGAAAATTCCAAACATTTTGGTTTTTAACCATTGCTCAAAGTAAAACATTTCATAATGCAATTAAAAAACTTGCCTTTTCAAAGGCCATGCTCCATGCTGGATAAGATCATAAGAAGTTCCCACAGAGGATCCTATATTTCTCAAGCAGACCTAACTATGCCAGCCCAATGATAAGTACCCCATTTATGCGATTCTCTAAACTTCTTTGCAGACCCAGCAGTTTTAATAAGCATCAAGTGTTATCTTCAGGCTAACTTTGTTATAATTTCATATATTTAAATAATCATATTCGATCCCAAGCCCATGCATTAGGAGTCAGAACATGGTTTTCATGAGTTTATTTAAGTGATGTAGAACACAGGTGTAATGTTTTCAGAGAGAATGACTTTACAGTACTAACCAGCTCACTATAAATTAGAAGCAATCACTTTCAACTATTATATACTCTACAAATGCAACGTACACACTGTAATTTTAGAAGTTTCAAAATTTAAGTTCCACTGATTTTCATGAAATATTGTGTACCTCACATAAATGAAAATTATATTTGCCCTCATCAATGAACCACAGAAAGATAGGTCAAATATCACAAGCATATCTACGTAAATTGTAAATTTACTTTCTATTACATGCTTGCGCCTTAAGTGAATTGATATGCATTAGAGTCAGATTTCCATTGCAAGCAAGTGTAGATACACACATCAATGGGCAGCTATAATTGCTGGAATATGTAATATATATATATATATAATGTTCTAAGAGATATACAAGTCAGAAAAAAACACAGAAAATTTAAATTTAACTTAAGGATGTCGCTTCACTCATTAGCACCAATGGACTCATTTCACAGTATATAAACTATGAGATCTTTATACAAAACAAGTTAAACCTCTGCATATAATCTGAGCTAGAAATCTACGGAGTTTAGAACCCAGATAAATTATTTTTGAATGATTTCTGGTAACAATCTTAGTGTAGCTTTACAAGGTTATATATTTAATTTAGATACTGATACAAAAATGCCATCAGTTCTCTCCTTTGTTCCATCAAATTCACCTTTTAGTTAGAATACAGTGGCAATGTGCATCCAAAGAGACATCAGAATAAGCAAAAGCATCTGTTCAAAAAGCAAGTAAAGCATCATGCTGACTGAACTCCTCAGCAACCAAGAAAGAAAAGAGAGTTGAAGCACGAAGCATTACCGCCTCCATTCTTCTGATCTCATATCTAGCATATTGAGCCACCAAAATAACAGCTGTTACCACAAAACGAACACTCTCAGATTTCCACGCCAAAAGGCAGGCAGGAACTTTTCCACATGAAAACCCAATTTCAATCCAGACAAGAAATGAATACCTAGCGAAGGCATGCAGGCGAAAAAGAGCTGCACAAGATGGAAATCAAGCCTGCACCCAACCAAGCGATCCAAGATCCTCAGAATCGGAACCCTAACCAAACCCTAGATTCAAGAGTGCGGTAGAATGGAATCACGAAGATTAACTGAGGGACGCTGGAAGGGCTTACCCGAACTTCTTCCTCTTGGGAGGGGTGGTGAAGAGGATCTTGGCGGCGGTCATGAAATCTAGGTTCTGGACCTGGCGGTAGGCATCATCCCTCGCCGAGACCTCCGCCGCTACCGCCGCCGCCTTGTCGGGGCGCTGGTCGGACGTGGAGGAGAGCGGCCGGGCGCCGACGAGGAGGCGGAGGCGGGCGAGGCGATGGAAGAGGAGTATTGAGGGAAGAACGCGGGGCCTTCCGACCATCTCGCGCTCATCGCCCGCTCGCGGGGGAACGCGTCCGGGCAAGCTAAGTGAATTTTTTAAAATTAATGATGAACAGTTCGAATTCAAGATTCAAATCATGTAAATTATATTAAAAAATAAAGTTTTTAATTTTAATGACCTCTAATTTAATCATGAAATGTTAAAAATATGATTTTAATAGCATGATGATATATTTTATTATAATCTAAAATCAGAATATAATAAATTTAAATGTATTTATGCTTCAAATATGACGATCATAATTTATAAAATAGATTCTGGCCAGTTTACTACATTAAAAAAATTAATACTATTTATTTTTGTATCATCTTAATTTTTGATCACTAAATAAAAAAATCTTGACTTTAACTTATATCATGATCAACCATTTGAATCTTTAATTTGAACATTCAATCGTTGATCCTAAAAGAAAAATATCACCAAGATCCTCTGTTTTTTTATTTAAATAATCTTCATCTTTGTATTTTTACATCATTCATCTCTCTTGAATTCATTAAAATAGATAATAGATTTTTTTAAGGTTATAATGCTAATGATGCTTATTAAAAATTATAGTACCAAATATAAGTAAAAAAGGTAATAAATGAGTCATTTGCTATACATTTCTTTATTATATTTAAAATTAATTTCCATCTCAACTAATCACATGACAAATTATATATTACTGCATAAGTAAAAATAAATTCTAACTAGAGATTGTCATATTTATTAATGAACTTCTTTTATAACACCAAATCAGACTAACTCTTAACAAATCAACCATCACTCACATATAAGAATACTATTAATCTTTGAAACAATTTGATCTTCAATTGATTAAACTTACATATGCCAAGAATGATATCTCATTATAAAATGTATCATATCATAGTAATGATAGAATCAAACGAGTTGGCACCATCCTACTTATTTAGTAATTATCACAAAACTATAAATTAAAAATGAAGCCCTAAATATATACTTGATGATTCAATTTCTCGCTATCACTAACATAACTTATTATATGATTTGAAAACTCCTAATTTATATCAAGTAGTTAATATATATATATATTCACATCTATGTGATGGGGATTTTCAAATTATAAACTTTTTTATGTAAATATTTTAAAGTAATAGATCATATCTAATGATTCGGATAATCGATTAGAAAAATTCATCATATAAATTTAAATCTGATCAAATTTGAATATTGATCCTCTTAAATGCAATTAAGCCAAGGCTCTGTCCGATATGAAAAGAAAGAGAACAATATAAAGAGAAAGAGAACATTTTCTTAAATTATTTATAGTATAAAAATCAGATTCTTATATGTGTGTTTTAATATAAAAAAAAAAGTTAGAAGCATAGGTTTACCTTAAAGATGTAGCCAAAGAAAAAATAAAAATAATTTTGAAATAATTACCTTGATAAGCATAAATACTATTTACTCTATTCTCTCTTATTTTGAAACCAATCATAATTTAAAGAAAGTTATTTCCTTGGATGTATTTGTTTGAAAGTCTTGAAAATTAGAAATATATTATTTCTAAATTTACTAAAACGTCTAATTGGATAGAAATGTTGATAATCATATTTTTCTCTCATTATTATTCTTGGAATTTACAGCATCAAATACGGACTTTAGTTTTTATAAGTAGATCGGTTGAATGAAGTCGCAACTGGGACAAAGAAAGAGAGAGCCATGTTTTCCTTTATGTTCTTAGTGAAAAAGCCAACTTCAAACGAAAAATAGGTGTAAATATTTGAACAAGCAATAACCTAGATACTAATAAATGAGGTCAAAAAAAAATCATGATTTTTATGGCTCTTTGAGTTGATGGTTATCTAAGACATTTTGAATATAGAGATAGAAAAAAAAAAAAATGTAAAGGAGAGAAAAACTACAAGAAGAGATAAAAGGAGATTTATTTTGTTGCATATATAAAGTCTACATATTCTATAATGGTACATTTATATTTCATGACCCCAAAAAAATCATACGTTTACTATATTAAAATTAAGTTGCACATTAACTATCTTATCCATAGCTATATATATATATATATATATATATATATATATATATATATATATATATATATATATGTATATGTATGTATGTATGTATGTATGTATATGTATATGTATGCATGCACGCACATACCTTTTACCTTTTAAAAGTTAAATCAGTAATAAAAAATATGTATAAACTAGATATCAATTACAATCCACATACCTTATGTATTAATTAAAAGTCAATTGACTTAAGTGGTTCAAAATCATAAATCATTCAATATTAGACTCAACATTTCTCACACAAGATCTGCATATCTACTTCACTGTTAGCACATAGGAAGGATAATATTCAACTCTAGCTCTAGAGAAATAAGTGTAAAAAATTTATTTTTTGTGTCAAAAATTTGTTCTTGGCAATGAAATCATCATCCACGAATGAGTATATAGCACCCAGGTCAATTAAGGTATGAGAAAAAGAGTTAGCTACTTTAATCATACTTGATCATAAGATCTAACTTTTTTTGATGCCTTAAAATTTAATAATATATATAAGATTTAACTTTGACCTCCTCTCTGTTCTAATTTAGTAGTATGGCAGCCATGGCTATTATACAAACTCATTATAGGACGAGCCATTTTTATAATTGTTTACTATTTACACATTTTAATCATTTCTTTGTCTTTTACAAATTAAATCATTGATTTCATAAATCATTTACTATTTATTTAGAGTTATTATTTTTTTAAAGTCGTCCTAATATCTTGTCTGGGATTGTAGGAGGTGGCAATCCATCGCATGCTAGGATACAAGGTATTCGGTAACAAAAACAATCATCAAATAAAAGACCAAATAACTAATATACAATTAAAAAGTAATAGCATTCTTATTAAAAATTCAAGCAAGAAAATTATTTAGGCTACATATAAAACTAGAAAACATAAATTGTATTCAAGATGGACTGATAGACTCTTTTTTCTACTCATGTTCTTATTTATTTCTTGGGCTCTAAAAAACATGAAAAAGAGTTTAATAAGCTCACACTTACTAAATAAACGTAATATAAATATATCATTATAACTTTAAAAATATAGCATGCCATAATTTACTTACTTTTACGTGTCAAAACTTATATTGTTATCTAATGTTATTTATATTCTAAAAATATGTTAAAATTATATTCGATATTATGTTTCAAAATTCTAGTTTCAAGTTTTCAACTTATCATGGTCATAATTCATTTACGTCATTATAGTCATGATTTACTTATTTCATATTATCATAGTTATGATTAACTTATTTTATAGTATTACAATCATTATTTACTTATGTTAGCATTTACATGTCAGCAAAAGATCCCAATATCAATCATGTCATATCCTTCATATATATTTTCTATGAAGATTGATCCCAGTATCAATCATGTCATATCTTTCACATGTATCCTTTGTGAAGGGGTGTCATGATATCATAAACCATAAGTTGCATAATATCATAACTACTTATTTTACATAAGTAATATTAATTTATAATTATTTTATATTATTATCATATGCACTATTATTATTACTATTATTATGTTATCATTATTAATTAATTTATTTATTATTTTAAATTAATTTTTGAAAAATTAGCTAAAATCCAAAATAATAATATCAAATTTTCAAATGTGCATATTAAGGCATGAGAATTTATTTTATAAAATAATAATAGAGAATAAATAATATTTAAGCATATATGAGCAATTGTTTTTTTGAAATTACGTAATTTAAGATTTTTTTGAAAATAATTATAATTTGCCTACTTACTTTAGGGTGCGTTCATCCATATATAATATTTAAATTTTTAAGTTTTAAATATTATGATCCAAAATATATTCTACCTTTCTATCAAGTTTAGTTCTAAACCTAACTTGGACTTAATTATTTTAATTTATATTAGCCCAGCACTGAAAAAAAAAAAATCTTTCATAAACTATACTTAATTACTTATTCCAAATCCAATCTTATACCTTAATTAGGTATTGACTAATTTAGGCTTCAAAATTTGCCTCAAAATTTGCCTAAATTTTATTTCCAAATTAGGTCATGACTAATTTAGGCTTCAAAATTTGCCTCCCATCTCACCCTCTCTCCTCTCTCTCGTTCACGCCGAGGTCCGTGAGGAAGAGACGATGGCAAGATGCTGCGGCGACGATCCGGGATGCAGCCGCACAGGGACGAACGGAGGCATCAAAATGAGGAAGGGGAGAAAGAGATTTAAATTCTCTTTTCCTTTCCGGGAAAGGTAAGATTGACGAGCGGAGGCGGCGGCGAAACGCCCTCCTCCTCCGGCTCGTTCGCCCAGTAACGCCGTCGGTGTCCCCTCGTTGAACGTGAGCGGACCCCGCGGGCGTTGCACTGGGCCAATGCTCAGTCCTGATATATCAAGGAATACGAATCCTATGCAATATAAGCTTTATATTAATTGTAGGGTGTGGTGTATATTTTGATAGAATGATGTATCATATTTCAAACATGGATAATTATTTTATATTTGAGAAATAAAGATAGATTTAAATCCAGGTGTATTTGTTTGGAGAGCAGCACATTGTTGACATTTTTGCCACCTTTCCTCCTTCTCGTACTTGTATATATATATATATATAGACATAATTGGTCTTGTACTAGAAGATCACAATATTGTTCTCCATTCTTCTCCGCATCCTCTTCCTCCTCTCCCTAGAAATGCTCTCAAGCCAGCCTATTACACTCGCTACTCTTACGACGTGCTGGTTTCCACTAGCAGGCATGTCACTAAAATAGTTGTGTTTTTTCTCATATTGCTGTTTTTTCAACCCTTGAAACCCCTACTCCTCTCATTTTTTTAATAAAGAATAGTGAATCAGATAGATCCATATTTTTTATTATTTTATTGTTTAGATGGAACAAGAGGAAGAGCAGAGGCCACCCAAGGAAGAACAGGCAAGCACAAGAATGAGAGAAACTGCTCTTTTTTTTTTAATATTAGTATATGTAATCCCTTACTTAAAAAAAAAAAAAGTTTGAGGCGGTGCGCGCTGCCCACGTGGGTGCACGTGGGCATGGGAAGAGCTGAACCCTCCCCTCACCGCCATTGAGGAGGACGTGTTGGCCCCTTTATTGCTTTTGGGCCCCCTTCCGTCTCCCCATCGCCGCTCTGCCTTTGCCACCATCTCCACCTCGTTGCCGACTAGGTATGGCCCTCCAACGTCGGAGAGAGAGAGAGTAAGGGAGGAAAGAGGGAGGGGAGCGCGGATGTGCCCCACCCTAGCCATGGCCAAGTTGTGCCGTGGCCGTGTCAAGGCCCAGCCGCCTCGTGCGCCTTCCCGAACGGCCATTCCGATAGAGGGAGTGGCCGAAAAAATGGAGTGAAGGTTGTTGGGCAGCCCTCCTTCGCATGGGAGTCAGTTTGACTCTCGTATGTTGGTTCGGGTTTGGCGGCATGCCCATCGGCTTGCCAAGCCTAAGCCTTGGGCAGTGGTCCCCATCGGTGTCTGGGCGGCGTTTGGTGGGGTTCGACCAGCCTTTCTCGGATGGTCGTGCCACCGCTGCAGTGAAGAAGGAAGTGGGTGGAAGAAGAAGCAGGGGAGAAAGAAGAAGAAAGAAAAAAAAAAAAGGAAGAGAGGGAAAGATGAGGGGGTGGTCACCGGCGACGATTGGCACTGGGCCAGTCGCTGGTGGCTAGCCGACCCTTGGAAGGGCCGGTAGCGGCCTTAGGCCGCCGGTCATCTCCATTTCTCCCTTGGTTCGGGTGAACCAGGGGGAAGGAAGAAGGAACAGAGGGCTGAGCATGAGTTCGGCCCAACCCAGTGAACCCCTTTTGAGCCAATTTTTGGGCCTCAAATCGGGTTGGGCCCAACAAAAGGAGAATAGGGTTTGGATCAGTGTTGATCCTAGTTTCTTGGGGTATTTTTATTTTTCTATTTGGGCCGATATTTTTGATGATATTCAGCCCCAAGTTAGACCCAGAATTAATTGGATAGAGTTTAGGCCTGAGTTTGAAAATTAAAAATTATAAAATTTATGTTGTAGGTACTCAAGTGCCTAAATAGCTGAATTATATTTTTGGATTAGCATCAGAAGGTAAGTAAGCCAATTATAATGATTTTCACAAATTATTGTTATTAATTATGCTATTTTTGGGAATAAAGAAAATGAATTATATGTAGCATTATTTAAAAAATACAAAATGGGATTTATGGTACATTATATGTTCAAATGATTATTTGAAATGGTTGTTTGAAAATTGTTGAATATTTGGCACCATGCATATGCCCCTGATTACTTGATATGATAATTTAAAATTGTAAATTTTGCAAAATAAATGGTATTTTATACGTCCAATTGATAATTGCTATGATTATTTTAAATTTATGGATTCTGTAATATATTTGACACAATACAGATGTACAGGTGCATTTTGACTTATTCAAACCACTGAAAAGTGAAAAGTTATTGAGCATGGCTTTGTTACTTTACATGTTATCATGCTTATGAAAATGGTATTTTTGTGAATATGACATTAGATGCCACCACGGTCTGCTATGATATGACTTGATATGATATGATATGTTACATGATATCGGGACCCACCTTAACAGGGAGAATATGTGGAGAACACGCGCCCATGGGGCATACAGAATATGGATATAGCATGATATGCTACATGACTCTGGTACCCACCTCCATAGGGAAGTATGTGAAGAACACACACTTCTAAGATATGCTGTGACAGGATATGACATGTGACATGACACTGGTACCAGAACCCTGCCTCCATAGGAGACGTATAGAGAGGATATGCCTTTATGGTGTTCATGGGTACTAGGACCCTACCTCCATAGGGGACATATAGGGAGGATACACCTTTATGGTGTTTTATTTACGTGGACGTAGTGTTTGACCGTGGGACATTGATATAAAATAGAATTTACATGTAAATTACAGTGGTTCAGTGGATTTGATTTGAAATTGTATATTCTTGAAATATTACATAGCATTTGCTTCCAAATTATTTTGAGCATATGATATGCAGGACTTGTAGATACTATGATGAAATGTATTTGAATTATGAAAGCTTGACATATGGCTTTTTATATGAAAACATGAAATGGCTATCTTATGTTACCGTAGGTTTACTTACTGAGTGTGAGCTCATTTAAATCTCATAATATTTTTTCAGAGCTACAAAAATAAAGAGAGCAACAATTGGGGTAGATGGAGCTACATCTGTGTACATAGATCATATTTTATCATATGTACTCCATTGTGATTTTATAATTTTTGTTAGTTGCCCAAACAATATATGACTTGTATTAAAAATGTTTTGGATTATGAATGTCATATAGTTATTATTCCTCCTTGTATAAATTGAACTGTTATAGGATGCCTTGCATGCTTGGCATGTGGTGGGTTGTCACCCCTGGCCACCACCATTGGGATCTGGGGCGTGGTATCAGAGCCTAAATTTGACCTTAGGGGCAAACACATGGATGACACTAGGCAAAATAGTAGGATGATTCTCGGAGGGTAATAACTCTAAGAATATTTTAAGTAAACATATTTTGAAAGCCTAAAATTTAGAAATTTATAAAGATGTTTGATCGTTGTCGTTGGCGGTCAAAAATAAAACCTACTCACTATTATAGCGAATCGGGATCGTATCCTCTGGGATCAAGGGCAATTATTTCATGAAAAAAAAATTATTTGTAGAGGATTATATTTAGAATACTGGTTATTAAAAGATAACAACTAATTAATTAACGAAATTAAGACAGCAGAAAAGGCAACTTAGGAATTTGAATCCACCATGCATACAAGTTTTATCTTCTTTTCTTTATATTGTAATAACAATAATTTTTGCAAATCTAGGATTAGAATAATTTATCTTTTATCATGCATGGACCGTATTAGGAGATCATGGCACATCCACTTAGAGTATAAACTATCTAATTATTTATAAAATTAGAGGTCTAAAACTACCATACTACGATCTATCTCTCTTAGGCACGTATCGTATCCCGAGATCATGACACGTTGATAGAGGGTATAGGTCGTGTATGCCAGATCAAAACCTCAATTAGAAAAATAACTCAAAAGATATATGAAAAAAGAGCATGATTTTTATTGCATAGAAATTAAGAACAAAAAGAAAGATAGAACCTGGTTACAGGCTTCATCATCATTCCAAGTTGAAGGAATCTCACGCATTGCTGCCGCCAGCATTTCCTTCATAATTTTTCTCTCGCAGACCTAAATACAATGATCTAAATAAAAGAAAAAAAGAACTTTGGAGAAAACTCCTCTTCCTTGACTGCTGCCTGAGGTTCTCCTTTTATAGAATTTGTTTAGGGCTTCCTTTTAGTCAAAGTTGGAGTCAATCAGGCTCAAGATTGTTCAGATATCGTAAGAAAATTCCTTAGCCATCCGTTTAACATCACATGCCTTAGTTTGTACCGAAAATCATGCGAAATCATCTCTTTCTTTCTTTTTGGGCAAACAGAGTCCTGATTTGAGTGCGTGTGCATCGTTGGACTTCAAAAATCGAGCTATTTTCATCTATAGTTCATTTTCTGCAAATATCCATAAAAAGTATCAATTCTTAATATATTTAAAATATTTAATATTTATTTTAATGGTTAAATTAGGATAATGAATAAACTTATCAATGTTGATTGGAACCTAATCTTGGCAAAAATTAATAATGCCTCGTTGCATCAGAAGTCTGCGACATATTGAGGGCTCCCAGGCTGATGACTCTAGTTAGCAAGGAGGCTAGTAAGCTTCTAGAGATTTTGGTTCCGTTAATCTGGTTGGTAATGGCCAGCAACAATTTCAGGCCCAGATACTTCAGGCCCTTGCGGGAATGTCGCAGGCAATGCAAGCTATGCAGTAGCAGATTCAGCAAATCTTGCCTGGTCAGCTTACCTCTTTCGCTCCTCAGACTCAACCTGCTCCTACTATGCAGGCTCGGCGTAATCTTTCTATTCCTCAAACTCAGTTGACTCAGCCTGAGCAGCCTGCTCAGGCTGCTCCATCTCAACCCTGGCAAGGAGGGGGTGGTAGCTTTGCTGAGTTCAAGAGCTTGACTCCTTTTTCTTTTTCTGGATCCACCAACCTTGTTGATGCTGAAAATTAGGTAAGGGAGATGGAGAAAGCCTTTATAGCCTATGGTAGCTAGGTGGAGGAAAGAATCAAATTTGCTACCTATCTCCTTCAGGAAGAGGCTTATGACTAGTGGTTACTTAAGGAGCAGCGACTGGATAGTCGAGTTATCTCTTGGAAAGAATTTAAGGAGATTTTTTGTGACAAATACTTTCTCAGAAGTGTACAAAGGCAGATGGAGTCTGATTTTATGAAATTAGAGCAGAGGAATCTCTTTGTGGCCTAGTATGAAGCAGAATTTACAAGGTTAGCCCAGTTTGCTTCTGATTTGGTATTTACTGAAAGAGCCAAAATCATCAAATTCATCGAGGGACTGCGGCCCAGATTGAGGCAAGCAGTCAATGCATTTGAGCTCCCCATATTTGGTGCTGTGGTGAACAAGGCTTTTGTTATTAAGAGAGATATGAATCCAATTCAGGGGGAGAGGGAGCAGCAGATGAAGAGGAGACCTTATTTTGGCCAATCTTCATGGTAGCCCAAGAAGAAAAGTCCATATTAGGCTCCCATAGGATAGAAGGGCAGGGAGATCCGTTGTCCTCACTGCAGGAACTCTCACCCGGGCAAGCAGTGTCGCAAGCTGTCTGGTGCCTACTTTATATATGGAAAATAAGATCATAAGATGGCCACCTGTTCCCTCTGGAAGGATTAGCAGCCCCCTCCAGATCAGGGAAAGAGTCAGCAGCAACTTAGGACCCAGGGAAGGGTCTTCACCCTCACTTAGCAGGATGTTGCCGCCTCTAATTCTGTTGTGACAGGTATGATTAAAGTAAGCAACACTTATGCTTAAACTTTGATTGATCTGGGTGCCACGCATTCATTTTTCTCTGATACCTATCTTGCTAAGAATGTGTTCTTGACACCTGTCCCTCTAGAGCAAGGGTTGCACATTGCATTCCTTAGTGGTGATATTGTGATGGTAGACTCTGTATGTAAATCTTGCTTGATAGATATAGAAGATAGGAGGATGAATGCTGATCTAATTGTCCTCCCATTGAAGTTCTTTGATGTAATCTTGGGGATGGATTGGTTGGCCTCCTATCATGCTTCAATAGATTATTTCAAGAAAAGGGTGATCTTTAAACTTCCTAATCTTCCTGAATTCAGTTTCGCTAGAAGTCAGGAGCGTTTAGCTTCAGTCTTTGTGTTAGCTCTGCAAGCTAGAAAATATCTGAGAAAAGGTGGTCAGGGGTTTCTTGTTGTAGTCAGAGACCTTCAACAGGAAGAGAACAGGTTCAAAAATATTCCTATGCTTCGAGAGTTCCCTGATGTCTTCCTAAATGAATTAACCGAATTGCTTTTGGATCGGGAAGTCGAGTTTTCTATTGATTTTGCACTTGATGCTGGACCTATATCTAAGGTTCCTTACCGCATGGCCCCAACTGAGCTAAAGGTGCTGAAGAATATGTTGCAGAAGCTCCTAGATCGGGGATTCCCCAGTGTCTTTCCTTGGGGTGCTCTAGTGCTATTTGTCAAAAAGAAAGAGGGCAGTCTTCGGCTCTACATTGATTACCGAGAAATAAATAAGGTGACGATGCGGAACAAGTATCCTTTACCGAGGATTGATGATCTATTTGACCACCTCCAAGGAGCCCAAGTATTCTCAAAGATTGATTTTCAGTCAGGATACCATCAGCTCAAGATTAAGGCTGAGGATGTGACTAAGACTGCATTCAGAACCCGGTATGGCCACTATGAGTTCTTGGTGATGCCATTTGGGTTGACTAATGCCCTGGCAGTATTTATGGACCTGACGAACATAATCTTTAAGCCATACTTGGATCAGTTTGTAGTGGTCTTCATTGATGACATTCTAGTATATTCTAAAAGTCAAAAGGAGCATGAGGACCACCTTAGTATTGTTCTGCAAACTCTTCGGGAGAAGAAGCATTATGCCAAGCTTCAGAAGTGTGACTTCTGGTTGAGCCAAGTGTCTTTCTTGGGCCATATAATATCTAAAGATGGCATATCTGTAGACCCGAAGAAGACTGAGGCTATTATGAACTGGTGTCGGCCTCCCAATGTGTCAGAAGTCAGAAGTTTCTTAGGGCTGGCTGGATATTATCGTAGATTTGTGGAGGGCTTCTCTCGCATTGTTCTACCCCTAACTCGCTTAACTTAGAAGCAAGCAAAGTTTGATTAGACCAAGGAATGTGAGAGAAGTTTTCAGGAGTTAAAGTAGCGCTTGGTGTCAACCCCTATCCTTACCCTTTCGTCAGAATTTGTAGGATTCACCTTATATACTGATGCCTCTTGGAAGGGATTGGAATGTGTTCTGATGCAGGATGGAAAGGTGATAGCTTATGCATTTAGACAGCTAAAGCCATATGAGCAGAACTATCCTACCCATGATCTAGAGTTGGCCGCTGTGATCTTTGCCCTAAAAATTTGGCGGCATTATTTATATGGGGTGACATGTGATGTGTACATAGACCATTAGAGTCTTAAGTACATCCTTACTCATAAAGAGCTGAACTTGAGGCAGAGAAGGTGGCTGGAGCTACTAAAGGATTATGACCTG
The DNA here is from genome assembly GCA_900491605.1 of Calamus simplicifolius. NCBI lineage: Eukaryota > Viridiplantae > Streptophyta > Magnoliopsida > Arecales > Arecaceae > Calamus > Calamus simplicifolius. The sequence continues at coordinate 104,850 of UESW01002526.1, read as the reverse complement.
AACCTGCAATATCACCCAGGGAAGGCTAATGTAGTAGCTGATGCCTTGAGCAGAAAGTCCTCAGAGTTAGCTTCCATGATTACTTGTCAGCCACATATTTTGAGAGACCTTGAGAAGATGGAGGTTGGATTGCAGGTACAGCGGTCTGATGGACTATTTGCAGCATTTGTACTCCAACCAACCCTGATTGATTGGATTAAGTCGTTCCAAAAAGAAGACTTGGAGCTCCAAAAGATTAAAAAAGCTATACAGTCAGGAGTTCAAAATGGATTCCATCTAATGGAGGATGAATCCCTGAGATTTGATAGTAGGCTTTGTGTGCCAAATGTAGAACAGCTAAAAGCAGAAATTTTAAGGGAGACTCATTACTCTCCCTATTCTGTGCATCTGAAGGCACCAAGATGTACAGAGACCTCAGAAAAAACTTTTGGTGGAAGGGAATGAAGAGAGAAATTGCTCAGTATTTGGCCAAATGTTTAGTATGTCAGCAAGTCAAGACTAAACATCAAAAGCCTGCGGGACCTCTATAGTCTTTAATGATTCCACAGTGGAAATGGAAAAAGATCACTATGGATTTTTTGACAGGGCTGCCCAAGACTCCTAAAAACAATGATGCAGTTTGGGTCATTGTAGACATATTGACGAAGTCAGCCCATTTTCTATCTTTTAGAGTTGGGGTCTCTAGTGGAAAATTGGCCACCATGTACATTGAGTAGATTGTGAGGCTTCATGTTGTTCCCGTATCTATCGTATCAGATCGAGATACTAGGTTTATGTCCCAATTCTGGAAGAGTCTTCATAGAGCTATGGGGACCAAATTAAGTTTCAGCATAACCTTCCATCCTCAAACAGATGGGCAGTCTGAAAAGACCATACAGATCTTGGAGAATATGTTGCGAGCCTGTGTGATGGACTTGGGTGGTGCTTGAGACAATCACTTACCTATGGTGGAGTTTGCCTACAATAACAGTTACCAAGCCAGTATCTAAATGGCTCCATTTGAGGCTCTGTATGGTAGAAAGTGCAAATCTCCCTTATATTGGGATGATATGGAAGAGAGAATTATTGGGCCCTGAGCTGATTCAGTAGACAGTGGATAAGGTGCAGTTGATCAAGAAGCATCTTCATGCAGCTCAGAGCCTACAAAAGAGCTACGCTGATAATAGAAGAAGGGAGCTGAAATTCCAGGTTGGGGATTATGTCTTTTTGAAGGTATCACCAATCAAGGATGTGATGAGGTTTGGACTTAGAGGTAAATTGAATCCACGATACATTGGGTCATTTCGGATTTTGAGCAAAGTGGGGGAGGTGGCTTATAGTTTGGCACTACCTCTGCCACTCTCTGGGGTACACAACGTATTCCATATTTCTATGTTGCGGAAATACATCCCTAACCCCAGTCATGTAATAGAGTTTGAGCCCATACAATTGAAAAAGAATCTGACCTATGTAAAGCATCCTATGCGTATCGTGGACCGCAAAGATTAAGAGGTGGCATAGCATTTCCTATTGTAAGGTTCAGTGAAGCAATCATTCTGAGCGGGAGGCTACGTGAGAACTTGAAGAAGAGATGAAGAAAAAATTTCATCAATTATTTGTACCTTAGTATATGTAAATAAGAAAGGGTGATGACATTGTATGATGATTGAAAGGATAGTTAAATCTTGTAATATTAAATTTTGGGTCTTAAAATTTTATGTTTGATGTACATTAATTTCGAGGCCGAAATTTTTATAAGGAAGAAAGAATGTAATCCCCCACTTTAAAAAAAAAAGTTTAAGGCAGTGCGCGCTACCCATGTAGGCGCACTTGGGCATAGGGAGAGCTGAACCTCCCCTCACCGCCATTAAGGAGGATGTGTTGGCCCCTTCATTGCTTTCGGGCCCCTTTTCGTCTCTCCATCGTCGCTCCACCACCGTCTCAACCTCGCCACCAACTAGGTATGCCCCTCCAACGCTGGTGAGAGAGAGAGAGAGTGAGGGAGGAAAGGGGGAGGGGGTGTGGATGTGCCCCAGCCTAGCCACTACCAAGTCGTGTTGTGGCCGTGCCGAGGCCCAGCCACCTCGTGCGCCTCCTCGGACGACCACTTCGGCAAAGGGAGTGGCCAAAAAAGTGGAGTGAGGGCTGCTGGGCAGCCTTCCTTCGCATGAGAGCTGGTTTGGCTCCTACGTGTTGGTTCGGGCCTGGCGGCATGCTCGCCGACTTGCTGAGCTTGAGCTCTGGGCAGTGGCCCCCATCGGTGTCAAGACGGCGTCCGATGGGGTTTGGCCGGCCTTCCTTGGCCGGCCATGCCACCACCGTAGTGAAGAAAGAAGTGAAGAAAGAAAAGAAAAGGAAGAGAAGGAAAGATTAGGGGGTGGCCGCCGATGACAGTCGGCACTGGGCCGGTCGCCAATGGCCAGCCGACCCTTGGAAGGGCCGGCGGTGGCCCTAGGCTGCCGGTCATCTCCATTTCTCCCCTGGTTTGGGTGAACCAAGGGGAAGGAAGAAGGAGCAGAGGGTTGGGCTTGAGTTCGGCCCAACCAAGTGAACCCCCTTTGGGCTAATTTTTGGGCCTCAAATCGGATCGGGCCCAACAAAAGGAGAAGGGGGTTTGGATCTGTGTTGATCCTAGTTTCTTGGGGTATTTTTATTTCTCCATTTGGGCCAATATTTTTTATGATATTCAAGCCCCAAGTTGGACCCAGAATTAAACTGGGTAAAGTTTAGGAGTCACTGTCATATCCTGAGTTTGAAAATTAAAAATTGTAAAATTTATGTTGTAAGTACCCAAGTGCCTAAATAGATAAATTACATTTTTGGATTAGCGTCAGGAGGTAAGTAAGCCAATTATAATGATTTTCACAAATTATTGTTATTAATTATGCTATTTTTGGGAATAAAGCAAATGAATTATCTGTAGTATTATTTGAAAAATACAAAATGAGATTTGTGGTACATTATATGTTCAAATGATTATTTGAAATGGTTGTTTGAAATTGTTGAATATTTGGCACCATGCATATGCCTCTGATTACTTGATATGATAATTTAAAATTGCAAATTTTGCAAAATAAGTGGCATTTTATATGTGCAATTGATAATTGCTATGATTATTTTAAATTTATGAATTCTGCAATATATTTGACATATTACAGGTGTACAAGTGCATTTTGACTTATTCAAACCACTGAAAAGTAAAAAGTATATTGAGCATGGCTTTGTTACTTTACATGTTATTATGCTCATGAAAATTGTATTTTTGTGAATATGTTATTAGATGCCACCATGGTCCGCTATGACATGACTTGATATGACATGATATGTTATATGATACTGGGACCCACCTCCATATGAAAAATATGTGGAGAACATGCATCCATGGGGCGTGTTGTGACAGGATATGGATACAACATGATATGCTAATGACTCCGATATCCACCTTCATAGAAGAGTATATGGAGAACACACACTCCTAGGGTGTACTGTGATAGGATATGACATGTGACATGACACTGGTACTAAGACCCTGTGATGAGGGATGAATTGGAATGATGCAATCTAGGAGAAGATAGTAATAACTAAATAAAAATAAAGTGAAGCTAGGCTATATTTTTATGTAAAAGAGCAGAAATTTTTATAAAAGGATTTGCATGTTAAACTAGAGTTGGATGAGAATCCTTCAAAATGGTAAAGATAAAGGATCTTTGTGGCTAAGAAACCACACAGGCTAGGGCTTAGTTACTCTAATATTTTAGATTGAAAAATGTTAAAAGAGGGGTATCCGGCCATTAATATATCAGAGATTGGAAGGTTTATACTCAAGGATAAAGTTCTTGAATGATAAAAAAATTCCTCTAGTTGCAGGATTTCTTGTATCTGTTTCTTGTCACGGAAGACCTTTGGAACCTGAAATTTTTGGGAATCTTATACAAACCAAATTAGAGTTAAGAACATAAAAATTTGGTGGAGTATTAATGAAATGAAAGAAGAGGAAGGGAAGGTTGAAATTAAGATGAAGCTTGGCGGATTTGAGGTAGCTTAGCCGGCCTTCTTTGTGGAGTCTTCTTGCATCTTGGAAGATGGGATGGGATGGTAGAATGGAATGGAGAATGGCTAATGGATCTTGGCGTGAAGATGACTTTCTTGAAGTAGCTAAGGGCCTCTCATCCACTCCCTCTCGAAGGATATTTGCCAACACAAATGAAAGAAAATAAACTCAACTTTCATTCATCATAAATTATCTTTACAAGAGAGCTTGGAGTAGTATTTATAAGCCTCCAAGGGACTTTTGAAAATTCGAATTACATGGAGCTTTTTATGGAAAGTTGCAACCGAAGCTAGCTATAAGGATGGAGGGTTGAAACAACTTATAACTAAGCTTAAGAAGAGGAGAGAAAAATGGTTGGCTTCTTTGAATTTAAATTTCCCTTGGTGATATGACATATGGGATGTGGCTTAATAAGGTGTACACCAAAAGGTTGACATGGTATCCAATAATGTTTGCTGAAGTGGCGTCCATCTTGGATTGATTTGTTGGAGTGGTTGAATGCATCCAATCTTCAAGCTCACTTGCTTACCTTGAACCCAATTTCATACCTCTCTTGGACCCAACTACTAAACTTACTAAATACAAATCAATTTGACTCTACTTGGACTCAAGAACCCAAATTGAAATAAATCAACTTTAATTATATGACTCAAATTCAAATAAGTAAAATTATTACTCTATTTATAGAACACATGAAAGAATTAAAGCCATACTAAATTAGATCAAAGCCTCTTTCGAACTTTGGTGTCCGCACCACCCTACCTCCACAGGGGACGTATAGGGAGGCTACACCTTTACGGTGTTCTGTTTACGTAGACGTAGTGTTTGACCGTGGGACATTGATATAAAATGGAATTTATATGTAAATTATAGTGGTTCAATGGATTTGATTTGAAATTGTATATTCTTGAAATATTATATAGCATTTGCTTCCAAATTATTTTGAGCATATGATATGCAGGACTTGTAGATACCATGATGAAATATATTTGAATTATGGAAACTTGGCATGTGTCTTTTCATATGAAAACATGAAATGACTATATTATGTTACCGTAGGCTTACTTACTGAGTGTGAGCTTATTTAAATCTTACAATATTTTTTCAAAGCTACACAAATGAAGAGGGCAACAACTGGGGTAGATGGAGCTACATCTGTGCACATAGATCATATTTGTCATATGTACCCCATTGTGATTTTTATAATTTTGTTAGTTGCCCAAACAATATATAACTTGTATTAAAAATGTTTTGGATTATGAATGCCATGTAGTTATTATCCCTCATTGTATAAATTGAACTGTTATAGTATGCCTTGTATGCTTGGCATGCGGCGGGTTGTCACCCTTGGGCCACCACCATTGGGGTTTGGGACGTGACAATATATGTGTGGTTAAAGTTAAAAACTTTAATTTTAAAATTTTTACTATTAAAAGAACAAAACTGAATATGATTACTCTACTTTTTTTTTCTTCTTGTTTTGATCCTCCTCTATGCATAATTTGCAGCAGGGATTTGGAAAAGAAACAACTTGGGAATCCAAGGAGCAAGGCAAGAATATCATCTAATTTTTTTTATTTCAGTAAAATTTTTCCTTAGCTATATGTTCCTGCAAAGGTTTGATGTTTGTTTTCTTCTCATGATTTAATGGACACGTATATGATATTAATAATCTATGCAGAACTAAACATGATTATAGCACTCTAAGTCTGCCCATGAAAGGCTGGGTTTGGGTAATGTAAAACATGATCAGTCTAAATCTTGAACAGATTCTTATCCTATGATTCATGGTGAAATGAGTTATTTATCTTGTATTGGGATTTGTTTGACTCTCTCAATAGATGAGTCATCTCATAATTATCATCATCAACGTGGATGGTTTGTAGTTTGGATGGTATTAATATATTTTGGTCCATGTTTTCTTGTGCCAGTCCAATGAAGCATTAAGACCAGAAAGCATGGCAGATTCATCTCCTACAAAGGCTTGGTGAGTCTTCTTAAAGAGGAAGGCTAAAAAAAATGAGAGAAACCCAACTGATACCAATTGATAGGAACCTAGATGAATCACTAAACAAAAATAGAAGAATTAGGGTAGGATGACTATTTCGAGAAGACCAGGCATCTAAATAACCACTTCGATAGAGCTAAGCCTCTAATAAAAGATAACCAATAATATTATTTCATTGATCTCAAAGTCATAAGGGTGCCTATATATTTATAGGGTTATATTGCTATAATCAAAAAACTCTAATACAAGTAGGAAAAAGAATTCGAGAATGTAAATAATACATAATTGAGGAATTAACAAATATGTAAGACTTAGAAGTTTTTCTTATTAACTATATCCTCCGGTCAAAGAAAATCCTATAGATCGAAAGAATTCTCAAAATTAGGAAATCTTAGTATCTTTAAAATTATGGAATCCTAACAAAAAGGTTATGTAAAATTTCTTCTTATGATACTTACTTTTCTGGTTAATGAATCATCACTTCCTTCCACAATAGAAGATCAGATCATCCATCCAATGGTTTCAATCATTTAATTCCACAATAGAAGCTGAAGCCTCATGTGAATGAAGAGATATGGTAAATAGGTTCTTTACATTTATGATTAATTAGATTTGCCTGTGGATTTGGAGGAACCCTTAGTTGGGCAAAAATGCTAGTGCTTGAATGAGGGATTTGAGTTAGGATTGACGGAATGCTAGAGCTTGTAATTTGTCACTTGTTACATAACAATTTCACTGCATGTCTTGTCCCAGCTTAGAGACCTTATTAGTCTTGCATCTCTTTTGAGTCATCCTACTAGCTGAGTACTTAAAATAAAAGTCACATAGGTAGTTGTTCTGAAAAGAAAAGGATAGAATATTTAACCAATTGATACTACTTGTTCTCATAGGTGCATTCCTGCTTGTTAACCTTAATTCTTTCATGAGTTCGAGTAATTTAAACTTTTACATCCTTCATAACATTTCAAGCAATAGTGCTTCAGCGTGATATTTTTCAAAATTGCACCGTAACGGAAGTTACAACAAATGGTCTTCCAGGCGAAAATCCCACAAACTCACAGCTGCAGTCTATTACTTAAAACATTCAGAAAAGCCATCCATCCATCACAAACCAGTTAAAAGAGGTTATCTTTCTGCTACTTCTGAGCATGCAAATGTACCCGAAGGCATGGTTGATCAGTTAGAGAGCCCATGGACTGCTGTTTCTAAGAAGTTAGTTGCTTTCTACTGGTTTTCTCGTCCCCACACAGTATTAGGCACTGTAAGTTAGTCATTTTTTGTTCATCTTTATTTCTTATATGCAATTGCTGATTAAGCTTTCAATAGGCAGTAAAGATCTCTAAATTTTGGATCATCAGTCCATAGGTATCGCATCAGTCTCTCTTCTTCCAATACAGAGTATTGCTGATTTTTCTTCAACATATTTCATGGCAGTGCTGAAGGTAATGTAAAGAATGCAGTAGAGTTCATCTACAGCAAAGGAACCAGATATCTTTCTTCTCTCATTTTTCTTGTCTTATATGTTTGCTAGTTCAGGCACTGGTTGCAGCCCTACTCATGAACATCTATGTTGTGGGTCTGAATCAGCTGTTTGACATAGAAATAGATAAGGTTAGCAACATATTTTTAAAGAGATGGCATTCCACTCTGTTCAATCAAATGCACTGCATTATGATAAGTTTTCAACAAGAACTGTGTGCTGTCACAGGTTAATAAACCTTGGCTTCCACTTGCTTCTGGAGAGTTCTCTTTGGGAGAAGGAATAGTGATAGTAACTGCCTGTGCCATCATGGTACATGTTTCCAACGTACACTATTTGATTTTTGCTTCCATTTTTTAGCAGAGCTGCTGGGTTTGAGTTAAAATATTAGCTCTCTAGCATTTTGCTCATATCTAGCAGAACTTAAATTTGGTTTTTGGATATGACATCACTTCCTAATCCATTATTTGTTCAACAGAGCATTGCCATGGGATTGAAATCCAAGTCCCCTCCCCTTTTAAGTGCCTTGCTTACCCATGGGCTTCTTGGAAGCGCATATTCTATTGATGTAAGATCTTTGCATACTCTCTGATATTATAAAACAATTGAAGTATCACCAAAGGCAAAAAAACATCTCTTCATCACTGAAGGGTTTGGTTTCATGGTTTATGAACTTCTTGATAGTACCTAAAAATTACGTATCTGTTACAAGATAATATTTCTGGAAATGTTTTTCTCTTGTCACTCTTGGAATGTCCTGTGCCATTGTTAAAAAGCATGAAAGGTCCTTAGATATTAGGTACAACTGAGCCAGATAGTATGGTAGCTCTTGTGCTAGCAGTAGTCTCTTTGACTTTTTTGCTGCCTTCTTTCGACCTTTTGTATAATTGATGGTATGACCGGTTTGTTTCCATTATAAAAATTTTGCAAATGAGCTGTCTTTGACATTAAGAATTTAGTTGCTTGGCACATTCTTGCAGGCCTAAGTTATAAAGAACCATTCCATGCATGTACCAGTGTAAATGTTTAGGAATATAACACAATTATTCGATCATCAGTAGGTGTCACCTCTCCATCTATCCATGTTAATATTCATGCACATATGCATATGCTTCATGAAGAAGCTAGATATCACCCACCAAATCACTACTCAGTTGACTGGTCCGATGTGGAAGTTGGTGATTGGCTGACACCAGTGACCCACCTGTATACCACACCAATCTTCCACTGCCACATCTGCCTGTGAACCGAGTGGTGATTTGATGGGTGAATGGTTTATCACAGAGGAAATATGTAACCGTTTTAGTTCATCTCCCTTGATAGATCACAGAATATATACTCATGAAGATTATGTCATAAAATATGGATGAAATCTCAAAACTGTTGAATTGAAGTGTATAAGGGGACAGATAGATAAGGCAGGAAAATAGCATAATTATGTTTCTATTTTAAAATTTGCTCTTCTTTTCATACTGATGGCAGTAATGACTGTCCACAATTGTGAGTTTGTGACAACCACAAGTATGACTTCCCACTAAAGTGTTTTACAGTATATTATCTTTTGATGCTTTTGATTACTAATTATGGTTCATATGCTTTTCATATGATGCACAATGCCAGAAGTCAGAGAAGAAAGTTTTCTGCTTTAGTTTTGCAGTTGCTTTTAATATGCCATGCAATTTTGCTATGAGGCCCATTTGAACTGCTTATAATTTATAGTTAAACATTCTGTTTATCTTGTTGTTTCAGATGCCCTTTTTGAGATGGAAACAGCATCCCATTCTTGCTGCATCTTGCATCATGTGTGTGAGGGCCATTGTAGTCCAGCTAGCTTATTTCATTCACATCCAGGTACTGAGATAATTATCTGGCATCACTAAGTGTGCTATTCATATATGTTATTCTATATCAAATACAACCATGTTATGTCTTTGACTTATATTTTCAATTTATGGATTAAAGGCCTATGATGTGTTCAACAGAGATATGTATTACAAAGACCGATAATGTTAACAAAATCAGTGATATTTGCAACAGCTTTCATGTGTTTCTTCTCAGCTGTCATTGCTTTGTTCAAGGTAAAGTGCTGAGACATTCCATCCTTAAAAAGTTACAGAGCATGATTCTGATGTATATAATTTGATTTCAGTTTTAGTTCTGGAAATAAGAGTATTAAGTTTTCTTCCTTGAGTTTAAGTAGTTTTCACAGTTGGTTAAAGCAGTAAATGCTAACATGTTGAGGAATAAATAGTCAAGATTATAATCAGCTGTCATTCTTTGATTGGAATTATTTAAATCAAATAGTACTTCAGAGATGACTCTAGATGACATGGGAAAATTTTATATCAGCATTTGCAGCTCTTAGTTGGTAAGAGTAATAAAAGAGTAATAATATCTGAAGTGCAAAACAAAGGAGAGCCTTTGAGACAATAGTTTAATGAGAAGGGATATCAAGTAAAGTGTTTGAAGAGCAGAACTTAATGTAAACTGAGGAATTCACTTAGTTTTCCATGCAATCATCCATAAGGAATTAAATTCATCCCAGATTCGTAAGGATCACAACTGGGGTTTGCTTTCAGATTCATCTCTTTGGAATATAGTGTAAAATACTAAAATCAAAATGTTTATGAAACTTCACCTTCTCTTGACATCATGGCTCTTTGCTAGTGTATGGGAACCCTTGATGGCCATTCCTGAATGCTTTAGCTTAATTTATAGAAAAGAAGATCCGAGCTGCGAGTATAGGTTCATCACAAAGTCTGAGTTATGACCAATTCTGGCCTTTTTATCATTTGAAGAATTATTCTTTTCCTAATTAGTTAGCATATATGATACAAAAAAAAGTCCAAGAATCTAGGTTGTCACACCATTTTGATTTCTGTTTTTAACTAAATGGCCATTGGCAGGATATACCTGATGTTGATGGTGACAGATATTTTGGCATCGAGTCCTTCAGTGTTCGCCTTGGTCAAGAAAAAGTGAGTTGAAACAATTCCTACCTTTGATTAATCTTGATTAATATTTTATACATAATGGGCAGTGGATTGAAGGACTAATGCTTCTAAAACCAGGTGTTCTGGTTTTGCATCAAATTGTTGTTAACAGCTTATGCTGCAGCCATGTTAGTGGGAGCTTCTACATCGAACCTACACGAGAAGATTGCCACTGTGGGTTATCTATTTGCTTAAGGAATGCTGGTTTGCACTTAGAGGTTAAATGAATATAAAATGCTAAGATTATTGAATAAACAAGTAAATAGATATCGAAACTGATAATGTTTTACTGAGTGTAGGTGCTCGGCCATGGCTTACTAGCTTCCATTCTTAGGTTTCGGGCACAATCTGTTGATATTCTGAACAAGGAATCCACAAGATCATTCTATATGTTCATTTGGAAGGTATATTATTTAAGTTGGTTCTGATGAAAAGCTTTAGTTACATCAGCTGCACGCTAAACATTTGTTATTTAACAAATGAGAAGTCTAAGGTTCAAACCTCAGTGATGGGAGATGACCACCATATTCTTTGGAGAAAAAAGGTTATTAGAACAGATTTGTTAACTACTGGGATATCTAAATATAACTGGCATGACTAGCAGAATGAATGTTTTGCATTTAGTGCAGAGTTTCTATGAGTTTGCATTGCAAAATTTCTGTAAGGCTGGGCTTTTTGGAAATTGGAATGACACAATTTTTTGAAATATTGCCAAATTAACACAAGCTCTCTAAGAGAATTTGCAGCATATCTGAAACTTTTGTTGGACAAAATGTTCTTAGTATGACAAGACAATGATATCCTTTCATAGGAATGCCTCTGAATCTTAAATTGCTTGGCTCCTTGGCTTGTGATCACCAGTAAAAACCATCACAAAATTCAGAGAGAGGAGGAAATAATTTTGAAAGCCTGAAAGTAAAAATGGAGGCAAAAGTCTGAGTGAACATCAATCCATCTCTGAAGGCAAAGCTTGCCTCACAATGTAGAACTAGTAATAATTTTGAAGATGGCCGCAGTTAGCAAGGAAAATTCAGCCTACTTATATTGTATCCCAAAAACATCAATTAAATTGCAACTTGAAGGGTTTATGGATTGGCAACCACATAGTCATCTTGGAAATTATTTTGAAACTAATTGTATGTGGCATTGTGGTGCTCTGCACTCCCTGCTATTTTATGCCAAGAAGCTCACCAAACATCCTGGGATTTGTTAATTTTAGCTTGTTTACTGATCACTTTTTCCATTTTGCTTCTGCAGCTATTTTATGCTGAGTATTTCCTGATTCCTTTCGTGCGTTGACTATAATGGAGATGTCCAGAGCATGTTTCCTGATGAAGTCCATTCAGGATTGGCAATCATTTCAAATAACTTGTTCCTTTAATGAGGAATTGGAAGGTTACCCCTTTTTTTTATTACATTGCAGCCATTCAAGCTTTTAGGACTAGTAGCATGCGTTGTAACAAGCAGCAAACCTTGACATTAATTCTTATCATCATTATGAACTTTCCAAAATTCTCCAAGACAAGTCTGTTACTGAGCTTTTATTATTTACAGGTCTTCTTATGTGTTAGATATCTGCTCCCATGAACATCAACTCTTTTTCAATTTACCCCTCCAGTGTCTTTGATTATTAACTTATTGGCATTAAAAATACATTGAAAAAGGCTTTACAGCAAATGAGAAACAGACAGTCTAGCCTTTTTAAAACAAAGCTACTATTATGTGCTAACACCTTGCACCCATTTTACATTTGTTGTAATGGATGATTAGAAAATTGCCACTGCTTCCGCTTGACTCACTGATGCTTGTCAATGTGGGGCAAATGTTTGTCAGGAGCCTTTCCAATTTCTTTGAGATCTCAAGACGTTGAATCATCTGCTTTCTTTTGTCATGGCCTTGATAGCTCTCTCTTTTTTTTTGACTGTGATAGCCTTGATAGCTCTCAAGCATGGCTTCACATGAGAAATATTAGCTATCAAATGACTGCCATAATTTTGCGGATATACCTAGGCTTACTTTTGTCTTTTTCCTGCAAATAACATCCATTCCTTTTAAGCTAGTATTATTTCGATAGCGCAAAGAATAAACATGTGCATGCCTATATACATACAAACATATATGCGTACACATGTACATAAATATATGCATTCATATATTTGTATACATGTTCATAGAGAGAGAGAGAGAGAGAGAGAGAGAGAGAGAGAGAGAGACTATCTTGGTTACATTTGAGTGCATCCTCGCTTTTATTGTCCAGATTTATTGAATGAAGAAATTTTACATCAAGATGTGAGTAATTGGTGGCAATGTACTATACAAAGTTAAATATCTCTTAGCTTATGTATCAAGACCTCTATTTGATATGTTAAGTGGTCAAAAAATCAAAAAATATTAAATAATATAAAATAATAAATTATATAATCATTTAAGTATAGGTTTAGAGGTACTTTTGAATTAGAGGAGCTAGGATGAGTATGAGATAGACATGATGGGCCTTTTTGTTTGAACTTGATCAAGGATGATCTAGAATAAGTTGACAATGATATTTATTATAAAATACACTAGCTTTAATCAGTGCTTGTAATTAATTAGCTGAATTTTGGGCCTCCATGGTCCCCGATGTTATCCACTTCCGCCGCGCCGATGCAATGGACCGCGTTGAGCGCACCTCCCCCTTCCCACCCTTACCATCTCCGAGTTTATTGTATGGGAATTGATGCGGCTGATGAAGCCATGTGGAAGTAAACGACCAGAACTAGCTGACGATGGAAATTAGAAAGGCTTCGACCTTCGGCCCCAATTCCTTGCCGGCCTCGGCCCGTCCTAAGCGGCCCTAGCTCCTTGCCGACCCCAGATCCTTGGTGGCCTCAGCTCCTTGGCGGCCCCGGTCTCTCAAGGTGGCCCTGGCCTCCCAAGGCAGCCCAGGTCTCCCGAGTCCTGGCCCATCACACTTACGATCCCACATGGCCTACTTGTTTGCGGTCCCACGTGGCCCACCTATCGTCTGCAGTCCCACGTGGCCCACCTATCATCTATAGCCCCACGTGACCCACCCATTCCATGTGGCCCACCTACCGGTTACAGCGCATGTCCAACAAGACCTGACCTATCAACCGTCTGTGGTGCCGCATCTGACAAGACTTGGCCCACTAACTGGCTGCAGTCGCTTACATTGGACAGAGAAGTGGCCTGCCAGTTCTGATAGGCCATGTGGTGGACATCTTCTGTTACTGTCCACCTTGCCACTTATCCAACGCAAAACCATGGGATCTTAGGATCAACAACTGTCCGAAAAGGAGTAAGAAGGACTTCCGACGAGGTATAAAAACCTTCGCTCATGACGAAGGAGGGACTTTTAAGCTCTAACTCACTCTTTCTCTCGAATATTCATTACTGTTTCTTAGACCACTCATTTGAGCGTCGGAAGGTTTCCGCCGGAACAACCAATCCTCGGAGACTTTTTTATAGGACCCCCATCCGAGGTGGAGGCATCAGAAGACTCCACAGCCCATCCTCATTGGCCATCGGACTTCGGATCTTACCTGACGCCCGAGGGCGATGGTTTGGTGACAACAGGAATCTAGAAAGAAAACCAACCAACTCCTTCATTTGACCGCATCCTTCTCCTCCCATTCTTCTAATATTGACCAACTACACTCTCCTCTCCTCCACGAAGGGCTAATCCAAGCCAGCAAAGAGAGAGAGAGAGAGATAGAGAGAGAGAAGGCACCAGCTTCTCCTTCTCTTCCTCTTCTACTCTCTTTTTCTTTGTATAAACACTCCTCTTCTCCTTCTCCCCCATTTCCTTTTTTTTCCTTTCATTTCTTCTTCTAGACCGCAACGTCGTCCCTAAGAATGGCCAACATCTCAATGGAAGGGATCAAAAACAAGAGCATCGAAGGTGGGGCAAAGACGAAGAAGGCCGCGGGTGAAGGTATAGATGGAGCGGGTTGCTAGAAAGGGAGGGCCATTGGATGCCATATGTATGAAAAAAATCGGTTTTCTTTTTTAGATTATTGGATATTGGGTTAGCAGGTTAACGGATTAATAATAGATTTTAAATTTAATTTTATCGCTCGTATGCCACGTGTGCTACTACATAGGACAATCAAACAACATCTCCCCTTAACTATAAGGATCAAAGTGAAATAAAAATGAAAGTTCAGAATCATTTTTTGTAGCTTTTTAAAGTTAAGGAACCAAAGTGATACAACTCCCTAAGTTTAAGGATCAATACAGTAATTGAGCCTATTGCTTATTATCTACTATCATTTTATAAATTAAATCCTAAGGCTTTAATATGTATACTTGAGCATTTGATGTTATTAGTTTTAGATTTTAGCTAAATTCTATGTAATTTATAAAATAAATAAATAATAAAAATAATAAATAATAAATAAATAATGATAATGTAATAATAGTAATAATAATAATACATGTGATAATAATAATAATAATAATAAATTAATATTGCTTATGCAAAATAAGTTGTTATGGTATAATAAACCATAAAATAGTAATAATATTTACTATCAATACTATTAGCATACCTAAAATGACATGAATGTTTATTTATGCAAGTTAGTTTAAAGAAATTATAGACAATACTCAACTCAACTCATCTAAGCCTTTTTCTAACTACATGGGGTCAGCTACATGAATATGCTTCCTCCACTCTGTTAGGACCAAGTTGACATTCAAATTATAAATAGTTATATCTTTTTTAATTATTTTTATCCATATTAGTTTAGGTCTACCTCTACCTCTATTCTTACCATGAATTGTTAAAAGATCACTCTTTCTAACTAGAGCATCTAAAGGTCTACGTTGTATATGTCCAAACCACTGTAATCGATTTCTCTCATTTTATATTCAATTGGGGCTACTCCTATTATTTCTCTTATATGTTTATTTCTAATTCTATCTTTTAAAGTTTTACTACATATCCATCTTAACATACGCATTTCTGTTACACTTAATTTATTCACATGTTGTTTCAATATTGTCCAACACTCTGTTGCATGTAGCATAGCTGGCCTAATAGCAGTTTTATAGAATTTTTTTTTAATTTTAATGGAATGCACCGATCATACAATACTTCCAAAACACTCCTTCACTTAATCCATCCTGCTTTAACTCTATGATTCACATCTTCATCTATTTCACTTTCTTGCTGGATAATTGATCCCAAATACCTAAATTTTTTACTTCTTGATACCTCGTGGCTTACAATCTTCACTGTTTCTTCATTTGTATTTCTACTCCCACTAAAATTATATTTCATATATTCAGTTTTAGTTCTACCAATCTTAAAACTTTTAGATTCTAAAGTCTCTCTCCAAATCTCTAGCTTAGCATTTACTCCAGATTTACCATCGATCAACACTATATCATTTGCAAATAACATACACCATGGGATATCATTTTGAATATGTTTGGTTAATTCATCCATAACTAATACAAAAATATACGGACTTAAAGCAAATTCTTGATGTAAACTTACAGTAATTGAAAACTCACTAGTTTCTCCTATTGTTGTTTTAACAATAGTTATTGCTCTATCATACATATCTTTTATCAATTCTATGTACCTTTTGGTAACTCCTTTTTTTCTCTAAAACCCACCATATTATTTCTCTAGGTACTCTATCATATGCTTTCTCTAAATTAATAAAGACCATATGAAGGTCTTTTTTTCTTTTCTTTATATCTTTCTATCAATCTTTTTAATAAATAAATAGCTTCCATAGTCGATCTTTCCGGCATAAATCCAAATTGATTATTTGATACCAAAGTTTCAGTTCTTATTCAATTTTCTAATACTTTCTCCCATAATTTCATTGTATGACTTATTAGCTTAATCCCTCTATAATTTGCACAGTTTTAAATATCTCCTTTATTTTTGTATATGGATATTAATATGTTTTTTCTCCAATCATCCAGCATTCTTTTAGTTGCTACAATCCTGTTAAATAAATTGGTTAACCACATGACTCCAATCTCTTTTAAAAGGTAAGACTAGCTAGCTATTGGCATCTTTGTCCATGTGCATTGCTTCGTGGCCAAGTGATCAAATTTGGTTAATTGTGTCACCAAATTGCTGTATTTATTTGGACAGCTACAAATTGCTATCCATATATGTACGATATTTTATATCATATACAAACATTTATAATACTTGCAATATAGAGTCTATATTTTACCTGTTTGTATCTCAAGTGGAAAGGCAAGTCCAGTTGTATAAGTCTATAGCATACAAGGATTTTTAGACAAATAAAGCTTGCATTCAATGGTTTTTCATGAGGGTCTCCTCCAAATGGCCTCTTTCCTTTTTGACTGCTTGCATTTTTGTTGATATGCTCTGGCTTGGCTGCCAAGTGATCAAATTTGATCAATTGTGTCAACAAATTGCTCTATTTATTTGGAGAGTAGCAAATTGCTATCCAAATATGTATGATATTTAACATCATATTCAAACATTTACAATACTTTGCAATACAAAGTCTGTATTGTAGAGGATCCTGTTTGTATACTAAGTGGAAAGGCAGGTCTAGCTGTACAGGTCTTTAGCGTATGGGGATTTTTGAACAAATAAAAGCTTGCCTTCAATGGCTTTTAATGAGATCTCCTCCAAATGGCCTCTTTCCTTTTTAAAAGGCAAGAACAGCTGGCTGGTAGCATAGCATTTTTGTCGAAATGCATTAGCTCAAGTGATTAAATTTGGTCAATTATGCCACCAAATTGCTAATATTATTTGGAGAGCAGCAAATTACTATGCATACAAGGAGATCACAATAATGTTCTCCATTCTTTTTCTTCGCTTCCTCCTCTTCCTATAATTGCTCTCAAACCAGGATATTACACTCACTATTCCTACAAAATGCTGGTTCTCATTAGCAGGCACCTCACTAAAATAGCTGTGTTTCTTCTCATATTGCTGTTTTTTCAACCCTTGAATCCCCTGTTCCTCTCATTTTTTAATAAAGAATAGTGAATAAGATAGATCCACATTTTTTATTATTTTATTGTGTAGATGGTGCAAGAGGAAGAGGGCCCATAAGGGCCACCCAAGGAAGAATGGGCAAGTACAAGAATGAGAGACGGGCAAGTTCGGCCTGTACAAGTATATAGTGTATGGGGATCTGTGAACAATAAACCTTGCGTTCAATGGCTTTTAATGAGATCTTATCCAAATGTAATCATTTTTTTTTTTTAAAGGCAAGACTAGCTGGCTGCTGGTATCTTTGTAGATATGCATTAACTCAGCTCCAAGAGAGATTGAATTTGGTCAACTGTGTTATCAAATCACCGTATTTATTTGGAGAGCAGCAAATTGCTATCCATGCTAAAAGATCACAATATTGTTCTTCATTCTTCTCCTTCTCCTCTTCCTCCTCTCCTTAGAAATGCTCTCAAACCAAGCTATTACACTTGCTACTCCAACAAAGCGCTGGTTCCCATTAGCAGGCATGTCACTAAAATAGTTGTGTTTCTTCTCGTATTGCTATTTTTTCAACCCTTGAATCCCCTACTCCTCTCATTTTTTAATAAAGAATAGTGAATCAGAGAGATCCACTTTTTTATTATTTTATTGTGTAGATGGAACAAGAGGAAGAGGACCCATAAGGGCCACCCAAGGAAGAACAGCAGGCAAGTAAAAGAATGAGAGAGACTTTTCTTGTTTTGTTTTATATTAGTATATGATATGTGGTCAGAGTTGAAAACTTTAGTTTTAAAGTTCTCTATCAAAAGAACGAAACTGAATATGATAACTCTACTCTTTTTTTTTTTTGTGTTTTGATCCTCCTATATGCATAATTTGCAGCGGGAATTTGGAAAAGAAACGACTTGGAAGTCCAAGGAACAAGGCAAGGGGGTCATCTAATTCTTTTATTTCAGTATAATTTTTCCTTAGCTATATGTTCCTGCAAAGGTTTGATGTTTGTTTTCTTCTCACAATTTAATGGATACATATATGATATTATAATCTATGTGGAACTAAACATGATTATAGCACTCTAAGGCTGCCCATGAATGGATGGGGTTTAGGTCATGCAAAGCATGATCAGTCTAAATCTTGAACAGATTATGATCCTACGATTCATGGTGAAATGAGTTATTTATCTTGGATTTGGACTTTTTTAACTCTTTGACTAGATGAGTCATCTCATAATTATCATCAACGTGGACACCTTGTAGTTGGGTTGGCATTAATATATTCTGGTCCATGTTATCTTGTGCCAGTCCAATAAAGCATGGCAAATTCATCTCCTACAAAGGCTTGGTGAGGCTTCTTAGGGAGGAAGGCTAAAAAAGTGATGGGAACACCAACTGGTAGAACCTAAATGAATCGCTAAATAAAAATAAAAGAATTAAGATAGAATGATCACTTCGAGTGGGTCAAACTTCTAGATAATTAACCACATCGAGGGAATTAAGCTTTTCATAAAAATAATCAATAATATTGTTTCATTGATCTCAAAGTCACAAGGATGCCAATATACTTATAGGGCTATATTCTTATAATTAAGAAAAATTTAATACAAGTATGAAAAGGAATTTGAGAGAGTAAATAGTATATAATTGAGGAAATAGCAAATGGGTAAGGCTTAGAAGTTTTTCTTGTTAACCATATGCTTCAATCAAAGAAAATCTTATAGATTGAAAGAATCCTCAAAATTAGGAAATCCTAACATCTTCAAAATTATGGAATCCTAACAAAAGGGTTGTGTAAAATTTCTTCTCATGATACTTACTTTTTGGTTAATGAATCGCCTCCTTCTACAATAGAAGCTTAGATTGTCCATCCAATGGTTTCAATCAATTAACTTCACAATAGAAAAGCATGTCTCATGTTAACTAGGAGCTATTGTAAATAGGTTCTTTGTATTTTTTATTAGTTACATTTGGATATTGATTTGGATGGACCCTTAGTTTGGCAAAGATGACAGTTGTTGAATGAGAGAAATGTGCGAGAGCCTATATTGAATAGTATTTAGTCCTACATCGGTCATATACTAAAGAGATCCTGTTTACATATATAAGATTAAGGAGCTCAAATCAGGACCAAGGAACACAAGTAACATCTTTTTCATTAGCTTTTTCGGATGAGTTCCTTAGTTGTTAGAGAGAGAGAGCGGTCAAATCAATCATATTGCAGGGATTTCGAGTTACGGATTGATTGGATGCTAGAGTCTGCAATTTATCACTTGTTACATAACAATTTCACTACTTGTCTTGACCTAGCTTAGAGACCTTACTAGTCTTGCATTTCTTGAGTCATCCTACTAGCTGAGCACTTAAAATAAAAGTCACATAAGTAGTTGTTTTGAAAAGAAAAGGATAGAATATTTAAGGTTAAACTACAGTATTGACTTTCGAACTTAGAAGGTTATGTTACTTTGGTCCATAAACTTTAAAAAGTTGCAAAATAATCCTAAACTTTTTTTTTGTTTCACTTTGGTCCCTACCATTAAACAGGAAATACACCATTTGATTTTATCCTATATGGCAGCACATATGGCATTCAGATGGCAAAATCAAATTTAAAACTCATGATCAACCTGTTAATATGTTACTCTAATATTCAATAATCCTAAAAAAAATTCGACCTCCTTCCCCCTCCTTCAGCCTTCCACCACGGCCCCCTCTGTCCAACCCCCCTGCACCCCCCCCCCCCGGGCCTCCTCCATCCCTCACCTATGGCCTCCTCCCTCCCCCCCTTCATCTCTCACCTGTGGTCTCCTCCACCCCCCCTCCTCCATTCCTCAGCCTCCTTCATCCCCCCTCTGCCCTCACCCCCCGCAGCCTTCTCCCTCACAAGAATTTTCATGGGAAGAAACCCAATAATTGAAATTCCAGGGCTGGGACATCTTCTGAGTCTTCCTCAGCTCAGAAATCCATTGACAAAGGCAAGGCTATCGTCATAAGAGATAAAGAAGAACTTGGACAGAGGACAGAGGGGGCCACGGGAGGCCCCCGGGGCAAGGGGGATGAAGGAGGTCGCAGGTGATGGACGGAGGAGAGGGGAAGGGAGGAGAATGCGGGGGGGGTGGACGGAGGGGGATGCAGCAGGAGGGGGGGGGGGGAAGGAGGTTGGTTTTTTTTTTTAAGATTATTGGATATTGAGTTAACAAGTTAATGGATTGATTATGAGTTTTAAATTTGATTTTGCCACCTGAATGCAATGTGTGCTATCACGTGGGATAAAATTAAATGGCATTCCCTCTGTTTAACAATAGGGATCAAAGTGAAAAAAAAAAGTTCAGGATCACTTTTGTAACTTTTTAAAATTTAGGAATCAAAGTGACACAGGCCCCTAAATTCGAGGGTCAATACTTTAGTTTAGCCAATATTTAACCAATTGATACTACTTGTTCTCATAGGTGCATTCCTGCTTGTTAACCTTAATTCTTTCGTGAGTTTGAGTAATTTAAACTTTTACATCCTTCACAACATTTCAAGCAATAGTGCTTTAGTGTGATCTTTCTCGAAATTGCACTGTAATGGATGTTACAACAAATGGCCCTGCAGGCGAAAATCCCACAAACTCACAGATGCAGTCCATTACTTAAAACATTCAGAAAAGCCATCCATCCATCACAAACCACTTAGAAGAGGTTATATTTCTGCTACTTCTGAGCATGCAAATGTACCCAAAGGCATGGTTGATCAGTTAGAGGGCCCATGGACTGCTGTTTCTAAGAAGTTAGTTGCTTTCTACAGGTTTTCTCGTCCCCACACAATAATAGGGACTGTAAGTTAGTCATTTTTTGTTCATTATTATTTCTTATATGCAATTGCTAATTAAGCTTTCAATAGGCAGTAAAGATCTCTAAATTTTGGATCATCAGTCCATAGGTATAGCATCAGTCTCTCTTCTTCCAGTACAGAGTATTGCTGATTTTTCTTCAACATATTTCATGGCAGTGCTGAAGGTAATGTAAAGAATGCAATAGAGTTCATCTACAGCAAAGGAACCAGATATCTTTCTTCTCTCATTTTTCTTGTCTTATATGTTTGCTAGTTCAGGCACTGGTTGCAGCCCTACTCATGAACATCTATGTTGTGGGTCTGAATCAGCTGTTTGACATAGAAATAGATAAGGTTAGCAACATATTTTTAAAGAGATGGCATTCCACTCTGTTCAATCTAATGCACTGCATTATGATAAGTTTTTAACAAGAACTGTGTGCTGTCACAGGTTAATAAACCTTGGCTTCCACTTGCTTCTGGAGAGTTCTCTTTGGGAACAGGATTAGTGATTGTAATTGCCTCTCTCATCATGGTACATGTTTCCAAAATCCACTACTTGCTTTTCGCTTCTATTTTTGAGTAGAACTGCTGGGTTTGAGTTAAAGTATTAGCTCTCTTGAAGTTGTATAAGACATTAATACATCAGTATGAAGTATTCTACTTGACTTTGATGCATTATGCTCATATATCTAGCAGAACTTAAATTTGGTTTTTGGATGTGACATCATTTCCTAATCCGTTATTTTTTCAACAGAGCATTGCCATGGGATTGAATTCCAAGTCCCCTCCCCTATTAAGTGCCTTGCTTGCCCACGGGCTTCTTGGAAGTGCATATTCTCTTGATGTAAGATCTTTGCATACTCTGATATTATAAAACAATTGAAGTATCACCAAAGGCAAAATACCATCTCTTCATTACTAAAGGTTATGGCTTCATGGTTTATGAACTTCTTGATAGTAACTAAAAATTACGTATGCGCATGTCCTCATATTCTGTTACAAAATAAAATTTCTGGAAATATTTTTTTTTTTTTTCACTCTCGGCATGTCCTGTGTCATTGTTAAATAGGATGCAGGGTCCTAAGATATTAGGTAAAACTGAGCCAGATAGTATGGTAGTTCTTGTGCTAGCAGTAGTCTCTGTGCCTTACTTTCAACCTTTTGTATAATTGATGGTATGACTGCTTTGTTTCCATTTTAAATTTTTTTCAAATGAGCTGGCTTGTGCATTAAGAAGTTAGATGCTTGGCACATTCTTGCAGACCTAAGTTAAAGAACCATTCCATGCATGTACCCACGTAAATGTTTAGGAATGTAATGCAATTATTCCATCATCAGTCAGTGTCACCTCTCCTTCTATCCATGTTAATATTCATGCACATATACATATGCTTTATGAAGAAGCTAGATATCACCCACCAAATCAGTACTGAGTTCACTGTTCCGATGTGGAAGCCGTTGATTGGCTCAGTGGTAGGCAGGGCCCAACTGACACACCAGTGACCCACCTGTGCACAGCACCAATCTTCCAATGCCACATCTGCCTGTGAACAGAGTGGTGATCTGATGGGGGAATGGTTTATCACAGAAGAAATATGCAACTGTTATAGTTCATCGCCCCTAATAGATCACAGAATAGATGCTCATGAAAATTATGTCATGCCATAAAATATGGATGAAATCTCAAAAACTGTTGAAATAAAGTGTATAAAAGGATAGATAGCTAAGGCAGGAAAATAGCATAATTATGTTTCTACTTTAACATCTGCTCTTCTTTCCATACTTGATGGCAGTAATGACTCCACAATTGTGAGTTTGTGATGACAACAAGTATGATTTCCTACTAAAGTGTTTTACAGTATATTATCTTTGATGCTTTTGACGACTAATTATGGTTCATATGCTTTTAATATGATGCACAGTGACAGAAATCAGAGAAGAAAGTTGTCTGCTTTAGTTTTGCAGTTGCTTTGAACATGCCATGCAATTTTCCTGTGAGACCCATTTGAATTGCTTATAATTCATGGTTAAGCATTCTGTTTATCTTGCTATTTCAGCTTCCCTTTTTGAGATGGAAACAGCATCCCATTCTTGCTGCATCTTGCATCATTGGTTTGAGGGCTGTTATAGTCCAGCTAGCCTATTTCATTCACGTCCAGGTACTGAGATAATTATCTGGCATCACCAAGTGTGCTATCCATATATGTTATTCTATATCAAATACAACCATGTTATTTTTTGACTTATATTTTCAATTCATGGATTAATAACCTTTGATGTGTTCAACAGAGATATGTATTAGGAAAACCGCTAGTGTTGACAAAATCAGTGATATTTGCAGCAGCTTTCATGTGTTTCTTCTCAGCTGTTATTGCTTTGTTCAAGGTAAAGTGCTGAGCCATTCCATCCTTAAAAAGTTACAGAGCACGGTTCTGATGTATATAATTTGAAGGGCAGAATTCAATGTAAACAGATAATCCACTTTAGTTTTCCATGCAATCATCCATAAGGATTTAAATTCATCCCAGATTCATAAGGATCACCACTGGGGATTGCTTTCAGATTCATCTCTTTGGAATATAGTGTAAAATATTAAAATCAAAGTGTTTATCAAACTTCACCTTCTAGTGTATGGGAACCCTGGATGGCCATTCCTGAATACAAGGTCTGAGCTGTGACCAATTCTGGCTTTTTTTATCATTTAAGAATGATTCTTTTCCTAATTAATTAGCATACAAAAAAAAAAAAAAAAAAAAACAAGAATCTAGGTTGTCACACCATTTCAATTTCTGTTTTTAACTAAATGGCCATTGGCAGGATATACCTGATGTTGATGGTGACAGATATTTTGGCATCCGGTCCTTAAGTGTTCGCCTTGGCCAAGAAAAAGTGAGTCGAAACAACTCCTACCTTTGATTAATCTTGATAAAGATTTTATACATAATCAGCAGTGGATTGAGGGACTAATGCTTCTAAAACCAGGTGTTCTGGCTTTGTATCAAATTGTTGTTAACAGCTTATGCTGCAGCCATGTTAGTGGGAGCTTCTACATCCAACCTACATGTGAAGATTGCCACTGTAGGTTATCTATTTGCTCAAGGAATGCTGGTTTGCACTTTGGAGGCTAAATGAATATAAAATGCTAAAATTATTAAAAAAATAAATAGTTCCACTTCTCCATTATGATGCTTGATATCCAAACTGATAATGTTTTACTGAGTGTAGGTGCTCA
Organism: Calamus simplicifolius; assembly: GCA_900491605.1. Lineage (NCBI taxonomy): Eukaryota > Viridiplantae > Streptophyta > Magnoliopsida > Arecales > Arecaceae > Calamus > Calamus simplicifolius. Next base: position 80,352 of record UESW01002526.1, on the reverse strand, counting down.
GCCATGGCTTGCTAGCTTCCATTCTTTGGTTTCGGGCACAATCTGTGGATATTCAGAACAAGGAATCCACAGGATCATTCTATTTGTTCATTTGGAAGGTATATTATATAAGTTGGTTCTGATGAAATGCTTTAGTTACATCAGCTGCACACTAAACATTTGTTATGCATATATCCATTAACAAATGAGAAGTCCAAGGTTCAAACCTCAGTGATGGCAGATGACCCCCATATTCTTTGAAGAGAAAAGGTTATTAGAACATATTTGTTAACTATTGGGATATCTAAATATACTTGGCATGACTAGCAGAATGAATGTTTTGCATTTAGTGCAGAGTTTCTATGAGTTTGCAATGCAAGATTTCTGTAAGACTGGGCTTGTTAGAAATTGGAATGACATAATTTTTGAAATGTTGCCAAGTTAACACAAGTTCTCTGAGAGAATTTGCAGCATATCTGAAACTTTTGTCGGAAAAAATGTTCTTAGTATGACAAGACAATGATATGTTGTCATTGTTTCATAGGAATACCTCAGAATCTTAAATTGCTTGGCTCCTTGGCTTGTGATCACCAGTAAAAACCATCACAAAATTCACAGAGAGGAAGAAATAATTTTGAAAGTCTGAAAGTAATAATGGAGGCAAAAGTCTGGGTGAACATCAATCCATCTCTCAGGCAAAGCTTGCCTCACAATGTAGAACTAGTAATAATTTTTCAGATGACCACCGTTAGGGAGGAAAACTCAGCCTATTTATATTGTACACCAAATACATCAATTAAATTGCAACTTGAAGGGTTTATGGATTGGCAACCACATGTTCATCTTGGAAATTATTTTGAAACTAATTGCATGTGGCATTGTGGTGCTCTGCACTCCCTTCTATTATATGTTAAGAAGCTCACCAAACGCCTTAATTTTTGATAATTTTGCATTGTTTACCGATGACCTTTTCCATTTTGCCTCTGCAGCTATTTTATGTTGAGTATTTCCTGATTCCTTTCGTGCGTTGAGCCTGATGGAGATGTCCAGAGTATGTTTCCTGATGAAGTCCATGCAGGATTGTCCATCATTTCAAATAAGGAACTGGAAGGTTGTCCTTTTTTTTTTTTTCATTACATTGCAGCCATTCAGAAATTCTCCGAGACAGGTCTGTAGCTGAGCTTTTCTTGTTTACAGGTCTTCTTAGGTGCTAGATATCTGTTCTCATGAACATAAAAAATTTAGCCCTCCAGTGTGTCTGATTATGAACATATTGACATTAAAAATACATTGAAAAAGGCTTTACAGCAATTGAGAAACAGGCAGTCTAGCCTTTTTAAAAGGAAGCTACTATTATGTGCTTATACCCATTTTATATTTGTTGTAATGGGTGATTAGAAAATTGTCACTGCTTCCATTTGACTCTGATGATTGCCAATGTGGGGGCAAATGTTTGTCAGGAGCCTTTCCAATTTCTTTGAGATCTGAAGACGTTGAATCATCTGCTTTCCTTTGTCATGGCCTTGATAGCTCTCTTTTTTTGACTGTAATAGCCTTGATATAGCTCTCAACCATGGCTTCACAGTTATATGAGAAATATTAGATATCAAATGACTGCCATAATTTGTGGATATACTACGCAGGCTTATTTTTGTCCTTTTCCTGCAAATAGCATCCACTCCTTTTAAGCTAATATTATCTTCAATAGTGCAAGAATAAACGTACGTACATGCCTATATATATATATATATATATATATATGCAAGTAATTGGATGCAATCTATTGTACAAAAAATAACTAAAATCATTTGATTTAAATATCTCTGACTCATGCATCAAGATATCGCTATCGGCAAAAGAGTTTATATTATATAAAATAATAAATTGTATGATCATTCAAAGAATAGGTACCTTAACTCTCAAATCAAAGGAGCTTAGATGAGCATGAGATAGACGTGACTGACCTTTTTATTTGAATTTGATCCTGAATGATCCAAAATAAGTTCAAAATGATATTTATTAGAAAATACACCAGCTTTAATTAGTGCTTGTAATAATTATTTAGATATAAGAATAAAATATATTTTTGATCTATTTTTAAAATTTTAAAATTTTAAAATCTATGCGAGCACTGAATTGCATGTTGGAATGCATATATATATATATGTATATATATATATATATATATATATGTATATGTATATGTATATATATATATATGTATATATATATATATATATGTATGTATGTATATGTATACATGTATGTATGTATACATGTATATATGTATACATATATGTATACATGTATATACATATGTACATATGTATACATATATGTATACATGTATATACATATGTACATATATGTATACATATATATACATATGTACATATATATATATGTATATATGTATATGTAGCGGAAACATGCTAATCGTTTAGCATGCATAAAATTAATATCGTCATATAAAAAATTATCATATATATTGCTGCGCCCTTTGTCGCTCATCCTTTGCCAGGTGGTTACACCTTGGGACTCATGATTATCCATAAAATGGGTAAGAGGGGCCCTCGACCAGGTATGCACACTTAAACGCTCAAAAGTTCACATAGAGTTTGGCTCGAGAACTCGGGAGCTCTCTCAAGCTCATTGCTGTGACCCAAGCCACTAACTTGAGCGTCGAAGAGTCTTTGCCAAAATCATCGGCCATTAGGAGTTTTTGCAAGATCCCAACCAGAGCGGAGTCCACCGAAAGATTCTAGACTCATCGGAGCAGACGATCAGACGCTTGCGAACGTTTTAGAAAAATAATTTGGTGTTAACACAATGGACCGAGTTGAGCGCACCTCGCCCTATCCAATTGTTACCATCCCGAGTTTATTGCATGGCAGTTTAGAGAGAAAGGAAACCAACCAGCTCCTTCCCTTCCACCGTATCCTTCTCCTCCTATTCTTCTAATCTTGAACAACTACACTCTCCTCTCCTCCTCCATGGAGGCCTAATCCAAGCCAGCAAAGGGAGAGAATGAAGGCACCAGCGTCTTCTCCTCCTCTTCCTACTCTCTTTTTCTTCGGATAAACACTGCTCCTCTTCTCCCCATTTCGAGGAGAACCATGCTGGCAATGCTGCTGCCGGCCTCATGGCTGGCCTTGCCCCCAAGACCAAGTTGAACAATGCCATGATCATGTATCTTTTGTGGGCTTACACTGCTTAGCTTATGGTGCAAATTAATATCTTACCCTTCATAAGGTCCAGTCCTTGTTGACCAACTGCATAACATCCAATCCATCATACTAAGTCTCTTAAATTTTTGATCCTTTCTACGTCTTAATAATTATATATAATAAAAAATAACTATATGCATACTTATCTTTATGAGAGAGAGAGAGCGGCATGTATTAAATACCAATGGTTGATCAAGTCCAAGCTGCTCCTCTGACTGCCGATCAAGGAAGCACTTACCTTACATGAGACCAAGACTTCGAACCTGTATGAGTCACGTTCATCACTTGCTTTGCTTAAGGGAAGAAGAAATCATCAAAGAAGAATAAAAAAAAAACAAAAAAAAACAACACATAGAGAATTACATGATCTAATTAGATTATCCTACATCCACGTGGTAAAGATGATAGAAATTTCATTAGTAAATAAACTAGAGATTATAATGATCATTACCGCACCAAAGACTCACACAAAAATTAAGATTCACTTATACCTAACATAACCCGCTCTTGAACTCTTTCAATAATACTTCGAGTTTCTCTAAAGGCCAGTTATACATATGCTTATATAAAAAAGGAATCTATAGTACCATCTATAGACTAGGGCTCATATTTTCCATATGTATGAAAACATTTCCATCTTGAATTATGAAAATATTTTCATCTTGAGTTTGTTAACCGCAAGTTAAACTCTAACAATCACTATCTTGGCTCGAGGCTTACTAAGCTAATGCTCTTGAAACTTTTACATTATCTTTGCCACCATGCCCTGATGGCATCAACCTCTCCAAGCTCTAACCAAGTCTAAATAATGCTTGAACTTATCTTTTGAGATCGACTTCTTTTCCTTAGGTAACCTTACAAGCTCCTAATCTATTTCTTTGTAAGAAAATCTACCTCTTTATTCATAAATGCTATCTTTTAGTAGACTCCTTACTATTCACCGCTTTATTATAGCTAAGAGTCATATTATCTACACTCTTAGTAATGGCAAATGCATAGTAACTATATCTACATATTGTACGGATGGTCTAATCTTCCTTCACTCATGACCAGTAACTATGGTATAAGTTTGTTGTAAGAATGCTCCTATATATTATGTAGTTTCTTATATTACACCTCTAACTTGAGCTAAGCTAGCAAGTCTCATGACTCTCTTTCAAAAGCTTCTACCTCAAGCTTTACTTTTTTTTACCGACACTACGATCCTTATGTGACTTTAATAACTCCTTCCTATTGGTTTGCTATAGCAAACTCATTAAAGTTGGCAAAACAAGTTTAGATGATCTAGAATTTTCTACACACCACTATCTATAACCCTTCGCCCTAATGCCATAACTTAAGAATATGCATCTTCTTACTCTTGGTTCAAGTTTGTAGGGCAACCAAAGATCCTCAAATCAAAGTAGTCAACAGAATGACTAGATCATATATTTTAAGAAATCTTTAAGTCAATAGTAATTGATTGCAACCGATTCACTAAGAAATTTATTATATTAACTACTTCAGCTTAGAATGATTTCTTGAGTTTAACATTAGAGAGAATATAACATGTACTCTCCAAGAATATTCTATTTATCAGTTCTGTTACTCAATTTTAATGTAATATCACCTGTATAGTGCGGTGACTCATTATACCTTCATTCTTACATAATTCATCAAAATCTATACATGACATCCTAATTTGTCATCTGGATCTTCCTTTAGTTCTTATCAACAAATGCTAAATAATGTCGATGTCCACTCATTAATGCATGAGGGCTAGGTCTTCATAGGTTCAAATGAATATAGTATAACACTCTCTCGGAACAGTAAATATCAATACTAAACTTTACCTTTCTCTGCTTTCTATCCATATAATACTTACAGAAGTGTATCAGTCTTCATGCCACCAAGAAGACCCCTTTTGAATAACTCTAACATCCTCTCTTGCCCATGTACTCCAATTGTATATGCTACAACCAAGTTACATCAAAGTCTAACAACTTCACAAATAAAGAAACCATAGCAATACTAGTAATGGTGCTTCCGATCAAATGATAGAAGCTTTTTATCAACCCTCCTTTGATCACTACAAGCGCACCCTTAGAAACCTTCAGCAAGCCATTTTCAGCTATATATTTGTAACCCTAAGAATCCAATGTGCCTAAAGAAATGAGGGTCTTCATCCAACTTTGAGAATATTAAGCCTCCAGGGACCTCATAATCCTATCAAACATCTTAGATATGAATTATTTCAATCCCGACAATATCTACAGCTTTATCATCATTCAGTAAAACCTTTTCTATCTTCGATTGATAGGTAAGCCTTGCATGCTCTTGCAGTTTGCTTTAAAAACGTATGATCGTATTGCAATATTTTTGAACTGCATTCTAAATCGAGGCCGTGACAAATACTCAAAGCTTGGAGACTTATGATGAATGGGCACTTCACCTTTGTCTCTCTGCACTCCTTGAATCCTAGAAGCATCTTGTGCCCTTTCACCCCTACCACCTAAAAGCTCCATGTCTAGACGTTTCCTTTGGCTGTGTTGCCACAAGAGGATAAGCACCAAAGATGTTACTGGCGGGGGAAAAATAAATAAATTCTGCAAGCACATCGGACGCCACTACGTTGTAGTGAACCAGTTGAAAGCTTGGATCATCTTATTGTTCTATGCCCTTTCTTTTCAAAAATCAGAATAATGGGCTATTTTGATGGTAATCCAATCAACTGCTGAATTGGTTTTTCGATAGATGTATCAAAAAGAGCTTTCTGGATTATAGATCAAATGTCGCAAATTAAGAAGATGATTGGCAAGTGGATGCTGGAATCTTGCTGGAGCCAGCGAATAACAGTAATAGAATCTTTTTCTATGGGTGCCCAGGCTTCAAATGGCATAAAAAATACAGCCTCATACAACTCAGCAAAAGATACCAAAAAGTCAAAAAGATGGAATCATCGTCACAGAAAGATCCTCTCCTTTGATAGCCTCTGTGTTTCTTTCCAAAGAAGACCCGTCCAGCAATTCTAAATGAAATGGAATACCCACATCTTCATGCAGAACTCCTCGCAATCCTCCCTAGCTCCAAAAGCTTTAAAGTTCTTCAATTATTGGTTGATACCATGTAATTCCAGTTAGATGCCTGGAGTGTCTTGAAAATGCTTTTTGATAATAATAAAATTAGATTATTAAACTTTAATCATAAACAAGATATATAATTTTTAATTTAAATTATATAATTATAATTGATTCAATAGTTTAATTCATTAAAAAAAAATCCAACGCAATTATGCATGCAATACCATCCTAAATTGCACAAAGCTGACATCCCATAATTTTTATGTGATATTTTTTGTGGTGGAAATTATTATTTTTGTTTTTACTGTTGTTGCTGTTCTAAGCCTATTAGAGTTTATCTCAAACCCTTTTTTCTTGTATTAATAAGTATAAAATAATCAAGATTTGAATAACATATTATCCCATGATAATAAATCGCAAATTGAAATCACTATTGATTATTATAATAGTTACAACGATGGTTATTTATATTTTAAAATAATTTTTCAAATTTTTAATATTAAAATAATCGTTGAAATGGTGATTACTATTACTAGATAAAATAACATATCGAATTACTTTTGAAAATGAAATTTTCATACAAATTGTAATTAAAAAATATTTTATTTAAAATAATAAATAAAAATAATGATCATTACTTCAATGGTAATGATCTGTTACAAATTATGCATGATCTCCATAGAGCTTCTACTCGTCACTGCTTGATGGCTATTAAGATAGACATGGAAAGAGTTTATGATAGAGTGAGTTGGGAGTTCCTATACAGAGCTCTTCAGAAGTTTGGGGTTGTTGTGCCTTTTATTGCCTGGATTAGGGCCTGCATTCAGCGGCCGTCTTTCTCTATCATTGTTGATGGCAGCCAGACGGACTACTTCCATTCTGCTGTTGGTCTCAGGCGGGGCTATCCTCTCTCACCTTTCCTGTTCATCCTCTCAGCAGATGCTCTTTCTAGGGCTTTACATCAGGCTCAACAGGCTTCTGCTATTGTTCCCTATAGTGCAGGTCCCCAAGGGCCATCGCTATCTCACCTGCTTTTCGCTGACGACTGTATCTTGATGGGGAGGGCCACTATTAGTAATGCTACAGCTTTTGCTTTAGTAATTCAGTCTTACTGCAGGGCTTCTGGACAGAAAGTTAATCTTGATAAATCCATGATCTGCTTCAGTCCGAAGACCACCCTTCCTTTAAGGCAGACCATTAAGTGTATTTGGGGATCTCTGCTCAGGCTGATCGGCTTTCCTATATGGGTATTCCTATTACAGGGAGACGGCCACGGTGTTCTGATTTCCTTGATCTTGAGCGCCGGGTTCGTGCTCGTTTGGATGGGTGGCAGGTCACTGGGTTATCTATGATGGGCAGGCTCACCCTTATTCGCTCTGTGCTCACTTCTCTTCCCCTCTACATTCTATCTAATGCAGCCATTCTGGTGACTTGCTTGAGGAGGATGGAGAGATGGTTTAGATATTTCCTTTGAGGTTCGATGCAGGATGGCCATGGGATCCACCTGGTGGCTTGGGATGTTGTTTGTATGCCGATTTCGAAGGGAGGGCTTGGGATTCAGTCCCTCACTGTGAGGAGGGAGGCGTTGACCGCTAGGCACGCGATGAGATTCTTGCTTGATCCTGACTGTTTGTGGAGCTCGTTTATGCGTGCTAAATATGGTGATTGGACCACTTACACACCTCCCCAGCCTACTCGTGCCTACTCTTTCTTCGGAAAGAGGTGTGTTATCATGCTCCGGCTATGCTATCTCGTGTCTCATGGATGATTGGTGATGGTACTTCTGTTGATGTGCTTAGGGATACGTGGCTGGCTGATATTCCATTGTCCCGATGGCCTACCCTTATGAGCACTAACATTGCTAGTGGAACGAGAGTCATTGACTTAATTGCTCAGGATTGTACTGGCTGGCATACCTCCCGTGTTGCCACTCTATTCGGGGCGGAGCTAGCCCGGTGTATTCTGTCCATCCCTCTTATATCGGATAGTGTTGCGGACATCAGACTTTGGAGGAGATCCTATACGACTCGTGCTCCGATTAGGGATCTTATACAGGAGTACAGGCCACAGTCTAGGCATTTGCTGGATGTCTCTTGGATTTGGAAGCTTCCCATTCACCATATAGTGCAGTTGTTCATTTGGAAGCTGGCTTGGAACTGCCTTCCAACTTGCTCTTTGCTCTCGAGTAGGGGTTTGACGATCCAGCCTATGTGCCCTTTATGCGGGGTGGAGGAGGAGACTACTGACCATGCTATTTTTACTTGCGATAGTGTCAGATTGGTCTGGCAGATAGCAGGTTATCATTCCTAGAGTGATAGTAGCGACCCTTGTCGTTCTTCTTTTCTGAGGATGATTCGGCAGGATGGGCAGAGGGGCACACGTCGGTTGAGCTCTTCGGCTGCTTATATTGCTTATCAGGTTTGGCTGTCTCGGAATAGGAAATTTTTTCTAATATGAGTGACCCTCCCACAAGATTCTTAAGACGGCTCTATCCCTCTCTGTTGAGTACATGCTCCACCAGTCAGGCCTTGATGTTAATAGACCTAGTATCTAGGATTCCCCTGCTGCCTCGACAGTGCACCGGCACACGGTCTTTGTTTTCTAGGAAAACCCCCCCACTATGGTATGTCAAAATCAAATTTGATGGCAGTGTTCAAAGTCGTCTGGCTGGATCAACTTTTGTGATCTGTGACTCAGATGGTCGATGATTGTGGCTGATGGGTTTGGTTCTTTTGACATGTCAGTGCCGCTAGCTGAGTTATATGCGGCGTGGGCTCGCATATCTTATGCTATCCGCAGTCTGGGCATTCATCGTTTATTATCGAGGGGGACTCTACTACTGTGGTGCGTTGGCTCCGGCAGAACTCCGACGACCCCTTGCCTACTAACCCTTTGCTATGTGACATCAGGTCTATGCTACATCAGGCTTCCAGAGTCCAGGTTTGGCATATTTATCGGGAAGCTAACTTAGCGGCTGATTGGGTAGCTGCCCGGATGGCCCATCACTCTGGTTTTTGGTCATGGGGATCGAGTGATTTATGTCCTATAGTTTTATCTCAGATATTGTACTCTTATACGTCGAGCTTAACTCACGCTACCGTTTGTAATTTAAAAAAAAAAATGATATGTTACAACGAAGAATGATTAAAAATAAATGGTAATTATATTTTTTATGTCACCTATCTTAAAGCGTACGATGGCCGGCCGCAGCACCGATGCTTAAAACCACGGCCGGTCAATTTCCTCAGGAAAAAAGAAGGAAAAAACCAATATTTGAGGTCTCAAACGAACCGAGGTCGTGCCCAAACTCAAAGCCCAATCAAATATGTGGCAAAGATTTGGATAGGGTTTCCCCCGTTCACCATTCCCTTCCCCATCCTCTCACCTTCAAGCCCCGTTTTCAGAGTCTGTCAGGCGAAATCCAAAGGAATAACAATCCGAGGCGAGATCAAGACCATGGCGAGCACGGTCATGGCCTCCTCCTCCTCCTCCTCCTCCACCGCCTCCCAGTTCCTCTCCAATGGAAGAAGAACCAACCGCCCGTCTTCCCTTCCATTCGTCCCCAAATTCGTTGTCTTGGCCGCCCAATCCGACTCCCGGGTGACCGCCACCATCAGCAATGAAACCTCCCTCCGCCGTCGCCTCCTTCACTCCCTGCCCCAAAAGGCGGCCGTGATCGCCGCCGCGGTGGCCGCCGCAACGCCGCTGCCGGCGCTGGCGGAGAAGATGGAGAAGGCGGCGCTGTTCGACTTCAACCTGACCCTCCCGTCGATCGCCGTGGAATTTTTGCTGCTGATGGTGGCGCTGGACAAGCTCTACTTCACGCCGCTGGGGAAGTTTATGGACGAGCGGGACGCGGCGATCCGCGCGAAGCTGGGGGACGTGAAGGACACGTCGGTGGAGGTGAAGCAGCTGGAGGAGCAGGGGGCGGCGGTGATGATGGCGGCACGGGCGGAGATCACGGCGGCGCTCAACAAGATGAAGAAGGAGACGTCGGCGGAGCTGGAGCAGAAGCTCGCCGAGGGACGGAAGCGAGTGGAGGCGGAGCTCGCGGAGGCGCTCCAGAACTTGGAGAAGCAGAAGGAGGGCACCATCAAGGCGCTGGACTCCCAGATCGCCGCCCTAAGCGACGATATCGTCAAGAAAGTCCTGCCTACCGCTTGACGAAGCGTTTGTTTAGCTCCATGTTCTACTAATTAGCTGCTGCTGCTGCTCCTCTTTGTTCCTTCTTTTCTCTCATGGATACCTTGCTCTCTTGACGGTATGCTCTCTTATGTAATTTAAACTCAATTGCAATGGGATTTGATGATGGAAAATAGAGTGTCTAAATTCAGCTTTTCTTTATGTATTTTGGAATGACAATCTATGTTGCAGTGATAATACTGATTGAGACGCGGTAATCTTTATGTTGAAGATCTCGAATTACATCCTTTTCTGTAATAATATCACACACCAAATCATTTTTGTTCGATCAAGTAATAAAGTTTGTCTGTGGTTTTCTTCTCAACCTTTTTGGAGGAAAGGGTGTAGTTAAAGGTGATGAAAGGAAATACACGAAGAATTAGAGGCATACCAGATGAGTGAATTGCTAGCTTGTGGGATCTCAAGAGCAGCCTAAAGATCTAAAGGAATATCACTGATTGGATTATAGATAAAAATTCTCTTCTATCCATAGTTCAAAGAACTCAATTCGGGTGAGAATGGCAGAGATAGAACCCTCATCTCCGTTCCCTGTTTTGTTCGTGCATTCATTGTATTCATTCATGTTCGTAGTATTGAAACTGAAGAGGAAAGAAGGCGATTTACGAGGTCACCTCAGTAGTTCCTTTAAATTTAACTCAAAAGGTCTGGGTTTAATTTGGGCCAGGCCAACGCAGGCACTTACTTAATCAAGACCCAACTGGAAGGTATCATGAAACATTTCTTCAATCTTTTCAAGTTCTTTGGTAACTGGAGCTGTGAATCTGCTGCTAGAAGCTCAAGTCCTCGATCTTGAAAGGATTCTTAATCCTACATTTAGAAATCCTACGTCCTCCCTTTAGATCGATCCGAAAATCTGACCGCAGTTCCAATGGACTGTCAGGCCCAACTCGTTTTATTATTTGACTGAGATAAGATATGATCATTCCTATGGAATCATCCTTCACCGTATGCCTGTCCTTGGCTGCAACCTTAATGGTGGAAGCTTGGATCTGGTCAGCCGAAAAAGAAAAAGATTTTATTCTATTCAGAGTCATTCTTTCCTCAAAATGAGGTGTTGTTATAATTGTCATGCCCCACATCAACATTAGGATTGTAACTTTAGTTACATTGTTTGGAGGGAGATTTTTAGCTACAAAAAAAAAAAAAAAAAAGAACCATATTTGCTTAATGAGGCCATAGATTTTTGGGGAGAAGTGTGAGAATTTGAGTCGATATCTAATGAAATTCATGATATACAATTCGATATCTAATTCAAATGTAAAATCTAATTTAACTTAAAACTTAGATCCCATTGTTCAAAGCTGTATATGATCCTCAACATTCTCAACCCGCATATATATGAATTAAATTAAATTTTCTTGAGTCAAACCAATGAGTACTCTTCAATCAAGCTCGGCACCTAAATACTTTCGTATACAGTACATGATCTTACATTAATATGCCCTTTCAAGAGTTATGTCCAAGACTCAATTGCAGTACCTTTCACTGTTAAGTCCATCTGCCCACCACTTGACCCACCCACAACTACTTGTTAGGTTTCAAGTCCGATCATTAAATCTTATATTAGTGATCCACAACTTAATCATTTTACTTCATGGATGATCCCCAGTATCACAAAAAACCGGTTTAACTCCTTCCCTAGCCCAATCCACAACAACTGTTCAATTAAGTTCTATGCCCAATTAATCTTATGTACATCATATATTACCCCCTCCAATTCTAGAGTCACACTCTTCGACAATAACACAACTCTTCAGCTAGTGTGTTACCATTATGTCTAAGGTAGTGTTTTGATAGAAAAAATATTATCCATGGATAAGTGTACGGGATAGAGTTTGTCCCCTGGCTTCATTGATCATATCAAATGCAAAAAGGTAAATTCATAGGATAATTTTTTTTGCTCTTATTGAGGGATACCAGCTATTCCTACATTTTTTAGGGAATAAATTGAGGGGATATCCCATGGTTAACCATGTTAACCATAGATTATCCCTTGGTTAACTTTATTCCCAGCTATCCCTTATAGTTGGCTTTTGGGAATAAAAAGGGATATCCCCTCTTATCCCCTATTTTCAAACCTACCTTAGAGTTCCATGGCCACTCATCAAAAGCTGCATTTCAATATAGCCTATTGGTTTATAGAAATAACCTTTAAAATCAAGATTGGAATCACTAATTCCAATTAATTCCAATTCCAATCATTTGTTTGGATGGAATAAAAATTTGATTCCATAACCATTCAAAATTTGAATTATATATTAGGATAGATTTGAAATTCAGACCTCTTATTAAGATTGTAAATCTGTTTTAACCAATTATAACCCAATATACCTTCCTATCTTTTTTCTCATTGACATTCCTCTTTCCTTTCTCTCACTCAACCCTCCCTAACCCTTCACACATTACTGCTAGAGATGAATTAGTATCTACATTATTATTTTTTATCACTTTTTATTATATTCTGATGAGTACAATAAAATCTAACTAGTATTTTGGTAAAACTTTTTTTTTTTATTTTTTCTTCTAATGAGTTTGATTTTGCAAATATTCTTTATAATTTTTTATGTATTTTGACATATACTTATGAAAATCTAATCTACACAAACTTTTGATTCTGATTTTGATTTTTGTATGAACCAAATGAGCGAGAGGAGTGAGTAATTCTAATTCTAATTCTAATTCTAATTTTCATGAAGTTTGATTATAATTCTGATTTTGATTAAAATTGCCAAACCAAACAAACCTTATATCCTTATATTTGCCTAATCTTTCAAGAATTATGCTTGAGGTTTTGCTCAAATATAAAGATTTATTCTATCGAGTTCACTTGTCACCTTACTTGGCATGCTCTCAACTGCTACAACTCCACTTATTAGTTTATATATTATTATTTTTTATAAGAGCTATTAATTCGGACATATTCATAGTGTCAAGTGTTGTTTGGGATTATTAGGCATTGGTTTTGATATAATTTATTAGAGAGAAAGAGGAAGTTTAAGTTAATCTAGAAGAAGATCTCGGTATACAAGGTGGAATCCAATGGAACTTAAAAATTTAAGTCATTAAATATCGGGTCCAAACATTATATCAATTCGTCTATCTCATCTAATAATTTGACATGGTACTAAACCTATTCATCATCCTTAGTAATAAATATGAAGGCAGTGCCTTTATTATTTTGATAGGAATGAAATTGGATTATGTCGAATATAAGTTAGGTTAAAATATTATCAACTTAAACTTAACCTATTTAATAAATAAGTCAAAAGTTTATATCTAAATCTAACCTTTTCATCAAATGAGTAACCTAACCCAACCTATATAGCTTATTTATTAAATGAGTCAAATCAGGTTAAATGAGTTAAGTGAATTTTTAGCGAGTTAAATAGATTTAATATATGTTAATAGGTCAAGTTAAACACGCTATGCAGGTTGTAAATGAGATAATTTCCAAATGGGTTAAATAGATTTTTTTTTTTTTCCTACACAAAACCAGGACATTAAATATATTTTTAAATATACTTTAAAAGTTTTTCTTTTCTTTCTTAATATTAAATCTCCTTAGGGAATATTTGGTATGGGATGATTTTGCCAAGGTTGTTCCTAGGATGGTGATGGGATCACCCCATTTAATTGTGATTCAAGATCATCCTACCTCTTAGATCATCCTTTAAGGATGATTCTATTAGCCTCTTTAAGAATGGCGGTGCAAGATTGGGATGATTTTGCACTAAAATTTATAGAACATGATACTCTTATTTGTAATAAATTATTATAATAGTATAATTTATATAAAACATGATCTATAAAAATAATATATTATATTATTATATTAAAATATAATATAATATTATATCATTATTATATTATATTATAATTTATTAAATAATATTATATTATACTTGACATTATTCATTAAAATATATTATTATATTACATTATATTGTACGACAATATCATATATTATATAATGATATTGTAATATAATATCAACATAATAATACTAAATTTATTATATTACTAGTATTATTATGCATAATATAACATGTAAGATACATATATTATTATTATATTATTTATTATACTAAATTATTGTATCATATTCTGCTATATTACATGATTTATATAATATTATAATATAATATTAATTTATATGTTATAATATATGATATAATTTAATATATTATATTATATATGTTGTAGTGATTTAATTACTATAAATATAATAGGAGAAATTTGATATTTTATAAATAATAATTTAGGATTTTTATGGCATACCAAATTCTTAATCCCAAATTAACTAGGTCAAATTATATTATTTCTTTTTTTTTTTAGTTCTATTCTAAATCATATTTTTTTAAGACGCAAAAATTTTAAGTCTTTGTTTATCATTTTTTTCAATGTAATACCTCTTTTCTCTAAATGTATCAAGTCACTCCTCCATATAACTGCATTTGTAAATTTGCATTGCACATGTTCAAACCATCTAACTCCATCTTTTCTTATTTATTTTGATTCAAATTAAAGTTATTTTTATCATTTTAAAAATATTTTATTTCTTATTCCATCTTTTTTTATATTACTGCACAGTCATCTTAATATTTTTTTTTCATATTCATCTAATATACGTATCTTTTTCTAACTATCCAATATTTCATATTACAAAACTTAACTGATATTATAGTTATCCAATAAGTTTTTTTAGCTTTTTTCTTAATTTAGATCACTAGTTATTTTTAACCATTATAATATATTATATCAAACACTATAAATTTTTTTATCATTAAAGGCTAAAACACCTTATGGGTAAGATCATTGCTAATAAAATCACCAAGGTGTGTGCTCCCAAAATTATAACGCAGCGCCCTTTGCAGAAATGCAAAATCTCTTGGGAATGCGATCAATATAACATATTAATTATTATTAATACCTTTTAAATATTATTTAGATTATTTGCGTTATGGTTGGCCCTGGAACCGAAATAGCGCGGCAATTATAACGCCGTCATGCAAAATTATAATATAAAACTACCTTTATCTCTTAAAAAACAAGCATATAATTTAACCGTCAATTCGCCATCCGACGTCATTGAAAACGCCAAAAATAAAAGTAAAAATAAAAAAATCAATATATTTTCGCATATCCCAAGTGGTCATCGTCGAGAAACACTGAGCACACGATATCCACACGGCGACGCTCCCCTCGCTTTTTAATTTTCTTCTCTCCGACGAGGCTCCTCTCTCCTCCAAGATCCCCGGATGGAAGCCCTCGCCTTCGCCGCAACGGCCGGGGCGAGCAGCCCTGCCTTTCGATTCCTCTTTCCCCGAACGCCCAGACCCTCTCACCATTTCTACCTTCCCACTCCCCACCGCCGCCTCACCCCCCGCCCAAGCGTCAATCCCCTCTCAATTCTCTCCAACAACTCCATCTCCCCTTCCCTCAGGTCCCGCCGCCTCCTCTCTCCCCGCTCTCTTTCCGGCGAAGCTCACGACGAAAGCGATCACGACGACGATCACCACCCCCACCACCACCATGGCCATGGTCACAGCCATGGAAGGAGGGGGAGGGGAAGCTTAATAGGGCTCAGGAGGGGATTCTTCGGTTTGCTAGGGCCGTGGGGTGGGCCGACCTGGCGGATCTTTTAAGAGAGCACCTGCAGCTGTGCTGTTGCTCCATGGCGCTGCTGCTGCTCGCCTCTGCCTGCCCGTATCTCTTCCCTGATCGAGTCGCGAAGCCCTTGCAGAATGGTCTCATTGCCATTGCCTTCCCTCTTGTCGGGGTAAGAATTTGCTAATGATTCCCCGTTTTTTCGTTATCAAACAAGAAATAAGTAGGACTCTTTGACTACCAGAAACGATGAGGAATCTTTCATGAAGAAAATTAAGTTATTAGGGTTTTATGCATATAAAAACGTAAATGTATGATTATTGAATTATGAATACTGACCAGAATTCAAAACATATCATAAATTTTAACTTGTCTTTAGCTTATCTTGACTTAATAAATATACTGGTATACTTTGTTACTTTTCCCTGAGGCAGTCTCCTCAAGCCAAATTTTTTTTTTTTCTTCTTGTGATTGTTGTTTTGACAAAGATCTGAATCATGATCAGAAAGAACATTCTCATGCAACATTTACTCATTTATAGAAATTGGACATGCACCACTGGAACAGGGATGTGAGCTTGTGGATGGTAAAATGAGGTGTAGGTGTGTGTGCGCGTGCACTCACTCGCCCACATCAAGAAAATAAAAATGTACAAGAAGCATCTATTGGCAGCATTGAAAACATGCGTTAGGGAGCAACGAGAAGTGAGGCATGCATCAGGTAGCAATGAGAAATGTGAGAACCAGTTATATTGACACCTATAGCTTTACTGATATCATTAGAGTAAATCAAAGAGTGGCCTTAGGCCCTTGTCTCTATTGTATGCAATAGATTAGCTGACAATTAATGCTCAGTGAGGTTTGTGTTTTGTACACGACTGATATGGTTGCATTCCAAATTGGATATATGAAGGAAGAATTTTGGATGACGTTGTTGAGCTGATCAATTTAACTATATTGTTGCATATTAGATGCAATTTTTAGTTGAAGCTTGAATAAATTTCAAAGTCCGACATAAATCTAAAGGGCTCAATGCATTTTAGGTTATTCCTTTAATATCTTTAATACATTGTTCAATAGAGTGGTTTGTCAGAATTTAAGTGGTACAATGTGAAGACAGAACTTCATCTAGCATTCTGTGATTCCTAATTGATGGCCAGACCTTATGCAAAATAACTACAGAGCTGCTTGAACCTTGACTGGAAACCTTGCTGCTTCTATTGATGGTGGATTGCTAGCCTTGTGGAAAAAAATCAGCTAGAAATTGCTGTATTTTGAAAGTCTTGCCACTTCTGTTATTCCTTCTAAGGCATGAAACAGGGTGACAAGACCTTGACATTGACTCTGCACTGCGTTAACTTGTATTTTCAGAATTCACCCCAAGACACTACTTTACTAGAAACTTGTTTCTTCCACCAGCTTCTCATTTCACATTGACCTTTCTAAGAGCATCAGCATTATAGACTTTATGTATTTTGATACAATGCACATGAATGAATCACTATCCTAGACTTTGAACCTCTTTTGATTAGTACTTATAATATTTTGTCTTTAGGCACCACTTACAAAATTTGTAATTTTGATTGTTACAGTGGCAATATTCTGTTAAATAGAAGAAAAAAAAAAAGCTTAAAAGCTTTGCAAATTTCTTGATTGTTATAGGAAATTTGATTATCTGGGTTCTGATTGCTTTATAAAAATGGAGAATGTAAATTAGTGACAGGAGAATGGAACAAGGTCCAGCAGTTGCCATTAGCATAGTCTATCAGTTAAAAGAGTCCATATGATGGACTGTGTTGTTAACTGCTATAATTTTATTCTGTAGCATTTTATAAATTCATATTCTTACTTTGATTAGTCTGACTTCCTTTATTTTCATCTCATTGTTTTGAAGGATGGTACCTAAAGCTTGAATCTGAATCCTGTCTATACCCATAATCAAAAGTTAAAAGAATCAATAACCTTTTATATTTCAAGTGTTTCTTTTTGTAAATTGGGAATCTCTGAGACCATTTTGTTTTACATAATTAGGTTTCAGCAGCTCTTGATGCTACTGTAAATCTTGCTGGTGGGAAGGTAAATATCCATGTCCTCATGGCTCTTGCAGCCTTTGCATCAATATTCATGGGAAACTCATTAGAAGGTGCCCTGCTTCTTGCTATGTTTAACCTGGCCCACATTGGTAAATGACCAGTAATTAATATTGAGCTCTTCTGTTCTTAATGTCCTGAAAAAAGTCTAAATGCCTGAAGTCTCTGATATATTAATGAATGGCATTTCTCTTCGCAGCGGAAGAGTATTTCACAAGCCAATCAATGATAGATGTGAAGGAACTCAAGGACAACCATCCAGATTTTGCGCTTCTGCTGGAAGTGAATGGTGATAGACTACCTCAATTCTCAAAATTAAATTACACAAAAATTCCAGTGAGTGACCTTAAAGTGGGTTCTTATATACTGGTCAGGGCTGGTGAGGTATGTGTGCAGAAATCTTTTTCTTGTTTGTACTATAAGTGGATATTTTTCTTTTATAATTCTCCATGTCAGATGTGTCGCTCATCTTATGACTGCTTGCTGTTAGACATCATTATGCACACACGATTATACCATGCACTGGGTGTAGTTACTGTTTCTGTATAATGATTATTATACCTTCTTGCCCTGACCAGCACTATAACATATATGCATTAAAAGTTTGACACATAACATTCTTGTTACCAATTATAATTTAATACATTAATGGTGTTTGATATCATTTGAAGCATTTTCTGCAATGGGTAGAGCACTGTAGATGTATCTTTTATTTCCCATTTCAAACAATGCATCGGAGTGCTGCAGCATTGATCGAGGTTATGTCTAAAGTAGGTTTAGTTAATTTTCTGATTTTATTGAGCCTTAAAGAGTAGGTTAAAGATCTTATTTTCTTGCAACTTTCGTACTATTTCCAGAGCTATTTTCTAGTGAATTTCTAAGTCCTATTATGTGTGGGTTTATCATTAATAAGTCCTACTTTAGAGGTTAGGTCAGAAAATTTTCAAATTCATCAAGATTGTGATTTGGAAAGATTTTGATGATTTTTTTTGGATCTTTTGGGAATTTACCACTACTAGAAATTCTTTAGTTATCTCTTTTTTATGTTGAGTTTTGCATTGACTAAGGGTCTTATTTTGAGTCAAATAATGTAAGTCTGTAACCTAGGTCCATTATAGGTAAATTTGGGAGTTCTTATATGAACAAGAAAAGTTGTTCTAGAGTTGTTTGAGTGTTTCTAAAAATAGGTGTATCAGGAGCGTTAAATTATGTATTATTTATGAATTTGATTGAATGAAGTGACTCGTTCATGGAGATTTTACCCTCTAATATCATCATCTCTCTTCTTTGTATTTTTCTCCCCTATTCAACACCTTTTTCCTTCTACTTTCCCACTGTTTTGGTTGTGGATAAATATTCAGATCTAATCAGATTTGAAATTTGTTTCTCCTCATATCTATATTACTTGCACTCCTTGCTCAAAGGGGCTGCATCAAGCATCCCAGCCATGATAATTTTGTTGTTGCGAACAATTGCTGAAAATTGTTGGATTTTAATCTCACTTCGCCAGTTGCCATATGATTCTCTAGATTTCAATAGGTAATTACGGATTTTTAAAGATATTGTCATGGTGAGCAGGATTTTTGTTGGTCATCAAATCAGGGTTCCCTCTTTCTCTGTCTGTCTATGTTTGCCTCCAAACTTTGTCTTTAATGATCAATAAATGAAGGACAATAATCTTGCAAAAGATTTTTAGAAGCTGAACAATGCATTATTAATCTAGGTATTGCCACTTTCTTCATCGAGAGGCCTTTTAGTCCTCAAGGTTTTAAAAGCAGCGCATATGCTGTTGCATATGTGGTTGGTATTTTTGAGATATTGAAAAATAAATAAGAATGATAAAAAGGATAAAAATAATTGAAAATTAAAAATAAAAATATTTTTTTAAAATGAATTATACACTTTCACACATTTGAAAGCCAATTCTAGTTGTATTGCATGCTAACCTAAAGAAATCAACAATATGTCGCTGTACTCTGTGTTCACATTTCAAGTACTCTAATGCAACCAGCAAATGTACCAATAATAAATGAAAAGAGAAATGAGAAGAAAATGAACCCACTAGCATAGAGCTCAGGTTGCATATGAAGGCCACCCAAGTGTAAATGAGCACCTAATGGCCCACTGTGTGGGACTACATCATCATACGCAGCCACATGAACCAAAATTTGAAACCGATTTCTTGTTTTGTTTATCAAATCATGTTGTTTTTACCTCTTATCCTTTTGTTGCATGTATCTGAACACTATTGGTCTTTCTTCTTAAATGCTGTCTTTTTATTTTTTATTTTATATATTAGTTTTTCAAACACAAAGTATTTGAACAAGGTTTGCCATATCGATTCATACCAACCATATTGTCTTGGTAAGGTGCTGGTATGGTAGTGAGTTTTAATTTGGTATGAATTGAATTGATCCAAATTGGCTCGTACTGTCAGTATTGAGAGTAAAAACAGAATGGCATTCTATCTTGGTACCGGATGTTTATCATATTATACCGGACCGATGATGTACCAATTTTATGGATCTTGTATATTGCCTCCTCTTTGTTTGAAAGTAACATTTTAATTCTAGTTGACAATGTTGTTGAGGATGAACTTTCAATGGCACTAAGGTTCTCATATACTAAGCTGTTGATATTGTATGTGATATTTTTGTTGATTAATATGGAATTTATTATTCTGGAATATCATCATTGAATTAATGTGCATATATATGCAAAGTATAAGTAGAAATTATACTGTATAGATGGTGTCTGCAACAATTTGGACTTTGAGCTTAACATTGCTTGCTTATTTCTTGGTGTGGTTTCTTATGATTCACTTATAATTAGGTGGCATGGCTTAGCATCCATGCATTTTGATCAGGTTTGGTCTACATTATCATTTTAATCAAGTTCAAAGACTTGGAGGCTGATAATGATAAATTTCTGTCATGAAATTTTGATGTAATATGTTTTTGGCATGGCATGCCATCCCATGCCGATCAGTATGCTGTTGTACTGGGTATATTGTATAGGTACTGGTATAGAGGGTGTACCAACATCTAATATGCCCCTATACCGAGCATAAGTGGCGTGCAGATATTATGTTAGTATTTTATCGGTATGCCTCTCGGTACCAAGATGAGGAACTGGGTTATGGATAATCAGCCACACTGATACTTAATTTTTCTTAAAATACTCTTTTTACTAGTAAACAATGCTTGAAAAATTACTTTCTTTCATATTTTGTTTATGCTAGTATGAAGCTGTTGATACTGTTATCTTTATCAACATCTACATGTTTGCTGAAGGTAATTTGTGTTTTACATTAGATTTTATTAATCAATTATTAATTCATTCCTTTGTACATCATGGAATCATATTTATTGAATTATTTAATACATACTTCACCATCTTTGTTTTCTTGCTATACCTAGCCATTACACATTTTTTCCTTTTTTAGAGGACTACCATTACAAAACATGACATGTTACAATATTCTTGTTTATGAATGACCCATATGGTTATGGCGCATGGTTTTTTTCACCCTAGGCATGCATTAATGCCTTGGGCACTTTGTGTTATACCTTGTGTTATACCTGAAGTGCTATAAGTGTTGCTGTCCTTTCTGGCCATCGATTTTCAAAAGCCGAAAGTAACCCAGAAAGAGTGGTAAGAAAGGTATTATTTAGGTTTCTTGATTTTGTATAGGTACCAAAGATCTTCCTGTGTATAACTGATGCGGGACTAAAATTAGGCTCGCTTGTGCTCTGGCATACTCTCCCTGTTCAAGTCCTAGCACCGTTATCGGGTTAATGGTCCAAATTTAGATCCATATCCAATTAAATCTAATCAAGAGCACATAGAGCCTATTTACAATATCTCTTAGTCCTCATGGGTCATCACCAAGTCCACTCTGATATCATTTTGTAGTAACTCAGGACCTTATCTAAAAAGGTTAATCAAGAACACTCCTTGATTCTATAGTAGTACCCAAGATCTCTGTAATCCATAGCTAATGTGGGACTATGCACATGCTAGGTTCTCACACTTTTGGTTGTGTAAACTATGATACTTGGCCTAGAAACACACATCTTGTGTGGAGCATTGTGGGACAACTATGCAAGATTTTTGTTTTTTTTCCAAACAGTCTTGTGAGTGGAATTGCCTCGTCTTAGAGGTTTGTATCTTCCCAAGTGATTGATACAAGTATTGTTGGGCAATGAGAATTATTGGAACTCTAGACATATTTCCCTTATTGAATTTGTCAATCACTTTGTCTTTGTTCCCTTCCTGTGTGCTAGAGTAGAGTTTCTTAATCAGGGTATCATATTTTCCATATCATGGAGTACATGTTCAGTCGTGCTTCATATATTTTCAAGGGTTTTTCAATACACTTAATGCTTATATTCTTATTTCAAGTTTGTTTATTTTGATTAGGCTGTGCCAGTGGATGGGGAGGTCTTTCAAGGTGCATCTACAATTACCATTGAACATTTAACTGGAGAAACTAAACCTCTAGAAAGAAAGGCTGGAGATAGTATTCCTGGGGGTGCCAGGAATTTGGATGGAATGATGATTGTTAAGGTCTGTTTGAATTTTCGTTACAAGTTATATTGTTATGTTAGATCATCTTAATACTATTCTTTATTCTCCCGGTTTCTTGTCAAGCAGATATGGTTCTTTGAGGTGATATTTTTTCTTCTTTTTTCCATGATGACTCTCCTTTTATGGCTTCTTCTAGTACTTTGATTCCTTTTGACTTCAGGAGCCTTCAAAGGAGAGGTCATTTTAAGAGGTAGCAAGAAGATAATAGATGCAAGTAGTTGACAAAGGAATCGTATTGCCTAACATATAATTACCATCATAAGGAGCTGCACT
Organism: Calamus simplicifolius; assembly: GCA_900491605.1. Taxonomy (NCBI): domain Eukaryota; kingdom Viridiplantae; phylum Streptophyta; class Magnoliopsida; order Arecales; family Arecaceae; genus Calamus; species Calamus simplicifolius. The sequence goes on along the minus strand of UESW01002526.1, from coordinate 57,325 downwards.
GATCTCATTCATTTTTTCATATGTGTCTACATTTGTCTAAAAATATTACAATTTTATCTCTTGGCCTTGGCAAGTTGTCCATTTTGTATGCTTTTTTTATTGATGAAACAATCATATTTTTCACCCAAAAAGATAAAATCATCATTTTTCTCTTTTGAGCAGTTTTTACAAATACTTTGTATGGTTCTGTCAACTACATGAAATTATAAACATGTTTTTAAAATGCATATAATTTGCTGCAGTGTATTATTAGGGATTTCCATATCTATGCTGAAAGATATGCATATTTCCAAACCATAACTGGCACTATAATATTGTCCTTATCTTGGGAAGCATATCAGTTCATATGCTCCCATATCATAGTATGGTAACTTTCGTTGTGGTATATTGAACAATGGTAGTTATTACTGATCTAGGTGATTATCTTTTACATCAATTCCTTTTTTTATGCTTTTTAAAGATGCAATTTTCCATATAATGCTAATCTGATGGTACTTTGTGGTTTGGAAACTCAATGTTGTTTAAAATCAAATAATCGGCCCTTAATCCAAGAACTCATTAGCATTTTTATGTGATGTGGGGTGTACTGTTCCGGATTGCTCATTCATGGTTCATTTTTTTCCCCTATGGTCATTTTCATTTTGAGGTTTACATATATGCTGATTGCTCATTCCATCACTAATTCTATGTCTACTGACTCTTGTCTTCGAATTTATTTATTTGTAGCTATCTTGCAACCTTTTTCATTGCTCTTATGTAGGCAACAAAGTCTTGGAAGGATTCAACAATAAACAAGATTGTGCAGTTGACCGAAGAAGGGAAGCTAAATAAGCCAAAGCTACAAAGGTGGCTAGATGAATTTGGGGAGTATTATAGCAAGGTTGTTGTTGCTCTATCTTTGGTGATTGCTCTGATTGGACCATTTCTTTTTAATTGGCCATTCATTGGAAACTCAGGTATTTTCTTGTTGTACAAAATTATTGCTTGTTGTTTCTGATGCTGCACATGTATTTCTCTGATCTGCATATTTGTTAGTTCTCATTAAACTTGTATATCTTTCTAGCAGTTTGGTTGAACCTTCCAAGCATGCTCCATGATGAGCATTCCATTTACCACAAATTATATTCTTTTGCAAATGGTAGTCTCAATTTGTAATGAATTCTTTCGGCACGTTGTGTCTGTACATATTTAGTATTTTGCAAACTGTAACACATTTAGCTCTGACCCATATCTACACCTGTCACATTGCTCACAGCTATGCTTGAGTTTAGGCAGTGTACTTTCATGGCTGCCATCGTGTAGTGTCTGGGCTTCTTAGAGGAACTATTTTGCTGGTTGTCAGGGCAGTGAGGGTGTGCAGTGACATAGGTCTGTGATTTTGCATTTACTGGTAAACAGTGTGCAAAACCGTTTCCAGAAACCAAACTATCAAACTGAAATGTTTGATTCAATATTTCACGCAATTATGGTATGGTCCATGTCCCTGACGCCACAACTGTTCACTTTTCTCTTGACCTTTTTTTTGTTTGTTTTGGGGCCCACTTGAAGTGCTTATATAGTACATTATGTAAGCTTATAGGATGATTTTATGATCAATGTCTAAAGTTGATGCATGGGCAGAATGGAATTCACCCAGTAACAAGGCACTAAGCAGGTGCTTGGGTAGGCATTTAGAGATCTGGGCAGCTAACAAAGAAATCATAGAAATAGAATATAAAAATAAATTCTCAAAAACAATACAAGTCCAAGAAATGCATTTCAACATCTAAAACGTATCAAAGTTGACTTTGTGGCAGCAGAAGCGGTAGTTACTCTCCCTTGCACTGCTCACAGCACCATCAGCAATAACAACCTTGGTCATTTTCTCTGGTGGAGCCAGCCGCAATAGCAGCTGTCCTTCTGGTGGCAGTAGCAATAGAAAGGAAGAAGGGAAGAAATCGAGGAAAGAGGATGAGGAGAAGGTATAAAAAAATTACAAGCATATGTGCTGTTTGCTTTCACCATGCCTGATATTGTTGGCTCTGGGTCCCACGGCCACTAAATTCCACTACTGTTGCTCTTTTCTTCCTTTTCTTCCTGTCTCCCCTTTCTTGATTAACCTAGGGCACAATGGAATGGGATTATGGGATAGTGTGGTGACTGTACAAATCATGCCCTACTTGCCTGACCCAAGCACTCGCCTATGTGCCTGTAAGATGTCTCAGATGTCTTGGCATCTTCCAGTGCATTACTTGTGTTGACCTAGCTTGCAACTTTAGTTGAGGTGCCCGAAAAATATGGAACATTTTGTTAAGCCAAGTTTCCTAGTACATCAGAAGTTACTGATTTTAATAATCATAGAAACCTTCACAGTTTTTGACAAAACTGAACCACATTAAAAAAAAAAAATGATTGAATTATAGCAAAAGAAAATGGGATGCCATTTAGCATCTTGCTGTTGTCTTCTGCAAGGAACATAATACTTCCCTTTTCTTTGAGTTCTCTTGAATCAATACATAAAACACTTATACCTATTGTGTTCTTCCAAATTTGTGATGGAAAGGGCTTTAAAGTAAATTTTTTCATACATAACAAAAACTAAAGGACTTGATAAGAGTTTACATTAACTAGTTATGTCAACATCTCAAGGGATAATAATTGGAATTATGAAAAGCTGGCATTCAAATTCTAACTGCTATCTGAACTTTCTCAACTTATGCTTCGTAAGATGTGTATGCATTCTATAACTGAAAAATGTTCCCTTTTGTTGTATGGAGAAGTTCTAAATAAGTAATATATGTAGTGCTTTGATCTATCATTTTTCTCTGTTCAAATTTGTATCTGTATAACGTTTCTCTGACAACATTTTCTCTTGTAGTTTCCAGGGGCTCAGTTTACCGTGCTTTGGGGTTTATGGTAGCAGCATCTCCATGTGCATTGGCTGTAGCTCCTTTAGCATATGCTACTGCAATCAGTGCATGTGCTAAGAAGGTAATAGTCACTCTTATGTGCCTTCCAGTGGTAGAATTGTACCAACATGTCATGCTTGAATAATCTATTGATCATTACTCTATTTACCCTTAATCTTTATAGATGTTTGGTGTGTTTTTATGGGTAGCCACTTGTTCACATATTGTTAGAAGTTCATTTAAAATATGTTCTAATAGGGGTGAGCAATGGCTTAGGGTGACCCATAAACCAATACCAATCCAATTTGATAGGGTTAAATTGATTCGGTTTTGCATGTTAATAGGGTTGGATGACTTGGTTCTAGGTCCAAAATCTTGTAATTGACTGTTATTGGGTTAGTTCTTGATTCGAGGGTTTGGTTCTTCAGTTCTGACTCAAGAACCAACCACTCTCTTTTTTAGTAGATCTTTTTTTTTTTAAAAAAAAGGTTATACGTTTGGGGTTCAAACTTGGGGCATCATATGTATTAAATTAGTCTACCATCTCTACTAAAAGATCTTAAGTATTAACTTAGTTGACAAATATTATATATATCAGATATATGTCAAACAAAAAAAAAAGAAAAAAAAATCAGTTATGCATGAAACCGATAGGAAACTAAAACAATCTGAACAGGTTGGTTTTGGGTTGGTTCTACGATAGGATTACTTTTTGGGTCCAAAATTCTGAAACTGATCCTGATTGGGTTGGTTGTTAGTTCTAGCCTAGAACCAAATCAATCAGACCCATGCTCACCCTTATTCTAAAATTATTTCTTGATGCATACAATATCCCTTTTGGTTTACTTTTAGGCCTGGAAGGAAAAACCCAACCTCTAATAACTGCATATGATTCTATGCTCTTGTCTTTACTTCTTTCTGAGCAAGTCTTTATTGTGCACACCCTCTCCAATTGATGCAAAATAAATAGAAAATAAGGTCAAGAAGAATACATATTTTAACAAATGAGACACAAAGCTATATGTTATTCTTCTTGAAGTCATGTGGTAGCTAACTACATTTCACCATAAGGAAGAGATTACCATTGTAGGCAATTTTACACACAGCCTTGTTGTGTTGGAAAATAGCCAGTCATATTAATCATTCAGTTACCACCAATTTTTACACAGGATCAGCACAAGAATTATCTTGGAACAAGGAACCATAAAGTTTGAAAATATTTGTCTTGGATTCAAGAATTTCCAAGCTTTTACTTGAGGAAAAAGATACCTTGGCCTTTTGTTATGCCTTAAAGGTAGCCTGCAGTCTCGATCATTCAGACAGCAAAAGTTCTCCTTTTACTAGTTTTATCTGATATATATTTCCTCTGATCTTGTCTTATTGCATTCTCTTGAGGAAAGATCTTAGAGCAATTAAGCAAGGCTTCTTTCATAAATTATCTGATTTCTTATTTACATTGTAATAATTTTAGCGTTGTTATCGCATTTTTCTCTAGTTTTAGTTTCAATCTGTTTTGCAAGTTGAAATCTAGGTGCTTATTTCTGAAATTTTTCATTAAGTGTTATCTTCCCTTTAACGGGGAGTGCACAGTTTTCACTTTTGCCTGGCCTCATGAACATCAGTAGTCAGGGCACTAAATGAGGCCAGTACAAGAAAACATATTCTTCCTTCGGTTGTTCCTCTTTTTTTTTTACCTTCATTATATCACACAAGTGGCCAAGAAAGCTTTTTAAGAAAAATTAGCTACCTTTGACAAACTGAGCCCAAGTCTGGAAGTTTCTTTGGGGAGGGAAACAATGTCATTTAATGGTTGAGAGTTTTTACGAGTATGCTGTTTGTTTTTTTTTCACTTAATTTGAAAACTTAAATTCTGAATCTCCAACTGATTAAAGAAAAAAAAAGTTTTCTTCTATTAGCATTGTTAAATTCATACATATGATATTCATTCCTTAAAGACTTGAATTTCTGAAAATGTACAGGTGTTACTCTCTATTATAACTTGATGATGTGGCAGATAAAATGGTAAATTTATGCATTGATGTATATATTAAGGGCATATTTAGTATCAATCATTTTCCTGTCCTTGTTTTTAAGAACATGAGAATTGACATAAAAATCATTTATGTACTATTATAGTTGTACTTTTAAAAATCGTTATGACTTCTTGAAGAAGTGAAAGCAAGAAAAATAAGGAACCTGACTTTTCCAATCATACTCCTCCCACCAACTCTTTGCTCCTTTTTCTCCAAAACATTTTGATTCCTGTTTTCCTCTTTGTTACTATCATGAATGCTGTCACCACCGTTGCCACCTTTGTTACATGGACCCACATTTGTTTGCCAAGTGAATGTGTGCCTAAGTGTCTGGTCTTTTCTATATCGAAGATTTCATTCTATGCAGTTTTGTCCAAGTGTTGTAAAATTTCTCTGTTTTTATCAGATGTGAGTACTCTAGGCTAATTTGAAGGGTCTAAGTAACAGACCTTATGTCTGCAAGTTTCTTATGCTCTTTTTATGTCTTTTTTACCTTTTTCAATTCCCAAATGTTTTTGGATTTCATAAAGGCGCTTTTTTTATTTTTTTATTCTTTGTATTTCAATTGTTTGTCCTTGCAAGATGTACCTGTATCTAAAACCTTGGCTGTATGGCCATGGATCTGACATTGATGGTAGGTGTATTTTGAAGTCTAAAGGCTTGATTGCTTCTAGCATTGCATGCTTATATCAATTATCACAATTTAAAGTGATTACGGAGAGCTTAAGTAAGATGCTCAAGTGGTGCACCTAGATTCTTGTTTGGAAATTATTTGCAACTTTTGGGAACTCCAAGGAAAATTGCTAGAACAACAGAGTGAATTTTGTAGTTTTCCGAGATTGCATATGTTGAAATTTTCTTTTATTTTATGCATAATATTTTAAACTCTTAATATTATTGATTATTTTATTACTTCTGTTTTTATCTTCTTATTTTTGTCTTATGAGTATGGTTAATACAATGTTATTAGTGTATATTGTTTTGTTCCTTTGTTTTTGCAGGGAATTTTGCTGAAAGGTGGGCATGTATTGGATGCCCTTGCAGCTTGTCAGTCCATCGCATTTGATAAAACTGGGACTCTGACGACAGGGAAGCTTATGTGCAAGGCCATTGAGCCCATTCATGGGCACTTGGAAGGAAGGATCAGATCTAAGGTTCCATCATGTTGTATTCCAGATTGTGAAAGTGAAGCTCTAGCTGTTGCTGCAGCAATGGAGAAAGGAACAACTCATCCTATTGGAAGGTAAAATAATGACCATGAAGAAATAATAACAATGGAATTTTTTGGATGTCTTTATGTTGTTTTCATAAGAATAATGATTTTCAAAAAGAATTAATCCTCATCGGAAAGGAAAAGCTCAATGAATTTTTTGCTACTTGGTTTTCGATTCTTTTTTGATGGGTAGAAGCTCAAGGGTAAGGTTCACCATTTTGGTACCAAATTTCACACCAGTATTGATATCAGTACAGTATCGGTATGCGTGGTACATAAGTTGGTTCAACATATTGAGACTTGGTACACATCGATATTGAGTCTCAGTTTAGTACCGATATGATATGTTACGCCTTGCATAGGAGGTATACATCAATAAACATATCATGCTCTGGAGTATACATTACCAAAACTTAAGCATTTTATCAAAAAATACAGGTACAAGTTGAAGTCATACAAAAAGATCTAAACTACATTCAAACTTGCTGCAATTCCCTATCCTGGGATCTTAGAGTGTTGCTAATGATTCTCATTGTAGTTTTCCATTTATCAACTTTTTAAACAAAAAATTTGCATGAAAAGCTCTCCTATCTCCATAACACTATTGAAATGTCATGCAAATTTTGTTCCAAATTTTGTTCCTTTTTCTATTCAAACTTTGTATTATTATATGATTTTTGATTACCTCATTCCAAATCATGAACTTTCATTCATATATAATTTGTTGACTTGCTTTTCTCTTCTCGATTTCCTTAATTTCTGCTAAATCATGATCAATAAATCACTCTGGTTCCACTAGACCCTTTTTTGTGTAATAAGGGAAAAAAAGAAACAAGTGAATCATATCACAAACTTTCTTATGTTTTTTAATCGGCAGATTTTTTTCCCCATAATCCCTCCTGACCCTCGAGTTTTTATTTTTCCTATTTGGTGTAATTGAAAAGAGCCGACCTCAATTAGTTTGGGATCAATGCTTTGTTGTTGTTGGTAGTGGTGGTGTAATTGAAAAAGAAAAGAAGTAAACTCTTTTTAACTATGCCTGCTTGGCTTGCTTCTCTTTCTCATATTCTTCCTAATTTTCTCATAAATCCCAACCAAGGAAACACTCCTGAGTTTTTGACATGGTTTGTTTATTTCCATCTTTGTATGACAAAGAAAAAGAAGTGATCTCTCTTGGAGAGAATATTTTCTACTTGCAGTTTTACTCAACTCAACTCATTTAAGCCTTTTTCCAACTACATGGGGTCGACTACATGAATCTGCTTCTTCCACTCTGCTCTATTAGGACTAAGTCGACGCTCAAAATTTCTACTTGCAGTTTTGAATTATCAAAATATTTTCCAAACCATGGATTTCTTAGCCAAGCCTAATTTGCTAGCTCCATTCTCTCTTCCAAAGTCTCTACTAATTCCCATATCATGTATCTCTTCTAAGTCTACAGCATAGATAGTCTATTAGATGTGCTTGTCTCTAATGTGCATGTTAGCTAGTAAATTTAAAAAAGGAAGGGTGAGTGTGGAATGTATGTGTTGATCACTTTCATGATGAAGAATGTGTACCAATTTCATATTTTGGACTTTGATTGTTCCATCATTCTCTTCCATTTAATAGAATAATAGTGAATCCTATAATTTGTTTTATGCTTCCTCTATCCGATTCAAGAAGCTTACTCCATTCTAAATATTGATGGTCATGTTGTTATTGCACTACTTTGTTAAGGGAGAGTGGATTCTTATTGATATGGAGAACTATTGCAACCTACGTGAATGACATGCACACATCTTTCTCACATCTTCCTTGTTCTTCTAGACAGCTTCAAACTCCTGTCATTAGGGAGACAGGTTTATATTGAACATGACCATGCATCTTAACGATCATTCATGATTGTTTTCCTAAATGGTTCCACTTCTATGCATCCTCCAATATGCTCATATTATTCCTATAATTTCTAGATTTGCTGCAAGATAAGAATCATGAGTATTTTCATCTTTCTGGTTTCTTTCTCGTCTCCATGGACACCTTTTGCTTTTTGATATTCTGATCCATGCAACTCTGGCATCATCACCTTGTCATAATCTAATCACATGTCTTAGAAGCATGCTGTAGTCAAATTATGTCAGAAACTTATTTCAAATTCACTTGTCTTCTTTTTTTCCTTTAACTATATCTTGTTTATTTCATCAGTCTAGAATATAGCAAAAATGATCACATGATGTTTCCACTGGTAATCAGTAAATCATGGTCTTTTCCATTGGTTTTTTGCTGCATATACTCTAGTTTTGTTCTAATGAGTACTGGCATACATCCTGTACCTTTTTTCATGATTTATAAACATTCAATCCAATCCTAGTGCTGTAACGAATCATACATCGTCCATAAATAATACATGACATAGAGCCTTATCATAGAAGCCATTTCATATATAACATGTGCAAAGATATAGCAAGTGTAAACATGGGTATACAGGCCCACCTAGAAAATTCTGTATCTTTTCACAACTAAATCTAAAATCTCTTATTACTGTGATAAATGTCTTAGACATTCCGGCATCCTAACTTGTAATTATCAATATCTCATTTGAAGGTAAACATTTATATTTGCCAAGTTAGTTGAGTCTGAGTTTTGTAAAATGTCTCTTTATCTCAATTAATCTATATGCATATGTTGTTTTCTTTAGCGTGATTTTTTCGGCCTGGTTCTGTCACTTACAATCTTCTTTTACTGGCTGGCCACTCTATAAAGGGAAGAAATTGAACTCGATTTATTTTGAAATTTTTTTAATTATTTTTCCATGATGTATCAAATCATGAAAACTTATTCTTGATTTTTTTACTTGTACGATCAGTTTATATATATTTCCCAGGAAAAGATTGTTCAACTTATGTATGCACTTTAAACAACTTTATTTTCATATGGCTTTCTGCCTGCTTGCTCTGCAGAGCAGTTGTAGATCACAGTCTAGGGAAAGACCTTCCAGACATTTCTGTTGAAAGCTTTGAGAGTCTACCTGGCAGAGGTCTTTTTGCAACATTGACTGGTATCAAGGTAATAGTCTTCATCTAAACTCAGTTTACTTATATCAGCTCTCTGTTTGATTTATCGAAGCATGCTTCATTTTTGTTACAGGCTGTATTATCTCAGCCAAGGTTTTAAATTAAAATCTCATGGGACAAGTTTGTCCTGGACTTTTCATGGGAAGGGACATGCCACCATTCCACCTTGCCTTGACACTGGAGAAGGGAGATAACCCTAGAATGTGTCAATCAGGACAATTGGACAATGGTGGGACGGTCTCATTAGATACTTGAGATAGCACCTTGTCGTAGCATCCCAAGAAACATCCTGTTAGGATTTGAAACCATGATCCAGCATTTCTTGTGAAATGGCTCAATTCTTTTATTAAACTCTTTCTTTTAAATTTTGATACAAACCCTCAACAAACAATAATATTTTACTGGTTACTGCTAATTATCAAGTGGCAGGCCTCCATGCAACAACTCTGTTATCTTTTGCATTGCAAGTCTTTATTTGTTTGCTCATCATTTTTTTTCCAAAAATTAAATGGTCATGTGTACTCTCTTATCCTTTCCTGTTGTGCAGTTATGATGACTATTTTCACCATTAGTGTTCATTTTCTTTGCCTTCCACATGTAAACATCTCAAATTTGATAAATTTGTTTACAAGCTTATGCTTATGTCCTACCTGTTCAGGGAAATAGGGCAATGATGGAGAGTTGTGTCCCTTAACCCTGATGTTAATCATTTTAAAAAATATAATGAACTATAAAAATGGTATGAAGAGCAGGGATTGGTGGGATTTTACTCCAATTTAATGTTTATCTTTAAAAAAATTAATCGATCAGGTTTTACTGATTTATGTTATTAGATTTTGGACTAATTTGTGATTGCTAGTGATGTTTGATGGATGGGTGAGATCAGTCATCCTATGCAGTCTGGGAAGTCTAGTTGGTATTTATCTGAACTCATGATGGCCAGTGTCTGAGATAATGCATAATTTGATTTAGGAAACCACCTATTAAATGGAATGTAGGTGCCACAGCATGAGGGTCTCATCTAATAAAACAAATTGGTTGAGCATTGAAATTACTATGACATTGAGACAAAAAAGTGGGGGAGGTGAACATTTTGGAAGACTAGGGGAATCCAACCTTTCCAATGACTCTTTTCTTGTGGTGGTCCATACCAGCCTGTCTTGGTCCCATGTCAGTGCATGCTACTCCAATATGGTCTGGGACATGCATTTCAGTTGCCATTGAGCCTTTGTCATGATTGGGCATGCAACTAGCATGAGAAGACATAAGATGGGCTGTCCTAGCCAGCAATACAAGCTTCCAACAATTTTTGTACTATGTGTACCAGAATTGCAATGCATTATTGCATAAAGTCAGCTGTGCATCTTCTATGAACGAGTTTGTGTGCATGTGTACATATATTTGTGCATGCAAAACATGTATATGAGTGCATATAAAATGACTCTTTTCTTTCATATCTTTGCTAATTGTCGGCAGAGGTCCATACGTTTGCAGTAAGAAAAATACAATCTTGTAGGATTTTACTGTTTGACTGAATAAATGTTAGCTGACTGATAGAAATTCTCCTTTTCAGTTAGACTCTGGCTTATTTAGTAAAAATAGTCATCTGATACATTCTTCTTGGTCAAGCCTACAGAAATTTCCTCTCCCAGGAGTCTCTTTCGACATCATAAAGATAAATAAATGCAAGTAAATGGGCCTGAGCGAATTTATGAAGAACAATATTTGTAACTTAGATCGCTGTGGCTGGACATGTTATTTCGTATTCAAAAGGTGGAAAGAATGATTATGTATCACATGTTCGAATACAAAATTATACTCTTAGTTTAGGCCCACTGCAACAGTATGTGGTCTTTTCTTTACTAAGTAATGCTTTCTTGCATACCATTGCTATGTGCTTGTCTGCATGATTTTGTGGACCACTTTTATCTCTACATGGATATAAATGAGAGGATTTGAAAAAGCAAACCAATTTTTCTTGTTAGATCTTTGTGTGAAGCTCCTCATGCTGCCTACTAGTTTAACACTCCAATCTCTCTTTTTGATATAGTCAGTAACTGGAGATCAAGAGCTTTTAAAGGCATCACTTGGCTCTGTCGAGTACATTGCCTCGTTGTGTAAATCTAGTGATGACTCTGAAAAAATAAAGGAATCAGTGAGGACATCTGCTTATGGTGATGATTTTGTTCAAGCTGCTCTCTCTGTCAATAAGAAGGCAAGTCATCTTTTGTCATGTACTTGTCTAAGTTTTCAAATTTAGGAAGGATTTATTCCTAAGATAGCACAGTAAATCTTGCAAACATGGATGACTTGCATCTGAGGTGATTCATGACAGAATATGCTTTATTTCTCTATTATCATTATCTCTTCTTCCCTTGGTTAACGTAAAGCATTCCCCAACCATCTCTAAAAGATTTTTTAGCTGATGTAATTTCCAAGATAGACTTGTATTTATCACTTAAAATAAGATATCTATGTTGGCCACTAGGAAATTGGTGTTTTAAAATGGCTTCTAATGTTAAACAAGCTGTCGAATGAAATGGACGGTTTTGTCAACATCCTTGTGCAGGGTAAAATCTGGGTACTAAATGAAAGTTGAGAATAATAATTTGCTGATTTTATCCTTGTGTGATGTTGTCATTTTTAATATAAGGATATTAGAAAGGGATGGTAGTGTAGAGACATGTGGCCATCCAAGGACCATCAAAAGTTCCTTAAAAGTAAGAAAAAGTGGTAAAAAGAAAATTACTGATACAGACTTTCAAATTGTAGCAAGTTCACAAGTTTTGGCGAATATAAGTTAGTTCAACCACTTACTATAGTGAAATGGTTGAAAAGGTCACCTTTGTGTCAATAATGATAGAAACAATCAGCAGTCATGATTTCCTTCCATTTATGAGTGAAATTGTACATTTGAGATTCTTCTTAAAAAGCCATCAAGGATGCATATATATCCAGTATATGAACAAGTTCAAGTTGCCCAAGGGGTGGATCTAGGATTTTCCAAAAAAAAAGGGGGGGGGGGGGGATAATATAGGCATAAAAACATTAACTAATATAATAATAGCATAAACAGCCAAGCAATTTGTTGTGCAATCTAATTATGGATTTCTCACATCTCATGACTTTTAGATCGATTGGTTTTGGGTCAAATAGGAAGAACTAGAATCGTCCCCTTTGGAAAGTGCCTACTACACTTAATGGCTTAAGCTGCTGTTTCCATTTCTTCGCTGACCCATCATGCAAAAGTCCAATACACATTTTAAATAAGGGCTTGTCTGACAGAATCCCGCTAGACTCAGTGGGATAGGCTGAGACAAGGAGGGGTTGGGGGCTAAGGAGGTGGGAGAGGAGGCAGGAAGCACAAGAAAGAACCAGGGGGGGAGGGGGGGAGAATTTAATTAAAATTAAAAAGCTAAGAGTATAAGATCTCTATTTCAATTAGATGAAATTATGGTCACTAAAGTTTAGGGAAGAGACATGGTATTTATTGGGCAACATATCTGGAGAGGGGGCATTTTTCTTATTAGAGAAATAATAGGAGCTAGCATATATTATCACATGAATTTGGGGGTGAGCCCAGCATTTTCCTTTAGATAAATAAACTACAAGTCTGGGAGGAGCCATCCACCCCATGTGCGCATGTGTAATCCACTTTTAATCTTCCCAAGATGAAGAATGTTTGGTACTTGATATACTATTAATTCATATTACAATGAATGAGTTAGTTTTTATGCTTAGTGAGTTTGTGAATCATATCTTATATCCTTATTCTTAACTATCCCTAGCCATTCTCTTGCTACTAGGCCTAGTCACAGCAGCTCAGCCCTTTTAAGCCTCCGGGCTTTGGCCAAAATTTTAGGCCTAGTGGGCTAGGCTGGCCCTGATAAATAGGCCTATTTAATAAATAAACTGGGCTTGGGCTTGGATGTTAAAGCTCGGTCTAGGCTCGGCCTAGCTTGAATTTTAATATATTATGATTTTTTTCTCTCGGTGTTATTTTTATGTGATGTATTTGTGGTCTTAATTGATAATTATTGTTGATGTAAACTTAGTTGGACAATATACATGTTGTAGATTGCTGGCAATATTTAGCTATTCATATTGAACCTTTTTTTTTTTTGGAGTATTTTGAAGCAATTTAGTACTTTTAAAGGTTGAAAAAAATAGATAGGAAACCCAAGGCTTGGCCCAAGTCTGAAGCCCATGTTTGGCCTGGAAGTTACCAAAGGTTGGGCTGGGCCTGGGCCTAAGTAAGTTGTCAAACGTTCGGCTAAGTTTGGCCTAGGCTGGGCCCATGATAGGTTTGCTTGCTACTATTGTGATTAGTTTAATAATTCGAATGGTTGATTAAGAACAAAAAGATATGAATTATTTAACATTATACGTGGTACTGTGTATTGAAAAACTTCCCAATTGCACCATGATATCTTGGTACCAAATAATGTTCTCCAAAATGCTAACCAAAAATCCTTTTCTAATTTTTTATTATTTTCTGTTTCTTTTCTTTGAATTTTTATCTTATTCCAGGCTCTATTATGATTTTTCTACAATTTTAGTCCTAAACTACTGAGCTGAATAAGTTTTAAAATTTTAAAAAATGTTGCAGTTTTTTTTGATTCAGACTCAGATGAAAACTAAATCTATATGATTTTTTTTGTGCATTGATATGTAAGGGGAAATCTTTATTTTAGGTAACACTCTTCCATTTTGAGGATGAACCGCGAGCTGGTGTTGCAGATGTTATTTCTGCTTTAAAAGATCAAGCGAACTTCGTATAATGATGCTAACCGGTGACCATGAATCCAGTGCATGGAGAGTTGCTAATACTGTAGGCATTAATGAAGTGCACTGCTGCTTGAAGCCTGAGGATAAGCTCAACCAAGTAAAAAGCGTTTCTAGAGATAGAGGTAACCTATGACCAGTATTGTTGAAGATAAACTTATTCTCATCATAAAATTAGGATGTTATTATTGTTCATGCTATAAGTAGTTACTTTTCAGTGATCTGACTTTAGTATATTTAGTATTTCTTTTCTTGACAAATTTTCTCGGAAATGCTGAGAATAGCATACAATTGCAGGAATCTTCTTTTGTAGGTAAATAGACTTTCAAATTTAATTTGTTTGCCACTTCAGCCTAGTTTTGTACTGATAGATGATGGGGTGCAACAGAACATAGGATTGTTATCCAAATAATCCCAGTGCATGCAATGATATTGTTGATTTTGAATCTTCATTATTGAAGAAGAAAAATCATCATATTAGGATTTGCAAAAATAAAACTTAGACCGTGTAGCATGTACAATTAAACACTAACCATCCATCATGGGTTTAAAGATTATCCCTTAAAGATCATGTAGAATATAAGGAGAAAAGAATAGGATGACGAAGAAGATGAAATCAAGAACAACTACCAAGAAATAGTCTCGAAGGAATAACTATTAGATATCACTCCTATTCTCTTTTTTACTCCATGGCCCAAAAAATCAACCAAAAGAGTACAATGATTTTGATGGACACGAAGGCTCTAGGTGTTTGAAATTTTTGTGTCTTCACCATTTTTTTCCTGTTATGTATTCTCTAGGGTCAATTTGGCCTAGTTTTGTGAAGTCATATTTACAAAATAAACAACCATTGAGCCATTGGAGAGGCTGAAAATGAGAGAGAAGTAGGCCTCCAACTTAATTTAAGCCGGTTCTCCACCATCTTGTCCCACTCATTCTATGGGTGCTCTTTAATCATATAGTAAAATAGAAGCAACCTTGTATGGTTAATGTTAGGTCCCTGGTTGTGTGAACAGTGCACTCTCTTCACCTCCACATATCATAAAATAGTAAACATATTAGTTGGGCCCCTAGATAAATAAACCATTACCACAGTTGGTAGCTGCTTCCTAGAATCTGATGACTGCAGTCTTCTTGCGCATATCAGCTTTGTGCGTGTCATACCAAGGACGAGTTGGGCCCCAAAATAGCTAGAACATAACCACACTGAGGAGTAGTTTCTTCAAATCAGAGGACCACATTTTATCTTGTACATTTGGAATCATCCAAAGCACATAATTTTCGGTTTTAAGTGATTTAGACATTGTAGATCATGGCCAATGGTGTGCCTTTAAATTTTGGAAGTGTGGTTGTGTTTGTCTAGTGTAAATGTTGCTTTACCAGCCCGTTTATCATTAGTAATTGTTTGAGATTCTCCTATACTTTTTATTGCAGGTGGAGGTTTGATAATGGTAGAGATGGT